>ML058394.1:4527500-5029654 GCA_003013855.2 Liriodendron chinense | reverse complement strand
ATAATACCAGCCTTCGCTGGAGGGAGCCTTTTTCAGACGGAACATACGGAGGAACTCCTCCGCCGTGAGCTCCCCGTTGTCGGCCTGAGCCCAGAGGGCAAAGGAGCCCAGAACTACCCTCCATCCGTTCACGATGAGTTGCCCGGGGGCAATCTTGTAACACCGGAGAACATCGCGTATGAAAGGATGGAGGGGGAGGCGTACCCCCAGGATGAGCTGGTACTCGTAAAAAGCTACACATCCTGGGGGGGGGGGGGGGGGGGGGGGAGTCTGGTGTCTCTCCATCTCCGGGCAAACGGAGAGCGACTGAGTCGGGGATCAGGTATCTCTCCCGTAACTCAGCCAGCCGGTCCTCCGATAGAACAGAAGGATATCCGGCTGCTGTATATCTCCCTGCCGGAACCCTCGCACTGCTAGAAGTAGAGGATTCCGGGGTGGCATCTCCTAGAGGAACGGTGGTCTCGTCAGAGTTCCCAGCCATGAGTTTTTAAGAAGATTATGAAAAAGAAGAGAACCGAAGCCTATACCCAGAAAAGAGAAGGGAAAAGAAGGAGCACCGGAGGAAGGGGACTGAGAAAAGATTTGACTGCAGAAAAATTCCTTTCGAAGAGCTTCTGTAGAAAACCAGAGAAATGGCGGACTCTGTATATTTATAGGCAATCATTCCGCCGCATCTGATGGCATGTGGCAGTCCCTCCTTCGGCGCAGCACTCGAGCAGGCACGCCCATTAACTCCTCAAACACGTGGCGAGCGCCCTTCATTTTCTGTCTGCGGAAAGGCTGCGGAAAGCTGGCGCTCATTAATTCCAGCCCATCATGTGAGGTTCCATTCTCGATGAAGGCAGCGGGCGGTTACGTGTGATAATGAGCTAAGTCCTTCCCTTAAAAATTCTTGGCGGCAAGGACTTGGGGGGCATCTGTTATAGACAAAATAATGAGACCAGCTCAGCTATTAAAGATTGTACACGGACACCCATTCGACTCGCGAGATCATCTGATCGAGAGTCGCAGATTTTGAAAGTACGGAAGTACCCATTAGACTCTCGAGATCATCTGATCGAGAGTCGCAGATCGGGTAAGTGCGGGATGCCCATCCGACTCTCGAGATCATATGCTCGAGAGTCGTAGGATGGATAAATACGGAGCACCTATTCGCAAGGCTTCGAGCTCCCCTAGCCGATGATCAGATAAAGCGAAGCAAAGATTCCCTTCTTGAACAGCGAGCAGACCTTCTCACAAGTCGTTGAAAGGTGTGACGTCAAAATGAGCGAGCACTTGGACTCACGACTATGTTCCAACATGCGAACAGCTTTTCTGCGGCTACACCACTTAACCTTCAGTACCAGCACCCGATTCCCGTCGAGCAGCTTGTCCAATCCCTCTGCGAGGCCAGGCAGGGCTACACCCAGTTCGGTGGTTTCCGTCTCATCGGCGTCTCCTTCCTTTTCGCTGGCTATGACTCCAACTACGGTTTCCAGCTCTACATGAGCGATCAGCGCTATTACTACGCCTACCGGAGCCCGTATAGGTCGGTTTTTGGGCTTATCTTCTCGGGTGGTTCCGGATCTCAAGGGATTGCCATCAAGGGACTTGATTACCGAAATAAGTCATTGGGTTGGATCTCGTCTCCTAAGATGAGGATCTTATCCCACGAAATCAGCAAGATCTCAGTATCGTACACGAGATCAGCGGGATCTCGATATCTTGCGTAACAGATTGAACCGCTTCAGATCTATATAAAGGGACGACTCCATTAAGGAAAGGTACACACGATATTCAATCCCTGCCCTGTTTTGGCTCGGGGACTCTTCTTCTTGCTTTGGCCTGACTTAAGCATCGGAGGGCTAACGGCTGGACCCCAGCCACCCTTAGTTGCTGTCTGTCTTCTTTCAGGTTTGGCGGAGGAAATCTCTGTTGGAGAGAAGGCGAACGTCCGGAGGATCCTGTTACAAAATCTGACATTAACAATAGCCATATGTTTTTATCTTGAAATAATCTTTTGTGATTTGCGGTAATAATCTATGCCATGAACCACGCATGCGCCAATCTACGCCATGAACCACGCTCGCACCCTCAAATTGGGCCAAGCCATGGTTGTAGATGTGGTGTGGCGCGACGTGGTGTAAGAGCGCTCGAGTATACTTTTTAAAAGTCAATTTTTTTCATTGCTTTTTAAAGTTTCAAATGTTTTTAACGGTTGACCAGAACAATCATTTTTTGAATTTTCGAATGGACCTAAAAACCCAACAACTATGTTTGTTGACAAGGGTACTTCCACACCCTTTCATAACGACCATTAAAGTCTATAAAAGAGAATTTCTCTAGTTCCTTTTTTATATGCATTCGAATCACTTTGCCTTTTGATTTTGGAAATTGCCAAGTATTGTTTTCCAATTTGTTCTTCTTCGAGTTATACATGTAGTGGTTTGGTTTGAGTCTTTGCACATCGAGTGCACCGATATGGCGAGACAACAATCAAGGGTATCCTGGAGGTTAATTGTCTAATGTTCTTGTTGCACTACGGATAGGGTTGTAAATGGGTCAGCGGACACGATGGGGTACCCAGGCCCAACCCATTTAGACCCGACCCAAACCGACCCATTTGTTAAAAGGTATGGGTCTGGGTCCAAGAACAGACCCATTTGTTAAACGGTCTGGATCTAGTTTCCTTTATATTAGGCCCAACCCGACTCGACCCGAACCCATTTAGTAAGTGGGCGGGTTTGGTCTATGTTTCAAGGGACCCATCCACCCCAGACCCATCCAGACCCGATTTTAAGCCTTGTTAAAATGCTTGCATACTAGATCCAAAACCAGACCCAGTAGACCCGACCCATTTATAAATAGGTCTGGGTGGATCTCCCTCTACCAGACCCAGACCCAGATCCATTTATAAATGGGTCTGATGGGTTTACTCAGACTCGACCCAAACCCACCCATTTAGTAAAAGGGTTTGGGTCTAAAAATTGGACCCCGGCCAATTTAGTAAATGGGCAGGTTTGGTTTTGGCTAAACCCCCCCGAACCCAACCATTTACCACCCTAACTATGGACATCGGCCAAAGGATCGCAAATCAACTTCAAACCGAGTGATCATCAACATGCCTTGATTCCAATAAATCCGGCTAATTTCTCTTATTCTAATTTTACTAGTCTGTTTTATTTTTCTTTTACAATTTATTATTCCAAAATTTCAAAATTGAGATGTCAAATACAACAGCTTCAGGACCAGGTTACTCTAACACCTGCTCCCAACCAGGGGCACAACCTGCCCACTTTAGCATCAATCAACCAGGGGCACAACCTGCCCGCTTCAATTCCAGCCAACCAGGTGCACAATTTGCCCATCTCAACATCAATCAGCAAAGGGCATAACCCACCCATCTCTGCAGAATTAACATCATCAATCATCAGCCAGGGGCAGAAGTAGCCCATTCATTGGACCAAGAAAGGGAAATGGCCAGCCCTGGATTGGTCCGATGTCCAGATTCCAAACTTGAATCTCACTGTGGAACCAGACGAACTGCAATGCGAGGTAAGTGATCCAGGAGGGACTGAGTACGACTCAGATCTCGAACCCGACCAACAAGAAATCATGGTCATCGGGCCAGACTATGATTCTTCGCCCAAGTCATCAACCCCCACCTCTTCAAGGGAGGAAGTGTGGGGTCCTGAATGGTCATCCGTTCCCCTATCTTTTGAATCAGCCAAAGAGCCATCTGAGGGCTCTGGCTTCAAAAAAAAAAGCCTGTTTAAGCAGCGATTGGAACTTTGGAACAAGCTGGGATCAATCATGGTCTGCAATGCCCGCTTGTTCAAAGTCTCGTGAATTTCAAAAATCCAAAAAAATCAAAAACTTTCAAAAGCCAAAAACATCTAGCATTTCCATTTCAGAAAATTCTCAAAAACCAAAAAACATTTCTTTTCCTGCATTCAATAGTGTGCCAAGTCCTTCTAAAGAGTCGCATGAGTTTGAAGTCGAATCATATGATTTTGACATCGAATTAGCCTTCGAGCTCATGGATCTAGACGAAGCTTGGGATGAGGAAGATGATGACCCGGCTCCCGAACTAGAGGACCTTCTCAAAAAGTTTGAATCCAAAGCCAATGTTGTAGCTGATGATTTTGAGATAGTAAACTTGGGGACACCTGAGATCCCTAGGGAAGTACGCATTGGAAAATCGTTGCCACCAGAGATGAAGCAGAGAATGATAGAGTTCCTAGCTCCAAGATTGTCTAACTTTGCGTTCTCATATGAAGACATGTCGGGGCTCGATGAAGAGCTCGTTGTACACCATTTGCCAACTAAGCCGGATATGAAACCAGTGAAATAGAAACTTCGAAGAATGAAGCCAGAATGGGCTCTGAAAGTCCGAGATGAAGTCATCAAGTAGTACAATGCAGGATTCTTGGTAGTCTCCAACTATCCTGAATGGCTCGCCAACATCGTACCAGTACCAAAGAAGGATGGCAAGGTTCGAATGTGCATCAACTTCTGAGATCTCAACAAGGCCAGTCCTAAAGATGACTTCCCTTTATCGCATATCAACACTCTAGTCGATAACACTGCTGGGTACAAGGTCTTCTCATTCATGGACGGGTTCTCAGGTTATGATCAGATCAAGATGGCCGTCGAATATTGCGAGAAGACATTGTTTATCACTCCCTGGGGAACTTTTTGTTACAGAGTAATGTCGTTCGGTCTGAAGAACGCAGGAGCAACATATCAGCGAGCAATGACAGCACTATTCCACGACATGATGAACAAAGAGCTTGAAGTATATGTGGACGATATGATCGTCAAATCTTGTACAATTGAAGGACACTTTGAAGATCTGAAGAAATTATTCAATAGATTAGAAAAGTACAAGCTCCGTCTCAACCCTCAGAAATGTGTCTTCGGTACAATGGGAGGCAAGCTCCTCGGCTTTATAGTGAGCGAGGATGGCATCAGGGTCGACGAGACCAAAACCAGAGCAATCATCGAGATGCCCCCTCCTAGAACAGAGAAAGAAATTCGTGGCTTCCTCGGCAGAATTCAATACATCAGTCGCTTCATCGCACAGCTCACACCTATCTATACAACGCTAGAAGGTGGCAGGGGCATTACATAGCCCAAACGGCATCCGTCGATAGGCGAAAGTGCCGAATGGACATGTGAATGTAGTCTTTTCTTGGTCTTCACGGGCAATTTCTATTTGGTTGTACCCTGAATAGCCATCAAGGAAGCAAAAGTGGGAATGACCCGCCAACCGTTCTAAAATCTGATCAACAAACGGTAGGGGGAAGTGGTCTTTCCTCGTGACAGTGTTTAGCTTCCTGTAGTCAATGCACATTCTCCAACCGGTAGTGACTCAAGTTGGCACGAGTTCATTATTGGCATTGGCTACGATGGTTATTCTATATTTCTTAGGCACCACTTGAGTTGGACTCACCCATTGGCTATCGGATATTGGGTAAATAATACCCACATCCAATAGTTTTACCACTTCGGCCTTAACCACATCCTTCATGTTTGGATTTAGTCGTCTTTGTGGTTGCCTAGATGTCTTCGCATTCTCCTTAAGGTGTATGCGATGAGTACAAATCAGTGGGTCTATGCCTTTGAGATCCGCAATTGACCATCCAATGGCACTCTTGTGCTCTAATAGAGTGGCTATTAGCCTACTCTCTTGTTCCTCATCCAAGTGGGAAGAAATCACCACTGGATATGTCTCATCTCGACCTAAATAAACATATTTCAGTTCACTTGGTAATGGTTTTAGGTCGAGTGTTGGTGCCTTGATGTTGGATGGGAGGGCCTTGTTCTCGTTTACAGGCAAAGGCTCAAATAGGGCCCTCCATCTTTTATTGTCAAGCATCGGCATCACCTCTAGTATGGCATCCATCTCTTGTATTGTGTCATTATTTATCTCATGAGAATGGGCCACACATGCCTCCAAAGGGTCGGAAGATAGTGACAAGGGGACTGTATCTTCCACGAATGATTCAATCACGTTTAGTTTGTGGACATCATCATCAACCTCCCGTGGTTGTTTGCATAAATCAAATATGTTAAGCTCAAGGGTCATATTTCCAAAGGACATTTGTACAAGTCCGTTTCTACAATTGATAATGGCATTTGAAGTATCTAGAAACGGTCGTCCAAGTATGACGGGAATTTGAGCACCGGTGCCTATCACGGGATGTGTATCCAAGACAATAAAGTCTACTGGGTAGTAGAATTTATCAACTTGGACTAGAACATCTTCAATCATTCCTCTCGGTATACTGATGGATCTATCAGCAAGTTGGAGTGTGGTTTTGGTCGGTTTTAATTCACCTAACCCAGGTTGCTCGTAGACCGAGTATGGAATGAGATTCACACTTGCCCCCAAGTCGAGTAGGGCTTGTTTAATCCGGTAGTCTCCTATGATGCATGAGATGGTTGGACTACCCGGATCCTTGTATTTTTGGGGCACCTCTTGTTTAATGATGGCGCTCAAATTCTCAGTCAAAAGAACTTTGTTGTGAACATTGTGTTTCCTTTTGACTGTACACAATTCCTTTAGAAATTTGGCATAAGATGGTATTTGTTTTATTGCATCCAACAACGGGATGTTGATCTTCACATGCTTGAAAACTTCTAAAATTTTCAGATTTTTATCTAAAGGTTTAGGTGAAATCATCCTTTGTGGAAACGGAGCAACCGGCTTGTATTGCCTTTCCGGTTCTTTCTCTTGTGGGGTGTTGTTGGAGCTATCATCCTCTTTGAAAATTTCCGGATCCTTATGCTTTGGGACCTTCACCGGATCAGATTTGTCAATTTCTTTCCCACTTCTCAAAGTGGTGATAGCTTGAACATGTTCCGTGTGGTGTGAGGATGAGCTTGCATCTTTTATCCCAAACTGGGTTCTTGGGTTAGGAAGAGGTTGGGCAGGAAGTGTGCCCTTCTCTCTAACACTATGATGAGATTCGACTCTAGGCAGTGATGTTTTCAATTCATTGATGGCTTGAGTTGAATTTTGATTGAATTTCAATTGCTCTTGCATGAACCCATCTATTTTTAGAGAATTTGTCTTGTTATACTCAGCTTGGGCCGATACGAATGCACCCAACATCTCCTCTAGTGATACTTGCATTTGCAGTGGGTCCATTCCTCCAACTGAAATTGGGATGGTTCTTCCAATTAGGATTAAACGTGTTTGAGTTTGGAGCACCAAATTGCTGTTGATAACTGTTTATGGCGTTTGTTTGTTCTTGTAAGATGCCTTGAACTGCTGAAATTGTGGGACAATCTTGTGTTGCATGTTGAGTTCCAGCACAAATTCCACAAACAGTTTCAACATCAGTGGAGTTGATCGTTTCTCCTTTCCTTAATTCCATGGCTTCGACCTTTCTTGTGAGGCTAGCCACCCGTGCACTTATGCTATCCTCTTCTGATAAGACATACATTCCCCCCTTTTCCTTTTGTTGGCCAGTCTTGGAATTTGTTGGTTTCGATGTGTCCCAAGACTGTGCATTCTCAGCCAATTCTTCCAAATAATCCCATGCTTCATCAGCTTCCTTATTCATGAACTCCCCATTACAAATCATCTCTACAAATTGGCGCATGGGTGAAGTCAGTCCTTCATAGAAAAAGCTTATAACCCGCTAAATTTCATAGCCATGATGTGGGCATGCATTTAATAAATCCTTAAACCTCTCCCAACATTAGAAGAAGGTTTCATCTTCCTTTTGGGCAAAGTTCATGATAAGGCGCTTCAACATGTTCGTTTTGTGAGTAGGGAAGAATTTTTTTATGAATTCTCTGTGCATATCAGTCCATGCACCAATTGATCTTGGCCTCAATGCATAAAGCCAACCCTTAGCTTTATCTTTAAGAGTGAAAGGGAAGAATTTGAGTCTCACCACATCTTCAGTCACATTTGCAAAGTGCATGGTGGTTATTACCTCATCAAACTCCTTAGGGTGTTGATAGGCACTTTCACTGTCTAATCCATGGAATTTAGGGAGAAGTTGAATCACTCCCGGTTTCAAATCCACATTCCCTGCATTTTGTGGAAAAACTATGCATGAGGGAGTGCTCGCTCTTGCAGGTCGCAAGAAATCACGTAAAGTTCTAGGTCGGGGAACATTCTCAACCACATTCTCCCCTGTTTCAGTTTGGTTTTGGCCCGGATTAGGTTGATTTGCAGCCATATTTTCAGACAAAATTGGAGAGTTTAGATGTCTCCTAACACGTGGTTCTCTGTCAATTCCTTCTACTATCCCCCCTTCACTTATGAGTCGGTTATTGGAATCCCGAGCCCAAGGTGGCATGCCAAACCAAAAAAAATAAGAAACAAAGAGCAAGAAGAATTCTTCCTCCATTTCTTTACTTTTCTCTAAGACCGAAGCACAAGGTGTCTTGCAATGGCTAAGCCAGAAGCAAGGATAAAGATCGATTTCTCCTGGTCAATAGGGGTTCAGAGAACTCCCCACCCACTCTTTGAATCTTTTGAGAAAAAGTGCAGAAAAAGGAGAAAGAGGAGTAGAGGTGAGAAAAGAAATCTCTAAGCACAAGGTGATCCAAGACGGCAGAGCCGACCAATAGGAATCCAGGTGGCACAAGGCCAACCTTTCAGAGATCCAAAAGGAGTCTCCACCCACTCTACAAGAGATGAATATGATAGGAATGAATAGGAGAAGGATAAGAGTAAGGTTTAGAAAGATAGAACCTGATTCGGTCACTTGAAATCCTTGTATCTTCTTCAGCTTCCTAGAAATCCCTAAAAAGAAAAATCAAATAAACAAGCTAAGTTAGTCCTAAAGTCGTAAAAATCCTAAATAGATACTAATTTCAGAAATTTGTAAAAAAAATCGTCAAAGTCCCCGGCAACGGCGCCAAAAACTTGTTCGCTTCCCCAAGTGTAGGGTTGCGATGTAGTAATAAACTCGGTAAGACCGAGGTCGATCCACAGGGACTTATGTAGGATTTCACAAACACATCCAAAAGTATCTATTGAAAACTAATAACCAGATTTTTGTATGAATTTGTTGTGAGTAACAAAATTGAATTAAATTGAAAGTAACTAATTATAGAAAGGCAATAGGGGTTCAAGGATCCACTTGTAGCAATCCTTGATGTTCAATCCGCTGTGGTTTCTCATTCTCTCAACTAGAATCGATATTAAGATCTATCTAGCCGGATGATAGAGCTGTTAACCCAAACAATCTGTTATATGTAACTTCAATGCATATGATTCACTCAATGTCGGCTGAGCTGAGCATGCTCAATTGCATAGGTCATTCCCCTTTCCAAAAGGTCCAGTTCAATATCATAACCATCCTCCAGTCCTGTCACAAGACAAGGCTAGATCATGACTTGAACTTGATTCAAATCACATGCATAGTCCCTTACATAATTCAGAAAATCAGAAAAATAGAACTTTGGTAGGAAGTCCCTTCATGAAGATCATAGTACTAGAGCGCACTCCAATTCCTCAGATCATACAGGTCTAGACTGATACAAACCAATTAAGAAGTTAAGTAATTCTCCCAAACATCCATGAGTCATCATAAGACTAAGAAAAAACTACTTAAAAACTTGTATAAACTTCAAACCATTGTTCATAAACATGAATTCCACACTTAAAACCAACTGAATACGAATCGAAACATCTTGGATTCACTACAAGCTTCACCACTTAGCCCTAGCTAAGAGGTTTAGCTGCTCATGATCCAAGGAAACATGAAACAACAAAAAAAACTCATAAAAACAGCAAAACAAACTAGAAGGAGTTGTGGAACTCCGAAATCCACTTCCGCCGCCTCCAAGCTTGCTTCAACCCTTCTAAGATACCCTAGGAATGATCCCTTGGTGTCCTTTTATAGTATGGAGGCTCCGCAACTTCAGAAGAATCGAGAATCTGCGTAAGAGTTACGCAGTGGGCAGAGAAAATTGGCGCCAAAGATAGAAATTTCTGATTTTTCACATGGCCGACCGGTCTGGACCGGTCGGATTGGGCTGGCCGACCGGTCTAGCCTCCTTTGGAAAAAGGTCCAGCGTGCATGTATCCTTGGCCGTCCGGTCAAGACCGGTCGGACCATCTCCAGCAGCAGTCCAGCGTACATGGCTGACCAGTCAAGACCGGTCTGGCTCCCTTGGCTGACCGGTCAAGACCGGTCGACTTCTTCTTGCTTCTTTTTTTCTTCCTTTCTTTCTTTTACTTTCTTCTTTCCTTGCTTCTCTCTTTGCTTCCTTCTTCCTTCGGCCCACCTTGGGTCTTCATCCAAGGTTCTTAAAGGGGTCTCTTTGTCATTAATTAGGCTGAGTCCACTCTCAATCCTGCAATCACCAAACATGCATCCAATTAGTCTTTAAATCATGAAACTCTTGCACAATGAGTGATGAATTGGGGTTAGAATATGCACAATTAAGAGCTCAACACACCCCCCAACCAGCATTTTGCTAGTCCCGAGCAAAACATGCGTGAAACTAATTCCATTCTTCAAAACTCAACTCTCTTTCAGAAACCCTTCTTCTATATGTCCCAAGATATACAAGTGTAAGATTCAGAACTATTTGGTGACAGAAGTTGAAACTGTAAACCCTCAAGACATGATAAGCATTCATATGAGATTCCCGCTGATTGGTTGATAAACAGAAGAACTTGAACAAATTCAATCTAGTGTGGATAGTGAAAATTCATCTCATGAGTTTCTAGGGTTATCTTCTTCATAGATCAACTAGACTATAGAACTCAAGGTACATAGAGCCATATCAAGCCAATGACAGGAATTTGCCTTACCGTCCTTCCGACGACTTTCATACTACGTCCCATTTTCGGCTTTGGTTACGGTTAGACCATCCCCCGGTTGGCAGTTGGTAGCCCTAATCAGAATGTTCCACCATTTTTCCATCATTCCCAATTTCATCCTTCCTTTTCCTTTTTCTTTTAATTTAGATAGGATTTTTAAAAATCCATATCTTTCGTTGTTTTCCCATGGACAAGGATGGACAAAGTACCCCGGCCTGATTTCTCAACACCTTAATTCAAAGTCTAGCTAATCCATAAATCACATAATCCCTTCAACCCATGAAAATCGTGTAATGTGGACTAGGTGTAAAAGTGTTCAGATTTTCTATCAATCACAAAAATAGGGGAATTCACATATAAAACCATTATGCTATGAGAGATTCCAGACATACAGCCCCATACACTTCATATCTCCTCCTCTTATGCTCATATCATCTTGAATGCATAGAAACGATGTTTTCCAAAAGATTTTCGAATTTTTGAAAAATCGAAAAATTTCCACATAATTGCTTGAAATGTTACAAAACGCTGGATTCATCCAAGTGATCCTACACCCCCCAACCAAATCTTGCATTGTCCTCAATGTAAAAGATGTGCAATGAGCAAAACATGAGAGCAATTTGAAAAATAAAAGGGAGTGAGGAATGATAGTACCTGAGAGAGTGAAAAGTGGAATTCGTCCTCCTTATAACAAACGTATGAAAAAGCAAACAAAAGCAGCAAAATCCTAATCCTAACTACTCTATACCTCTATCAGACTAGGAGATCAATCATCCTGATACAAAGGATCATTCAGAGGTATGGACATACCTTCTGAAGGGAATTTCTCAAAGAACGGCTTTAATCATTGCCCAGTTGCCTTAAAAATGTTGCCGTTCCTCGGATTTAACAGCTCGACAGTCCCATATGGATAAACAGTTTGTACAATGTAGGGACCGGTCCATCGAGATCTCAATTTTCCCGAAAATAGATGTAGGCGAGAATTATACATGAGGACCTTTTGATTGATCGTGAATGTCTTGCGAAGAATATTTTTATCATGGAATATCTTCGTCTTGTCCTTGTAAATTCTCGCATTCTCATATGCTTCGTTCCGGATTTCTGCAAGTTCATTCAATTGTAGTTTGCGCAACGAGCTTGCCTTGTCAGAATCAAAATTCATCTTCTTAATTGCCCAATATGCCCTATGTTCCAACTCCACAGGCAAGTGACAAGCCTTTCCATAGACAAGTTTATAGGGAGACATTCCAATAGGGGTTTTGAAAGCAGTACGGTAGGCCCAAAGCGCATCGGTAAGCCGAAGTGACCAATCCTTGCGATCGGGGTTCATCGTTTTCTCTAAAATGTGTTTAATCTCCCTATTGGATATCTCAGCTTGTCCACTCGTTTGTGGGTGATAGGGAGTGCTCACTTTGTGTGTTACACCATATTTCTTCATTAGGGTTTCAAAATGGCGATTGCAAAAGTAAGACCCTCCATCACTTATGATGACTCGAGGTGTTCCAAACCGGAAAAGAATATTTTCTTTTAAGAAGTGAATGTTCGTTTTATGGTCATTATTCCAGCAAGGGATGGCCTCGACCCATTTGGAAACATAATCAACGGCCAGCAAGATGTATGCGTTTCCAAAAGAAGATGGGAATGGACCCATGAAATCGATGCCCCAACAATCAAAGATTTCGATTATCAAGATGGGATTGAGTGGCATCATATTTCTACGGGAGATTCCTCCCAATTTCTGACAAGGTTCACATGTTTTGCAAAACTCATGTGTGTCTTTGAACATGGTGGGCCGATAAAACCCACATTACAGAATTTTCGCTGTGGTCTTTTTAGCCGAAAAGTGGCCACCACATGCCTGCGAATGACAGAAGGAGACGATACTTTATTGTTCATCATCTGGCACACATCTCCTTATGATTTGATCGGGACAATACTTGAATAAGTATGGGTCGTCCCATAGGAATTTACGCACCTCTGTGAAGAATTTATCCTTATCTTGCTTTTTCCAATGTGTAGGAATTGTACCTGTAGCAAGATAATTAGCAATGTCCGCATACCATGGCAATTGGGAAACAGCAAAAAGTTGTTCATCAAGGAACATGTCATTGATCGCAGTCGTTTCAGGGGAATCTGTGAGGACGAGTCGAGAGAGATGGTCAGCTACTACATTTTCTACTCCTTTCTTATCATGTATTTCTATGTCGAATTCCTGAAGTAGAAGGATCCATCTTAACAACCGTGGTTTAGCATCCTTCTTAGAGAGAAGATACTTAAGCGCGGCATGGTCAGTGAAAATAATGATCTTGGATCCAATCAAGTAGGACCTAAACTTGTCCAAGGCAAAAACTACGGCTAAAAGTTCTTTTTCAGTAGTGGTGTAGTTTGCTTGGGCTGAGTTTAGGGTTCTACTTGCATAGTAGATGACACATGGCTTTTTCTCTTTTCTTTGACCTAGCACGGCCCCAATAGCATAGTCACTAGCATTGCACATAATCTCAAAAGGAAGGCTCCAATCAGGTGGTTGCATTATGGGAGCACATGTCAACATACCTTTAAGGGTGGTAAAGGCCTTTTGACATTCTTCATTCCACTCGAATGAATTTTCCTTTTGAAGTAGGTTACATAAAGGGCGAGAGATTGAACTGAAATCCTTTATGAACCTTCTGTAAAATCCGACGTGTCCCAAAAAGGACCGTACATCTCGTATGCTCTTGGGTGGTGGAAGCTTAGAGATAAGATCAATTTTCGCTTTGTCCACCTCGATTCCATTCTGTGAAACGATGTGACCAAGTACAATTCCCTTTTGAACCATGAAGTGGCATTTCTCCCAATTCAGCACAAGGTTCTTCTCTTCACATCTTTTCAGCACAGATTTCAAGTGCTCAAGGCACTCATCAAAGCTACAACAAAATACGAAAAAAATCATCCATGAAGACTTCGAGAATGGTCCCCACCATGTCAGAAAAGATACTCATCATACAACGCTGAAAGGTGGCAGGGGCATTACATAGCCCAAACGGCATCCGTCGATAGGCGAAAGTGCCGAATGGACATGTGAATGTAGTCTTTTCTTGGTCTTCACGGGCAATTTCTATTGGGTTGTACCTTGAATAGCCATCAAGGAAGCAAAAGTGGGAATGACCTGTTCGCTCGCCTCAAGTGTAAGGCTGCGATGTAGTAATAAAACTCGGTAAGACCGAGGTCGATCCACAGGGAAAAAGTAACAGCTTCCTAATTACTTCAGCAACTCAGTTTAATAGAGCAAATTCAATTTCAATAGGATTGTTTAATTAAAACAGTAACTTAATGAAAAATCAGAGATATAATGTACTAAGGCTTTCAAGGATCCACTTGTAGCAATTTTATGTCAATTCAGTCAATCTAAGTAGAGAACACAACTAGATTTGAAGTCCTATCTCTCATCTAGTTGGAAAATAAAGCATTCACACACATTCATCCAATTCGAGTTGAACTTCCAAGTTCAAGTCCATTCAATCAATGTAGAATTCAAATTCATAGCCTGCGGAGTAACAGCCATGCCTATGGACTATGGCCTGCTCAAGGATTACTATAATTCGAATCTAAACAAGCAACCTGTGATAATCTCAGAGAATTAAAAGGAATTCATGTCCGGAGCACATGAACTCAGATAAGACATCTCAAACTACCATCTTTTGGACTGAAACATAAGAAAAATCCAACTTTGAATTAAAAGTACTTGAATCAAACTGAAATTAACATAGAACTGGCTACAAGCTTCACCTCCCAGCCTTAGCTGAGAAGTTTTAGCCGAGCATAGTCATGCTACAACTAAAAACTCAAAAATAAAGCATAAAACTAGAAAAACCCGAAGATAGATGTTGCAGACGCCCCACAGTCGCCTTCAGCCTCCAAACTCACGTTCCTTCTCTTCTCTGATACCTTAGGGAGAGCCCCTAGGTGTCCTTTTATAGCAACAAACCCCCCTTGCGTCGAATTCTGCGAAAGCCTTCGCATTGCGCAGCAAATTTCGGAGTCCCGAATTAGAAAGGACTCTTATTACGCAGAGCCGATCGGTCGTGACCGGTCGGGCTGATTTCCAAACATTCCAGTGAGTACAGCCGACCGGTCATGACCGGTCGGACTGATTTCCATTCATTCAGCGTGTGTGCCCGACCGGTCATGACCGGTCGGCTGATCTCCCTCTCATCCAGCGTGCATGGCCGACCGGTCATGACCGGTCGGCCTCTCTTCTTCTTGTTCCTGTGATGTGGCTGACCGGTCGGACTTTGTTCCCACCTTGTCCAATGTATATAGCCGACCGGTCATGACCGGTCGGGCTCCAATGTAATGTGGTCAGCCTTCATGGCCGACCGGTCATGACCGGTCGGCCTGTCTTCCATTTGATTCTTCTTCTCTTCTTTTTCTCCTTTTTCTTCTTCTCTTTCTTCTCTTTGCTTTCTCATTTCTTTGGTTTTCTTTCATCTTCATCCAAAAGCTTCAATTGCATTCTTTTGTCTCGTAATTGAATGAAGTCCGCTCTCATTCCTATGATCACAAAACACATGTTAAGTAGGCTTTTAAACCATAAAAATCATGCAAACCATGTAGTGTAATGGGCAATGCAATGTATAAATTGGAGGTTCAACACACCCCCCAACTAGCTTTTTGCTAGTCCCGAGCAAAACATGCGTGAAACAGTTTCAAACCTCCAAATCCAACCCTCTTCCAGAAACCATGTTTCTATCCATTCCCAGATGTACAAATGTAAAATTTGGAAAAATTAGGTGCTGGAAGCTGAACCTTGGACTCTCAAAACATAAGAAGTGTTTACATGAAATTCCCACTGATTGATTGATAATTAGAAGAACTCGAACAAATTCAACCTAGTGTGCATAGTGAAAGTTCATCTCATGAGTTTCTGGGATCATCTTCTTCATAGATTAAGTAAACCAAGGATTTTAAGGTGCACAGAGCAACAACAAGCCTATGAGAGGAATTTGTCTTACCGTCCTTCTGACGGCTTTCACACTACATCCCATTTCCGGCTTTGGTTACGGTTCGACCATCCCCCGGTTGGTAATAGGTAGCCCTCTTCGGAATTCTCCACCAATTTTCTTTCCTTCCCGATTTCATCCTTTCTTTCCTTTTTCTTTTAACTTAGATAGGATTTTTAGAAATCCATATCTTTCATTATTTTCCCATGGACAAGGATGGACAAAATACCCCGGCTTGGCTGCTCAACACCTCTAAACCACAGTCTAGCTAATCCACAAATCACATAAACCTGTCACTCATGAAAATCGTGTAATGTGAACTTGGTGTAAAGGTGTTCAAATTTTCTATAAATCACAACAATAGGGGAATTAACATATAAAGCCATTATGTTGGAAGAAATTCCAAACTACAACATCACACACTTCGTTTCTCCTCCTCTTCTACTCATAGCCTCTCAAATGTATAGAAACAAAATTTTCTAAAAGAGTTTTGAGATGTTAGGAAATTCGAAAAAATTGTGCATATGAAGCTCGAAATGTTGCAATATGCTAGATGAGGGATCTCATCTCACCCCCCAACCAAATCTTGCATTGTCCTCAATGTAAAAAGATAATTAGTTAGCATGAACATGAGAGCAATGGTAAACAATGAGAGAGTGAGAACATTAGTACCTGAGAGAGCGATCATGGAGGTCTGCAATTCCAACAACTAAATCCTACTAAAACAGTAAAACAAAATAAACATACCTATGCTATACCTCCATCAGACTAGGAGATCAATAATCCTGATAAAGAGGATCATTCAGGGAGATGGACATGTCCTCTGAATCAAATTTCTCAACAAATGGTTTAAGGCGTTGTCCATTAACTTTGAAACAGTCACCATTTGCTGAATTCTCAATCTCAACAGCCCCATGAGGAAAAACTTCTTTAACAATATATGGGCCGGTCCATCGAGATCGTAATTTTCCCGGAAAAAGATGAAGTCGGGCATTATACAAGAGCACTTTCTGTCCTTCATGGAAGGATTTCCTTACGATGTGCTTGTCATGAAAGGCCTTCATCTTGCTCTTGTAAATCCTCGAATTCTCATATGCATCGTTCCGGATCTCATCAAGCTCATTTAATTGAAGTTTGCGAAGCGAGCTAGCCTTGTCTATGTCAAAATTTAGGGCCCGAATTGCCCAATAGGCTTTGTGTTCTATCTCCACAGGCAAGTGGCAAGCTTTCCCATAGACCAGTCTATAAGGGGACATTCCAATGGGTGTCTTGTAGGCAGTACGGTGAGCCCAAAGTGCATCATCTAATCGTAGGGACCAATCCTTGCGATCCGGTCTCACCGTCTTTTCTAAAATCTGTTTGATTTCCCTATTGGAGATTTCAGCTTGCCCACTTGTTTGTGGGTGGTATGGGGTACTCACTTTGTGCCGAATACCATATTTCTTCATCAAAGTTTCAAAAGGTCTATTGCAAAAGTGAGCACCACCATCACTAATAATGGCTCGAGGCGTCCCAAATCTAGAAAGTATATTTTCTTTGAGAAACTTGAGAACCGTACGATGATCGTTGGTTCTACATGGGATAGCCTCTATCCATTTAGACACATAGTCTACGGCCAATAGAATATAGACATGTCCAAAAGATGAGGGGAATGGTCCCATGAAATCGATGCCCCAACAGTCAAAGACTTCAAGATGTTGAATTGGGGTGAGGGGCATCATATTTCGACGGGATAATCCTCCTAACTTCTGGCAGCGCTCGCAAGCTTTGCAAAACTCGTGGGTATCTTTAAATAATGTGGGCCAATAAAAACCACACTGCAGAATTTTTGCAGTTGTTTTCTTGGCTGAAAAATGACCCCCACATGCTTGATCGTGACAAAAGGAGATGACTGAATTGTGTTCATCATCGGGGACGCATCTCCTTATAATTTGGTCTGGGCAATATTTAAACAATAAAGGTTCATCCCAGAAAAATCTGCGCACTTCCCTTAGAAATTTACGTTTGTCTTGCGCAGTCCAATGATTCGGCATCGCACCTGTGGAAAGATAGTTGGCTATATCAGCGTACCATGGTGGATGCATAGTAACAAAGAGTTGCTCATCCGGGAATGAGTCCTCAATAGGTGACTCGTCAATGGAATTTGGTAGGACTAGGCGGGATAGATGATCCGCGACCACATTTTCTACCCCCTTCTTATCTTTGATCTCCAAGTCGAATTCTTGAAGGAGTAGGATCCATCTTAGCAAACGGGGCTTAGCATCCTTCTTAGAAAGAAGGTATTTCAGCGCCGCATGATCCGTATAAACAATAACTTTAGATCCTATTAAGTATGGCCTGAATTTGTCCAAGGCAAAGATGACAGCTAGGAGCTCTTTCTCCGTAGTTGAATAATTAACTTGGGCAGGATTCAAGGTCCTACTCGCGTAGTAGATGACATGGGGCTTTTTATCCTTCTTTTGGCCTAACACCGCCCCAATAGCAAAATCGCTCGCATCGCACATCAACTCAAAAGGAATGGACCAATCTGGTGGTTGCATGATAGGAGCGGTTGTCAACATGTCTTTTAGCTTTGAAAAAGCTAATTGACATTTGGTACTCCACTCAAATTGGTTCTCCTTTTGTAGAAGGTTGCATAAAGGCCTTGAGATGTGACTAAAGTCCTTTATAAACCTTCGATAGAAACCGGCGTGTCCCAGAAAGGACCGCACATCGCGTATGCTTTTGGGTGGTGGTAGATTGGAGATTATGTCAATTTTTGCCCGGTCTACCTCTATTCCATTGGACGAGATGATGTGTCCAAGGACTATTCCTCTTTGTACCATAAAGTGACACTTTTCCCAGTTTAATACAAGTTGCTTTTCCTCACACCTCATTAAGACCAACTTCAAGTGCTCGAGGCACTCATCAAATGTACAACCAAAAACAGAGAAGTCATCCATGAACACCTCAAGAAACTCACCCACCATGTCTGAGAAAATACTCAACATGCATCGTTGGAATGTGGCGGGTGCATTGCATAACCCGAATGGCATCCTTCGGTAGGCGAAGGTACCAAACGGGCATGTAAATGTGGTTTTCTCTTGGTCTTCCGGAGCTATCTCAATTTGGTTGTATCCGGAATAGCCATCTAGGAAGCAATAGTAGGGATGGCCTGCCAACCTCTCCAAAATTTGGTCCATAAATGGGAGAGGGAAGTGGTCTTTCCTAGTGACCATATTGAGCTTCCTATAATCAATGCACATACGCCAACCGGTGGTCACCCTAGTCGGTATAAGCTCGTTGTTGGCGTTTTCAATGATGGTAATACCGGATTTCTTGGGGACAACTTGGGTAGGACTCACCCATTGGCTATCTGAGATGGGGTAGATGATACCCACATCCAATAGCTTTAATACTTCGGCTTTGACAACCTCCATCATGTTTGGATTTAGTCGTCTTTGAGGTTGTCTAGTCGTTTTTTGCGTTTTCTTCAAGGTGTATACGGTGAGTGCAAACCGAAGGATCTATCCCTTTGAGATCCGCTATTGTCCAACCTATGGCTTCCCGGTGTTTTTTGAGTAACTCAATCAACTTGAGCTCTTGGTCTTTTTCTAGGTGGGAGGCAATGACAACTGGGAAAGTTTCCTCTTGACCCAGATATACATATTTAAGCTCGGATGGCAATGGTTTGAGGTCAAGCTTCGGTGGTTTGATGCTAGACGGTAGAGGCCTTGATGTGGTTGGTGGCAATTTTTCGAAATGGGGCCTCCACCGGCTAGTATCAACTACCGGTCTTTCTATGTTTAATGCATGCACAATCTCACTAATGATAGGGTCTTTAGAATCCATGAAGTGTGCTAAGCATGTCTCCAAACTTTCTAGTGGTTCAAGCTGAAGGAGTTCTTCTTCTTCAAAGGTTTCAAGCATGTTTACATCGAAGAACTCATCATCATCGACATCCCTATGTCTTTTGCCCAGGTGAAATACATTCACCTCTAGTGTCATGTTTCCAAAAGATAATTGCATCAACCCATTCCGGCAATTGATGATTGCGTTTGATGTGGCAAGGAATGGGCGGCCTAATATCACCGGTATTTGGGTGCTAGCATCCAAAACCGGTTGTGTGTCCAAGACTATAAAATCTACCGGGTAGTAGAATTTGTCAACTTGGACTAGAACATCCTCAACTATCCCCCTCGGTACACGGATAGATCTATCAGCGAGTTGCAATGTGGTTTTGGTGGGTTTTAATTCACCAAGACCCAATTGTTCATATACCGAGTATGGGATCAAGTTCACACTTGCCCCCAAGTCTAACAAGGCACGTTCAATCCGGTAGTCTCCAATGATACATGAGACGGTGGGACTACCGGGATCTTTGAATTTTGGGGGAGTCTTTTGAGTGAGGATGGCACTAACTTGCTCAGTTAGGAAGGCCTTTTGCTGCACATTATATTTGCGTTTTGTTGTGCATAGGTCTTTTAGAAACTTGGCATAAGAGGGAATTTGTTTGATGGCATCAAGCAAAGGGATATTGATCTTGACTTGTCTGAAAATCTCTAGAATATCTTGAGAATTTGGGAGAGATTTTGGGGCAACCAATCTCGATGGGAATGGTGCTATGGGCTTGTAAATGCGTTCCGGTTGTTGTGGGGTTAGGTTAGATCCATTTTCATCCTCAGAATTTACCGGATCATTAGGCTCATCGGCCTTCACCGGAATAGTTTTGTCAATTTGTTTACCACTTCTAAGGGTGGTAATGGATTTAGCTTGCTCCATGTTTTGGTTGGAAGGATTAGGGATGCTTACTTCATGTACTTGCTTAGGATTGGGCTGAGGTTGGGCCGGAAAGGTCCCTTCCCTAGCATTCAAGCGTCCCTTAATCTCATCAACCGAGACTTTCAGTTCTTGGAACAATTGCTGATTTGATTCATTTATTTGCGCTTGCCCTTGTATAAACGCTCTCAAAGTATCCTCCCATGAGACTTGAGGTGGGGCCATATTTTGCATGGGTGGCCCTCTTTGGGAGTTGGTAGGATTGCCTGTTGGGGCATTCTTCCAACTGAAATTCGGGTGGTTCTTCCAACTCTCATTGTATGTATTACCTACCGGTCCATTGAAGGGCTGTTGATAACCATATGTGGCATTGGCTGTCTCTTGCAACACTTCCTTAAATGCAGGAATTGTGGGACAATCTTGCGTAGCGTGTAAGTCGGTGAGACAAATCCCACATGTGGTTTCAACAGCTTCCTTGGACTTGGAAACTCCATTTTTGCTAAGTTCCATGGCCTCAACCTTCCTTGTGAGGTTGGCTATCCTTGCATTTACGTCGTCTTCCTCTTTAAGGACATATATCCCTCCTTTCTCTTGAGTAGGCTTGGGGTTCTTGGGTTTATCCGAGGTGTCCCAAGATTGGGCATTTTCAGCCAACATGTCCAAGTAACTCCAAGCATCATCTGGATTTTTACTCATAAACTCGCCATTGCACATCATTTCCACAAATTGGCGCATATTAGGACTTAATCCATCATTGAAAAAATTTATAATTCGCCAACTCTCATAGCCATGATGTGGGCAAGCAAGCAGGAGTTCCTTAAATCTTTCCCAACATTGAAAGAATGATTCACCCTCTTTTGCTGAGAAATTCATTATGGCCCTTCGAAGAGTGTTTGTCTTATGAGCGGGGAAGAACTTTTTCAAGAATTCCCGGTTCATCTCAACCCATGACCCAATCGAATATGGTCTAAGAGAGTGAAGCCAATCTTTGGCTCTTTCTTTCAAGGTGAAGGGAAAAAGTTTAAGTCTGATTGTATCCCCAGAAACATTGGGATAATGCAAGGTGGCCAACACTTCTTCGAATTCTTGCAAGTGTAAGTATGGGCGGTCAGAGTCTAGCCCATGGAATTTAGGTAAAAGTTGGATTACTCCTGGTTTTATGTCAAGGGTCCCACCGTTAGCTGGTAGAACTATGCAAGAAGGTGTAATTGTACGAGCAGGTTGTAGGTAATCCCGTAGTGATCTCATTGGAGGATCATTATGTACCTCATTCTCTCCTACTCCTTCCTGATTTGCGTTTGTGGTTGGAGTAGGGGGTGGAGGATTCCTTAAGGGTGTTTGCTCCATACTCCCCAAACTTTCACAATGCTCTTGATAATTCCGGACTCGTCTATGGACTGACAATGGTCCAACTAAACCACCTTCAGATTGGAGACGATTTGAATGGTTACGTTCCCAACGGGACATAAACCACTCAATCAGAAATCAAAACTAATCTTAACCTAGAAAACTGCAATCTGAAAATTCTAAAAACTAAGTTAGAAAGGTATCACCTGATGCGCTTGAACTAAAAGAAGAATTCCTACAAAACATAAAACTTTGTTAGTTCTAAGAAAAATCAGAAAAACCTATCTACTTCTACAGCCACTGAAACTATTTGAAAACTATGATCTAATTTCCCCGGCAGCGGCGCCAAAAACTTGTTCGCTCGCCTCAAGTGTAAGGCTGCGATGTAGTAATAAAACTCGGTAAGACCGAGGTCGATCCACAGGGAAAAAGTAACAGCTTCCTAATTACTTCAGCAACTCAGTTTAATAGAGCAAATTCAATTTCAATAGGATTGTTTAATTAAAACAGTAACTTAATGAAAAATCAGAGATATAATGTACTAAGGCTTTCAAGGATCCACTTGTAGCAATTCTATGTCAATTCAGTCAATCCAAGTAGAGAACACAACTAGATTTGAAGTCCTATCTCTCATCTAGTTGGAAAATAAAGCATTCACACACATTCATCCAATTCGAGTTGAACTTCCAAGTTCAAGTCCATTCAATCAATGTAGAATTCAAATTCATAGCCTGCGGAGTAACAGCCATGCCTATGGACTATGGCCTGCTCAAGGATTACTATAATTCGAATCTAAACAAGCAACCTGTGATAATCTCAGAGAATTAAAAGGAATTCATGTCCGGAGCACATGAACTCAGATAAGACATCTCAAACTACCATCTTTTGGACTGAAACATAAGAAAAATCCAACTTTGAATTAAAAGTACTTGAATCAAACTGAAATTAACATAGAACTGGCTACAAGCTTCACCTCCCAGCCTTAGCTGAGAAGTTTTAGCCGAGCATAGTCATGCTACAACTAAAAACTCAAAAATAAAGCATAAAACTAGAAAAACCCGAAGATAGATGTTGCAGACGCCCCACAGTCGCCTTCAGCCTCCAAACTCACGTTCCTTCTCTTCTCTGATACCTTAGGGAGAGCCCCTAGGTGTCCTTTTATAGCAACAAACCCCCCTTGCGTCGAATTCTGCGAAAGCCTTCGCATTGCGCAGCAAATTTCGGAGTCCCGAATTAGAAAGGACTCCTATTACGCAGAGCCGATCGGTCGTGACCGGTCGGGCTGATTTTCAAACATTCCAGTGAGTACAGCCGACCGGTCATGACCGGTCGGACTGATTTCCATTCATTCAGCGTGTGTGCCCGACCGGTCATGACCGGTCGGCTGATCTCCCTCTCATCCAGCGTGCATGGCCGACCGGTCATGACCGGTCGGCCTCTCTTCTTCTTGTTCCTGTGATGTGGCTGACCGGTCGGACTTTGTTCCCACCTTGTCCAATGTATATAGCCGACCGGTCATGACCGGTCGGGCTCCAATGTAATGTGGTCAGCCTTCATGGCCGACCGGTCATGACCGGTCGGCCTGTCTTCCATTTGATTCTTCTTCTCTTCTTTTTCTCCTTTTTCTTCTTCTCTTTCTTCTCTTTGCTTTCTCATTTCTTTGGTTTTCTTTCATCTTCATCCAAAAGCTTCAATTGCATTCTTTTGTCTCGTAATTGAATGAAGTCCGCTCTCATTCCTATGATCACAAAACACATGTTAAGTAGGCTTTTAAACCATAAAAATCATGCAAACCATGTAGTGTAATGGGCAATGCAATGTATAAATTGGAGGTTCAACATGACCTGCCAACCGTTCTAAAATCTGATCAACAAACGGTAGGGGGAAGTGGTCTTTCCTCGTGACAGTGTTTAGCTTCCTGTAGTCAATGCACATTCTCCAACCGGTAGTGACTCAAGTTGGCACGAGTTCATTATTGGCATTGGCTACGATGGTTATTCTATATTTCTTAGGCACCACTTGAGTTGGACTCACCCATTGGCTATCGGATATTGGGTAAATAATACCCACATCCAATAGTTTTACCACTTCGGCCTTAACCACATCCTTCATGTTTGGATTTAGTCGTCTTTGTGGTTGCCTAGATGTCTTCGCATTCTCCTTAAGGTGTATGCGATGAGTACAAATCAGTGGGTCTATGCCTTTGAGATCCGCAATTGACCATCCAATGGCACTCTTGTGCTCTAATAGAGTGGCTATTAGCCTACTCTCTTGTTCCTCATCCAAGTGGGAAGAAATCACCACTGGATATGTCTCATCTCGACCTAAATAAACATATTTCAGTTCACTTGGTAATGGTTTTAGGTCGAGTGTTGGTGCCTTGATGTTGGATGGGAGGGCCTTGTTCTCGTTTACAGGCAAAGGCTCAAATAGGGCCCTCCATCTTTTATTGTCAAGCATCGGCATCACCTCTAGTATGGCATCCATCTCTTGTATTGTGTCATTATTTATCTCATGAGAATGGGCCACACATGCCTCCAAAGGGTCGGAAGATAGTGACAAGGGGACTGTATCTTCCACGAATGATTCAATCACGTTTAGTTTGTGGACATCATCATCAACCTCCCGTGGTTGTTTGCATAAATCAAATATGTTAAGCTCAAGGGTCATATTTCCAAAGGACATTTGTACAAGTCCGTTTCTACAATTGATAATGGCATTTGAAGTATCTAGAAACGGTCGTCCAAGTATGACGGGAATTTGAGCACCGGTGCCTATCACGGGATGTGTATCCAAGACAATAAAGTCTACTGGGTAGTAGAATTTATCAACTTGGACTAGAACATCTTCAATCATTCCTCTCGGTATACTGATGGATCTATCAGCAAGTTGGAGTGTGGTTTTGGTCGGTTTTAATTCACCTAACCCAGGTTGCTCGTAGACCGAGTATGGAATGAGATTCACACTTGCCCCCAAGTCGAGTAGGGCTTGTTTAATCCGGTAGTCTCCTATGATGCATGAGATGGTTGGACTACCCGGATCCTTGTATTTTTGGGGCACCTCTTGTTTAATGATGGCGCTCAAATTCTCAGTCAAAAGAACTTTGTTGTGAACATTGTGTTTCCTTTTGACTGTACACAATTCCTTTAGAAATTTGGCATAAGATGGTATTTGTTTTATTGCATCCAACAACGGGATGTTGATCTTCACATGCTTGAAAACTTCTAAAATTTTCAGATTTTTATCTAAAGGTTTAGGTGAAATCAACCTTTGTGGAAACGGAGCAACCGGCTTGTATTGCCTTTCAGGTTCTTTCTCTTGTGGGGTGTTGTTGGAGCTATCATCCTCTTTGAAAATTTTCGGATCCTTATGCTTTGGGACCTTCACCGGATCAGATTTGTCAATTTCTTTCCCACTTCTCAAAGTGGTGATAGCTTGAACATGTTCCGTGTGGTGTGAGGATGAGCTTGCATCTTTTATCCCAAACTGGGTTCTTGGGTTAGGAAGAGGTTGGGCAGGAACTGTGCCCTTCTCTCTAACACTAAGATGAGATTCGACTCTAGGCAGTGATGTTTTCAATTCATTGATGGCTTGAGTTGAATTTTGATTGAATTTCAATTGCTCTTGCATGAACCCATCTATTTTTAGAGAATTTGTCTTGTTATACTCAGCTTGGACCGATACGAATGCACCCAACATCTCCTCTAGTGATACTTTTGGAGTGTTGTTTGCATTTGCAGTGGGTCCATTCCTCCAACTGAAATTGGGATGGTTCTTCCAATTAGGATTAAACGTGTTTGAGTTTGGAGCACCAAATTGCTGTTGATAACTATTTATGGCATTTGTTTGTTCTTGTAAGATGCCTTGAACTGCTGAAATTGTGGGACAATCTTGTGTTGCATGTTGAGTTCCAGTACAAATTCCACAAACAGTTTCAACATCAGTGGAGTTGATCATTTCTCCTTTCCTTAATTCCATGGCTTCGACCTTTCTTGTGAGGCTAGCCACCCGTGCACTTATGCTATCCTCTTCTGATAAGACATACATTCCCCCCTTTTCCTTTTGTTGGCCAGTCTTGGAATTTGTTGGTTTCGATGTGTCCCAAGACTGTGCATTCTCAGCCAATTCTTCCAAATAATCCCATGCTTCATCAGCTTCCTTATTCATGAACTCCCCATTACACATCATCTCTACAAATTGGCGCATGGGTGAAGTCAGTCCTTCATAGAAAAAGCTTATAACCCGCTAAATTTCATAGCCATGATGTGGGCATGCATTTAATAAATCCTTAAACCTCTCCCAACATTAGAAGAAGGTTTCATTTTCCTTTTGGGCAAAGTTCATGATAAGGCGCTTCAACATGTTCGTTTTGTGAGTAGGGAAGAATTTTTTTATGAATTCTCTGTGCATATCAGTCCATGCACCAATTGATCTTGGCCTCAATGCATAAAGCCAACCCTTAGCTTTATCTTTAAGAGTGAAAGGGAAGAATTTGAGTCTCACCACATCTTCAGTCACATTTGCAAAGTG
The DNA here is from genome assembly GCA_003013855.2 of Liriodendron chinense. NCBI lineage: Eukaryota > Viridiplantae > Streptophyta > Magnoliopsida > Magnoliales > Magnoliaceae > Liriodendron > Liriodendron chinense. Next base: position 5,003,260 of record ML058394.1, on the reverse strand, counting down.
CATGGTGGTTATTACCTCATCAAACTCCTTAGGGTGTTGATAGGCACTTTCACTGTCTAATCCATGAAATTTAGGGAGAAGTTGAATCACTCCCGGTTTCAAATCCACATTCCCTGCATTTTGTGGAAAAACTATGCATGAGGGAGTACTCGCTCTTGCAGGTTGCAAGAAATCACATAAAGTTCTAGGTCGGGGAACATTCTCAACCACATTCTCCCCTGTTTCAGTTTGGTTTTGGCCCAGATTAGGTTGATTTGCAGCCATATTTTCAGACAAAATTGGAGAGTTTAGATGTCTCCTAACACGTGGTTCTCTGTCAATTCCTTCTACTATCCCCCCTTCACTTATGAGTCGGTTATTGGAATCCCGAGCCCAATGTGGCATGCAAAACCAAAAAAATAAGAAACAAAGAGAAAGAAGAATTCTTCCTCCCTTTTTTTACTTTTCTCTAAGACCGAAGCACAAGGTGTCTTACAATGGCTAAGCCAGAAGCAAGGATAGAGACCGATTTCTCCTGGTCAATAGGGGTTCAGAGAAATCCCCACCCACTCTTTGAATCTTTTGAGAAAAAGTGCAGAAAAAGGAGAAAGAGGAGTAGAGGTGAGAAAAGAAATCTCTGAGTACAAGGTGATCCAAGACGGCAGAGCCGACCAATAGGAATCCAGGTGGCACAAGGCCAACATTTCAGAGATCCAAAAGGAGTCTCCACCCACTCTACAAGAAATGAATATGATAGGAATTAATAGGAGAAGGAGAAGAGTAAGGTTTAGAAAGATAGAACCTGATTCGGTCACTTGAAATCCTTGTATCTTCTTCAGCTTCCTAGAAATCCCTGAAAAGAAAAATCAAATAAACAAGCTAAGTTAGACCTAAAATCCTAAAAATCCTAAATAGATACTAATTTCAAAAATTTGTAAAAAAAACCATCAAAGTCCCCGGCAACGGCGCCAATAACTTGTTCGCTTCCCCAAGTGTAGGGTTGCGATGTAGTAATAAACTCGGTAAGACCGAGGTTAATCCACAGGGACTTATGTAGGATTTCACAAACACATCCAAAAGTATCTATTGAAAACTAATAACCAGATTTTTGTATGAATTTGTTGTGAGTAACAAAATTGAATTAAATTGAAAGTAACTAATTATAGAAAGGCACTAGGGGTTCAAGGATCCACTTGTAGCAATCCTTGATGTTCAATCCGCTGTGGTTTCTCATTCTCTTAACTAGAATCGATATTAAGATCTATCTAGCCGGATGATAGAGCTGTTAACCCAAACAATCTGTTATATGTAAGTTCAATGCATATGATTCACTCAATGTAGGCTGAGCTGAGCATGCTCAATTGCATAGGTCATTCCCCTTTCCAAAAGGTCCAGTTCACAATCATAACCATCCTCAAGTCCTGTCACAAGACAAGGCTAGATCATGACTCGAACTTGATTCAAATCACATGCACGGTCCCTTACATAATTCAGAAAATCAGAAAAATAGAACTTTGGTAGGAAGTCCCTTCATGAAGATCATAGTACTAGAGCGCACTCCAATTCCTCAGATCATACAGGTCTAGACTGATACAAACCAATTAAGAAGTTAAGTAATTCTCCCAAACATCCATGAGTCATCATAAGACTAAGAAAAAACTACTTAAAAACTTGTATAAACTTCAAACCATTGTTCATAAACATGAATTCCACACTTAAAACCAACTGAATACGAATCGAAACATCTTGGATTCACTACAAGCTTCACCACTTAGCCCTAGCTAAGAGGTTTACCTGCTCATGATCCAAGGAAACATGAAACAACAAAAAAAAACTCATAAAAACAGCAAAACAAACTAGAAGGAGTTGTGGAACTCCGAAATCCACTTCCGCCACCTCCAAGCTTGCTTCAACCCTTCTAAGATACCTTAGGAACGATCCCTTGGTGTCCTTTTATAGTATGGAGGCTCCGCAACTTCAGAAGAATCGAGAATCTGCGTAAGAGTTACGCAGTGGGCAGAGAAAATCGGCGCCAAAGATAGAAATTTCTGATTTTTCACATGGCCGACCTGTCTGGACCGGTCGGACTGGGCTGGCCGACCGGTCTGGCCTCCTTTGGAAAAAGGTCCAGCGTGCATGCATCCTTGGCAGACCGGTCAGGACCGGTCGGACCATCTCCAACAGCAGTCCAGCATACATGGCTGACCGGTCAAGACCGGTCTGGCTCCCTTGGCCGACCGGTCAAGACCGGTCGGCTTCTTCTTGCTTCTTTTTTTCTTCCTTTCTTTCTTTTACTTTCTTCTTTCCTTGCTTCTCTCTTTGCTTCCTTCTTCCTTCGGCCCACCTTGGGTCTTCATCCAAGGTTCTTAAAGGGGTCTCTTTGTCATTAATTAGGCTGAGTCCACTCTCAATCCTGCAATCACCAAACATGCATTCAATTAGTCTTTAAATCATGAAACTCTTGCACAATGAGTTATGAATTGGGGTTAGAATATGCACAATTAAGAGCTCAACACCTGCCCATCAGAAACTCTTACTGTTCAGACCTGCATTCATACATCAAGTCATCTATGAGAATGCACGAGGATTAAATCAGACTTTCATGTATTAGCTCGATTACGTGAAGTAGAGACCGTACTTCGGTACGGGCAGTGTGTGGGGTGCTTAACCTCTTCGCACCCTGTAACCGTGATCCCTTACCTCGAATCTCTGGCAGCAGATCAAAAGGAGTCATTTTAGAGAAAGGAATCTTCGGATCCCCTTCTCTAACGTTTCTACGGGGTCTAGCTGACTGTAAATTCGAAGTAACTGGCTAGTGGCGACTCTGGTCTTATATAAACTCATCTAAACACATCCAGCTTAACACGACAACCAAACCAAGCCCTCGAGAACGAGGCAAGCCAGTGGCACAAACGACGATTCGCACGCACGCACCTCTTCTTCTTCTTTCGAAAGGAAAGGGAGAACGACGTCGTGAGAGCGCGGAACGGCGAGGGTCCACAGAATGGCGACTCTGCTGGGGATATGCTAGTCCACTAGTCGTGATCCAACTTGAAAAACAGTATCCTCCCTATGCTTGAAAGTCATTAATCCTCATATAATCTCATTTGCATAGCATTCTACCCAAAAAAAATAAATATAGAAAATCCCAAAACCCAAAAAGAGTAGAGTATAGTCCTCACCATTGCGCCTCCTTGGGCTCAACGTGTTCGGAAACAACTTCCCTTCCGCAGCATAATCCACACTCGGGCACAGCAAGCCATGTCCGACCACGAAGAAGAAACTCATCTCTTCCCCGCTCTTGAAATGACCGAAGCGCAACCTCCAGTGCAACAGCCAATTGAGAATACGCCAATCATGCAAGAATTGGCACAATGAATGAGAACAATGCAAGAAATGCTCTTGCAATTCATGCAAGCACAAGCACATGAACTCTGGGCCAGTCCAGGTGGCCCATCATTGATGATATGAAGAATCTACTTTGACCATCTTCTAGACCACATCCATATATGAATAACCATAAATTTTCAAATCAAAAGGATGTGTGGTTTGATCGTACCGGTTGAAGAAAGATGGACCATTCAAAAGATTCAACTGCGCAGAGTTTATAAAAGCCATAAGTGTTCTAATTTTCAAACCATATTCTGGGATTGTTTTGGACAATCTAATCCTTCTATCATGTAGAGGAGGAAGTTTTCTACCAATGTTCAAAATTTGGGATCAATACGACATCCGTACACTCCGGAGCGTTGAAAGCAAGATGACTAGTTCTGAAGGTACCCGAATTGCTCGATTTTGAGAGGCGGTCGGTGATCTGATTGGTGAGCCCATTCATAAGATAATCTTGGAAATCTAAATCATCTATGAGAAATATCACATTATAAGGAAGCTACAGATCAAATTTTAAGGCAATCCGACCATTGGTTAAGCCGTACGAAGCGAAACAAAATCTGTTATGTTGCGGTACTCTTGTTGTATTATAAAATGAGGTGCTCTCTTCTATTTTAGGGCAAGCAAGGACATGGGGAGCAAGGAGTTCAAGTCATAGGAGGCTTCCTAGCCTCCTCCAGCTAGTTTTTCTTCCTTTTCTTAGTTCTAGTTTTATTTTTAATATGCTTTTCATTAGTTAATCTCTTAGCTAGAGCTAAGAGGTGAACCTTATAGTTTTCTTAGATTGTTTAATTCGTTTTATTGGTTTCAAGTTGGATTTCTATTGAAGAACAATTTGAAATTTAATTCAAGTACTACGTAGTTTTTCTTAATCTTATGATGACTCATGGATGTTTGGAAGAATTGCTTGAGTTCTTAATTGTTGTGAAGTAGTCTAGACCTGTATGATATGAGGAATTGGAATACGCTCTAGATCTATGATCTTCATGTGGGAGCTTCATACCAAAAGTCTATTTTTCTGAAAATTCTGAAGTATGTGAGACTGTGTATGTGATTTGAATCAAGTTCAAATCATGATCTAATTTTGTCTTGTCACAGGATTTAATGATGGTTATGATTGTGATCTTAGCCTATTGGAATTGGGACTGACTTATGCAATTGAGTATGCTCGTCCTAGCTTGCATTGAGTGAATCATATACATGGATCATACATATGTTAGGTTGACTGTTTTAACCGCTCTATCATCCGACTAGATAGAACTTAATTTCGATTCTAGTTGAGAAAGTGAGAAACCACAACGAATTATGTATCTAAGGAGAGCTATAAGTGGATCCTTGATGCTCTAGTTATCTTTTCATTATCAGCTCTTCTATTTTATGTTCAAAACCAATTTCACAAACCTCTTAAGATTCTAGTTGTTAGAGTAATTAGAATTGTTTACCTCCTTCCCTGTGGATCGACCTCGGTCTTATCGAGATTATTACTATATCGCAACCCTGCACTTCGGGAAGTGAACATTTATCCTGTTAATCCCTAGATAAGAAGATGACCTGACCAATTTAGACGTCTAGCTGATTACGTCCCTGGATGGAGATCCTTCGTGGTATGGAATTATGAATAGAAATAAGACAAAACCGGCCTATATGGGCTGCTAGTACTATGAGACGAGGTGCGTTCTCAGCGAACGACTAGAGACCAAGGCTGCTCGGATTTGGGAATATCCTCTTTTGATGACCAAGGGGCAGGGCTGCTCGGATGACGGGGGTATCCCCACCCAACGACCAGAGACCAGTCTTGCTCGCATATTGGGAGTGTATAGAGGTCACAGGTTTGTCTGATATATGAGACCTGACCACGTAGGCTCGTTAGTCGGATGATCTAGTCGCGACTTTATGGAGTCAGAGGCGCTCGCGGGTGGTGTATACATGTCCGTAAAAACATTCCAGATTCGCGGGTCTTCAGGGTTCTTCAACGACCAACTTTATTCTACAACATAGGCCAATCCTAGTTCTAATAGATTAAGATCACTACTATGATAAACATGAAATCCTGTCACTAGATTTACCTAATATCATAATTTGAACTTGATTCAAATCATATTAACATACAACATACATCTCAGATTTCTCAGAAAATACAAAACTTTGGTTTGAAGTTCTCTCATGAAGAACCAATCTCTAGAGCGTATTAAATTCAATTCCTCGAAGCATACAGGTTTAAATCTTGTAAAATGTTGAACCTCAAATGTATACATGATCTAGCCCATTACATCACATTATATGCATGGTTTGCATGTTTAAAAGACCCATCTAATGCTTATTTTGTGATTGTAGGAATGAGAGCGACTTCGCCCAATTGATGCTTTAAAAGACCCAATTAGAGGACTTCTATTGACGATTGAAGGAGGACTAAAGAAGGAAGAAGAAAGAGGGAGAAAAGAGAAGAAAAAAAAGTAGAGAAATAGAGGTCCGACCGGTCATGACCGGTCGACCAAGGGAGCCACGACCGATCCTGACCGGTCGGCCACCCTGTTGTCCCCCTCTCTGGAACGCTGGACCAAGGACCAGTTTGGTCTGACCGGTCAAGACCGGTCGGCCAACAGGTCGGGCCCCTCTCTGTGCACCCTGGACTCATAACAGACCAGTCCGATCAGTCAAGATCGGTCGGCCAGCCCAGTTCGACCTGTCATGACCGGTCGGCCATGCTTAAATAGAGCTTTCTAATTGGAGATCCAATTTTTTCTACGCAACTATGTAATGCTACTCACTTCTAGAAGTTTCTGAGGCGGTAGAGCCTCCCCATTAGAAAAGGACACCTAGGGTCTCTTCCTAGGGTATCATAGAAGCTGAGGAACTTCGTGGGAGGTGAAGAGAGCCGTCGTGGAGCGTCTGCAACTCTCCCGAATCTGAGTTTTTATGCTTTTTAGTCTTTTTGATTGAGTTCTAGTTGTAGTATGACAATGCTTGGCTAGAATCTCTCAGCTAAGGCTGAGAGGTGAAGCTTGTAGCTAATTTCATGTTTAATTCAGTTTAATTCAATTACTTTCACCTTAAGTTTAAATTTTGAATGTTCTAGTTCATATAAAGTTGATATTTTTAGAAGTTTTATGAGAGTTCATGTGCTTTGGATATGGATTCCTTGCAATTCTATGAGATTATCATGTTTTGCTTGATTAGATTCGAATTATGGTAACCCTTGAGCATGCCATAGTCCATAGGCATGGCTGTTACTCCAAAGGCTATGATTTCGAATGCTATGTGGTTGAATGGGACTAGAACTTGGAAGTTCAACTTAAGTGGGATCGAATGTGTTTCAATGCTTTATCTTCCAACTAGATGAGAGATAGAACATCAAATCTAGTTGTGTTGTATGCTTGGATTGATTGGATTGACATGGGATTGTTACAAGTGGATCATTGAAAGCCTTAGTTCCTTTAATTATTGATTTTCCTAAATTACTGTTTAAGATAACTCTCTGAATTGAATATTTTAATTATTGCAATCCTAGTTGCTGGAATAGTTTAGAAGTTGTTTTCTAATTCCCTGTGGATCGACCTCGGTCTTACCGAGATTTATTACTACATCGCAGCCTTGCACTTGAGGCTAGCGAACGAGTTTTTAGCGCTGTTGCTAGGGAATTTAGATAACGGTTCTAGATTGTTTTAGTGGCTGTAAAAGTAGAACTAGATAGGTTTTTTTGATTTCCTAGGACTAACAAATTGTTTTGATTTGTAGGACTTCTTCTCTAGTTCAAGCGAATCGGGTAATATTCTTCTAACTTAGTGGTTTTTACATATTTGCAATTTTTAGATTTTTTATAATTTCAAATTTTAGGACTTAGGATTAGTCTAGATTTTGGATTGTGTGGTTTATGTCTCGTTGGGAACGTGACCACAACAATCGTCTCCAATCCGAAGGTGGTCTAGGTGGACCATTATCAGTCCATAGATGAGTCTGAAAATACCAAGAGCATTATGATAGTTTAGGGAGTATAGATCAAACACTTTTAAGGAATCCCCCCTACTCCAACTACAAACACAAATCAAGAGGGAGTAGGAGAGAATGAGGTACACAATGTTCCTCCAATGGGATCTTTACGGGATTACCTACAACCGGACCATGCAACTACACCCTCGTGTGTTGTCTTACCACCAACCGAGGGAAACATCGATATAAAGTTGGGAGTAATTCAACTCATACCAAAGTTCCATGGGCTAGACTCTGAAAGCCCATACCTACACTTAAAGGAGTTTGAAGAAGTTGTAGCTACTTTGCAATACACTAATGTTTCTGAAGATGCCATTAAACTTAAACTTTTTTCCTTCTCATTGAAAGAAAGAGCCAATACTTGGCTTCACTCTCTTAGGCCACACTCGATAGGGTCATGGAACGAGATGACCCGGGAATTCTTGAAAAAGTTTTTCCTGGCTCATAAAACTAACACCTTCAAAGAGCCATAATGAACTTTTCGGTTAAAGAGAGTGAATCATTCTTCCAATGTTGGTAAAGGTTTAAGGACCTCCTACTTGCTTGCCCACATCACGGCTACGAAAGTTGGCGAATCATAAATTTCTTCAATGATGGATTAAGTTCCAATATATGCCAATTCGTAGAGATGATGTGCAACGACGAGTTTATGAGCAAAAATCCAGATAGAGCTTGGAGTTATTTGGATATGTTGGTCAGGAATGCCCAATCATGGGATACCTCGGACAGCTCTAATAACCCTAAGCCTCCTCAAGAAAAAGAGAAAGGAGGGATTTATATCCTTAAGGAGGAAGATGATGTGAATACAAGGGTAGCCAGCCTCACAAGGAAGATCGAGGCCATGAAACTTAGTAAGAGTGGAGTTTCAAAGTCTAATGAAGCTATTGAGAACACGTGTGGGATTTGTTTCACTAATATACACGCTATGCAAGATTGTCTTACAATTCCTGCGTTTCAAGAGGTGTTACAAGAACACGCAAATGCCACATATGGTTATCAACGGCCTTTCAATGGACCAGTGGGTAACACGTACAACTCTACTTGGAAGAACCACCCAAATTTTAGTTGGAAGAATGCTCCCACGGGCAATCCTACCAACTCTCAAGGAGGGCCACCCATGCAAAATATGGCCCCACCTCAATTCTCAATGGAGGATACCTTAAAGGCGTTTATGCAAGGGCAAACACAAATCAATCAATCAAATCAGCAAATGTTCCAAGAGCTTAAAGTCTCGGTTGTGAGATTAAGGGACGCTTGAATGCTAGGAAAGGGACCTTTCCAGCCTAACCTCAGCCCAATCTAAAGCAAGTACATGAAGTAAGCATCCCTAATTTCTCCAACCAACATATGGAGCAAGCCAAATCCATCACCACTCTTAGAAGTGGTAAGCAAATTGACAATCTATCCTGGTGAAGGTCGGCAAGCCTAATGATCCGGTAAATTCTGAGGATGAGGACGGATCCAACTTAGCCCCACAAGAAATGAAACTCGTTTACAAGCCCGTAGCACCATTCCCTTCGAGATTGGTTGCTCAAAAATCTCTCCCAAACTCTCATGACATTTTAGAGATTTTCAGACAAGTCAAGATCAACATTCCCTTGCTTGATGCCATCAAACAAATCCCCTCCTATGCCAAGTTTCTAAAGGACTTATGCACAACCAAACGCAAATATAATGTGCAGCAAAAGGCCTTCTTAAATAAGCAGGTGAGTGCCATTCTCACTCAAAAGACCCCCCCAAAATTCAAATATCCCAGTAGTCCCACAATCTCATGTACCATTGGAGACTATCGGATTGAGCGTGCATTGCTAGACTTGGGGGCAAGCGTAAACTTGATCCCGTACTCAGTATATGAGCAATTGGGTCTTGGTGAATTAAAACCCACCAAAACCACGTTGCAACTTTCTGATAGATCCATTCGTGTACCGAGAGGGATAGTTGAGGATGTGGTAGTCCAAGTTGACAAATTCTACTACTCGATAGATTTCATCGTCTTGGACACACAACCAGTTATGGATGCTAGCACCCAAATACCGGTGATTCTAGGCTGCCCCTTCCTTGCTACATCAAACGTAATTATAAATTGCCGAAATGGGATAATGCAATTGTCCTATAGAAACATGACGTTGGAGGTTAATGTGTTTCATTTTGGCAAAAGGCATAAGGATGATGATTATGTCCATGAGGTTGATATGACTGAATCAATCGTGAAAGAAGAGTTTCCTTTAAATCAGAATTTTGATCATCTAGATGTTGTTAGCTACGATCCTTTTGAGGATTGGGATGACAATGATGGCCCCCATGAGGTAAACATGATAGAATCTATGGAAGATGGGGAGTTTTTCCAACATGATCTACCTGGAAGCTTGGGGACATGTTTGACACACTCCAAGGATGAATTCAACTCTATTATTAATGAGATCTTGGAAGTGTCAATTTTTGAAAATTTACATGACAAGTCACTAAATTCTGATTTACATAAATTTGTTATGCAGAAATTGGAAGAATTGGTGCTTGACTTGCCTACAAAGAGGCCAATTTCTGAAAGTGTAGAGGTTGAGGACCCACTTTAACTTACACAAAAGTCTGAGAAGGAGGAAGACGAAAATGGTCCAAATCTAAAAACTTCCTCCGATGAGGTCTTCTACACTCTAGAGGAGTGTTTCGCATATTTTGAAGATTTAGATGATCCCATGATTAAGGACATAGTGCATGCCTTGAAGGAGACCCCTCCGGTGCCTAAAAAACTTCCTTCCACAAAACGCCAAACTACAAAATCAATTGTGGAAGCACTGGTGAAATCTGATTTCATGGAGATCATATCGACTTGTGAAGAAGAAATACAAGTCTCCCCATTTCTTTAGGTTGGTCAAACCAAAGAACACAATTTCTGGAATGACCCATATTTGACAAATTTTTGCCCAGACAAGATGGAAATGAGATCCATTTTCAATAATTTCCAACCAATGTAATTCTCCTTTCTAAGTACATGTGACAATTTTATTGAGGAACCTGCTGAAACCTTTCAGCAGGATTTTCAATGGGTTAGAATGATTAATGTCACCAATGTACTTTCCAAAGCAGGATGGTGGATAGTTCTACTGAAAAATTTGTTACACCACTTGATAATCCTGCTCAACTTTGTCCTTTTGGATGATATAATGCTGATTAATCTCCTAGTCTGATGGAGATTCTCTTTCTAAAAGGATAACTTTGGTTTTGTTTATTGCTTTAAGTAAGATTAGGTCTAGTTTGTTTTTGTTTGCTTTAGTAGATTCAGTTGTCGGAGTTGTAGACTTCGATAATCGACTCTCTCAGGTACTATTGTTCTCATCCTCTTGTATTTTACCATTGCTCTCATGTTCATGCTCATTGCATATCTTTTTACATTGAGGACAATGCAAGATTTGGTTGGAGGGTGAGATGAGATTCCTCATCTAGCAGTTTGCAACATTTCGAGCATCATATGTGCGAATGTTTTTTAATTTTCTACAAATTCAAAACTCTTTTAGAAAACCTTATTCTATGCATTCGAGATTATACGAGTGTTGGGTTCCCAAAAGTCAGGATCTTCAAAATAGGAGTTACAAGTGTACAAACCATCACATCACTGGGTTTAGGGCCAGTGCATCAGGAGTCTCGATAAGAATCATAATGCACACCAGACTTTACCAAAAATGGAAAGTTGACCTAGGGGTGGGCCCCACCATTCATTATTATCAAAACCCTCTAAATTTGGGAAGGTAAGTTGAATAATGAACAAACACAGCCAGTGCATCAACATTTGTAGCAAAGCGGGCCCCACAAACCATTATTTTTCGTAAGATAATCATAAGTACGTACGTCAGTGCATCACTAAATTCATGGTCAGCGCATCATTAAATTCAGTCATTTTAGAAATGAATTTCAGGACGCACTGACCCTCAGTGCATCAGTAAATTCAGCCAGCGCATCGAGAAATTCAAACGGTTTTTAGAAATGAATTTCAGGACGCACTGACCCTCAGCGCATCAGCAAATTCAGCCAGCGCATCCACAAATTCAGGAATTTTAGGGCGCACTGAACATCAGCGTGTCCAATAAATCAGGTATTTTCAGGAATTTCAGGACGCATTGACAACCAGTGTGCCCCAAAAATCGGCATTTATAACTTAGGCATTTTAAGACGCCTCGAGTGATTTTCTCGACACGTTGACCTATTTTCTTGACGCACTATACGTGGCAGCTTCCTATTGGCTGACTTTCGATATTTTCGGGTATAAATACCCCTCCGTTACTGTTCATTTGGACGGATCCAGAGAGAGAGGAAGCTTCGTCCGTTGGGTATTTGAGAGATTGCGGGAATCCCTTACCGGAATCCCTTTTTCGACCACTAGAAACCTTTTTCGATCCCCAAAATTCCTTTTCGACCGACGGAACCCTTCACCGAAAACCCCACTTCTGATCACAGCAGATCCGGCCAAGAAATAACGTAAAAATGTACAAGTATAGTAGCACATCATGAAAATATCTTGAACCAAATTCGGCCTATTTTATGGATGCATTGACCCCAAGTGCATCAGAAAAATAGGCCAGCGCATCATTAAAATCGACCATTTTCGAAACAAATTTTCCGACGCACTGGCCCCAGCGCATCAGAAAAATAAGGCCAGCGGATCATAAAAATATGTATTTTAACAAAGTCATTTTTGGACGAACTAGCCCCAGCGCATCAGAAAAATAAGGCCAGCGGATCACAAAAACACACATTTTAACAAAGTCATTTTCGGACACACTAGCCCCAGCGCATCAGTAAAATAGGCGAGTGGAGTAGAAAAATCAGCACTCTGAACGTTAATCTTAGCACCTTTAAATCTTCATTTCGTGATGTTTTCGGGCCTCGTTTGGGCCTATTCTGGGTATTTCGAGCATTTCGGACGCAATGGAGTAGTCAAATAATTCATCCGGGCCACCCAATGAGCATAATGCAAGTCCTCGTTGTCCGATCCGATCTAATGCAATGAACAAAGTAATTTCTCGAAAAGAGGCCGCCAGAGTCCAGAATCATACTGATGTATCATCTTTACATGTACTATCATAATATGTCCCGAATGTAGGTCCGGACTAAGCAAATGAGACTATAGTTAACACAATAAACCATATAGAGAGAGTTTTAAACTATTACACAGAATTTGTTAAAGACTGACACTTCAAGAACAGTCGATGCCCTACCTATTCAAATGGCATCCGCTGGTTGAGCTGCTCAGGTACATACAACTATAGATCGGTCTTCCCGCGGTCACCCGTCATAAATGACGGGCGCAGGCCCAGAGTCGTACCCCTCAGTTAAAAACCCTGATAGTCTCAACCTGGATCTCTGGTTAAAACATGGGACGTAGACATCTGACTCGTACAAAGATGGATCAATCAATAACAAAACAGAACAAATACAGGTCTCTTCAACCATAAAATACAGGTCTCTTCGACCATACAAATACAGGTCTCTTCGACCACGAACTCTAAAATTATAGTCCCTGCTGACTAGTCTTCTGCCTTTTAATTAAGGGTCATCGATCATTCGATGTAATTAAGGGCTTGTGCCAGATCACAGCCTGGAATGTACAAGATCTTAGAATCTCTGGAACAAAATTTGCCCTACGATATCTTCTCTTGCGTCCTTTTGTGAATGCTTGTGATTGTCTATGAATTTTTCATTATTCAGAACCACAGTGCAACAATACACAGAAAACTACCTTGTAGCAATTTTCTAGTTCCAATAAATTGGCGACTCTGCTGGGGACCGAACCCAAAATCTCTGGTTATATCTGAATACAGAAATACTCTAAGATCAATTACTTACAAACACGAATCTATACATAAGAAAGTTTTCGCAAGGCATAATATTTCGGTGCCCCTCGGGCACCAAACTGGCATTCTCAATGGGAACGTTCTTCCCTTCATCTTTAAGGCAATAGACATTTAAAAAGTTTTCAAACCCACAAACTTCCACAACTACATGTATTTATCTCCTTCTTGATTAGCTTCGTCAGTTTATGCACCGTGATCGATGTGTTCATACTCCCAACCGCATTTGTGAACTGTTCTAATGATTTTTATGACGCAGCAAAATTAGCAAGATATTAGAACAAACAGAAGAAATGGCATGCTCAATGACCAATTCGTGCATCTTCTTTACAACCGGAGGCTTTAGCTCCCCCGCTTCATCCCAACCACGACAACTGCTTCCAACTCAAGATGACAGTTGGTTGAAACGTGCCGACAGAAGAAAGAGCAGAAGAAAGCAGCCTTCTTAGCAATGTATAAGAAGGCGAACGTTATAAGACCTCTCCTCGAAATCAGGAAATAATGGCAGCCGAGGTAGGGGTAAAAGATTCCTATTAGCGGTCAGATCATATCAACCAGGTCCTCAGTGCCTGTAATGACGATTGAACAGTTTCCACCATTGTCCAGAGCTACCTGCGTCACACGTAAGTCGACTGAGACCACACATGTGAAGAGCTCCAAGCCCACAACAGTTCTCGAACTAAGACAGGGGCAAGTTCAGAAGACATGACCAGTGCTGATCGCAATGGTTCAAGTAGCAGAGGAAGAAGAGGGACCGTATGAAGTAAAAGAATTGCCTACAGTCCAAGATCAGATCGACAGGTTAGTTTAGGCTAATCGTGAGACGAATGAACGAATGAGGATCATCCAGGAAGCGTTGACCACTTTGATAGCTCAGAACGCTACCAGAAGCCCCGTACCACCTACGCGTCAGTTAACCGAAGAGTCCCAAGGGGCAGTGGAAGGATCAGCCGACGTCGAGTAGCTTACCTAGACCGGAGAATTTCGGCGGAGTGAATGCTAGTCCCGACTGTGCAAATGTCAAAAGAGTAACTGCCGCAAACAATTACGAGTCTCATGTGGTAAGAGAAAGAGAAAGAAAGAGGAACTGTGTATAAATATCAAGTTCCATACCCACTGGAGATAGAAGAAATACCATTTTCGGTCAACTTCAGATGCCCGGACTTCGAAAAATTTGATAGTAGAGGATCACTAGAGGAGCATATTACTCATTTCCTTACAGCATTGGAGAATTGGTCAGCCGTCCCACAGTACTGTATGTGGCTATTTTGGTCGACGTTGACAAGGAAAGCTTTTTAATGGTACATGTCGCTACCAGCCGAATCAGTGAGATCGTGGGAACAGATGCGGGATAATTTTATCTCGAAATTCTTCTCTACAGAAAGAGAAACATCAATAACAGATCTGGCCTTGATCAGACAGAGACAGGGCGAACCCGTGGAAAGGTTCATGGACCGATGGGGGACAATAGCCGCTCAATGCCAAGAGTTGCCTAGTGAGAAAGAACAGATGAAGATGTGTATGCGATCCTTGGACCCAATGATATTGTACGGGTTATCCAGGAATAGTTTTCACTCTTTCCGAGAACTGGCCACCAAAGCACACTTGGTGGAAGAAGCCGCAACACGGGTGAACTTCAGACCCGAAAGGTAAAGAAAAGGAGGAAGGATAGCAGAAACGCACAATGTAAACAAGGGCAAAGACGTCAGAGATCGGAAGCAGCCGGTCGTGGAATCTAAGACGGACATGAAAGCAGTGCCTACCCAAGACAGAGGCAAGAGGCCTTATGTTTCTTGAGGAATAACAATAGCCGAGAGAGAAAGAGCCAACGGCCAGTACACATTCGACATGGCCGATTTGATCCCCATCATGGAACAACTAGTGGAAGAGAATGTAATCTGTTTACTGGAACTAGTTCGTCTACATGAAGTTGGGAGGGTGAATGATCCCTGATATTGTAAATACCATCGATGTCTGAGCCACAAGACAGAAGACTGTCTTAGTCTAAAGGGAAGAATACAAGGGTTGATCAACCAAGGGGTGATTAGTATAAAATTGCCAGAAACAACTAGGAAGGAAACATCTGGGGTAGTTTCAGCATTGCCCTCGGAAGAAAACATTCGTTTGCACACCCCGTTCCCTGAACCCGAAGAACCCTAAACCTTGGTCAGTGTTAAGAGAAAACTCGAGAATAGACGAAGACTCCTTAACCGCAAGAAGAAATGAATGAGAAAAGAGAATAGAAAGGAGAAGAGCCCGCTTATCGAGGCTCAGGTACATTGCACGATGGTATCTGATGAGTACCTAATATTGTATAATTAACCCTGGTTGTTAAGAGCATTATCATTGTTTTTCCGGTTAATTATCTCTCATTAGGTGAATTTTCTGTCTTCAGGTGATCAGGAGAGGTTGGACAAAATTCGATCCAATCAGAGCATTTAAAGGCCTAATAAAGAGCAAGATTCGGCGTGTTGGTAATCTTGAAGCAAAGCAAGCCATAGAGATCGAAGCCTGGACCATTTTGTGATTAGTGGAGGCTGAAGATGATCCGTACCTCTCAGGACGATTTAAGGTCTAAAAGGAATCAAAATCAAGTGTATATAGGCAATCCTGAAGGAAATCGGCCGTAAAGATCGAAAGATAGATCATATTGTACGGTTGAGATGAAGTGAAGATGACTTGGAAGGCCTCATCAAGACCACGAATTTTGGAGATCCGGGCTATGCATATTTGGCTGGTCATGATTGGGTGATCATACAAGTTTGGACGGTCAAGATTGGATGTCCACAGGAGGGACCAACCGTGCATCAAGACAGTGGAGACATTTCCACCATCACAAGTGAAGTGACCAGGTCTCAGCCCTCATGCGCGCAAAGAAGTTCCAATGTCCAGCACTCACACGTAGAGCGATGTAGACCTCTCCTTTAGATCAGTAAGATGAAGGGCCGCTTTCACACGTGCCAATATGGAGAAGGCTTCAACCTTCTTCACACTTCCAGCAAGGTGGGCCACATTTTCCACTGTATTAGATTAGCAAAGCAGACCCCACATCACATCACGTGTGCAAGGACATCTCGGGAAATTCCAACCGTCCATCATCCATTTCCAGCTCCATCAACGGCCAGCAAACAACGTACAGCATCCAACAGCCAGTTGCTGATCACCCACCTACTGGACACTGCCCACATCTCCAGCAGCAGCATTCAGATCCAAACATTCAGCCGTCCATCAAGATGGGCTCAAATCTTCACACGTGCAGGGCTGGATGACAGCAACAACATTCAATCCAAGCAGTGGCCCCCACACCACCTTCAGCTCCCATCCATCACGTCAGCAGCTTCAACAGCAGCCGTCCATCAAAGATAGCTCCAGAAACCATGTCCACCGTCCAAGCTACTTCAGCCACCGTCCATCAATGGACCACCTTCAGTCGCACGAGCAGCTGCACATGTGCCAGCTGAGGCAGTGATCTTGGCCACTCCACCGTCCAGTGGACCCCACAGCTCCTTCCAGCCATCCAACCATCTGACACGTGCTGGCCCAGCTCAGATCCCAGCCGTTCACATCATCACCACCACGTCCAGCAGTGGACGTCAGTCCCAGCATCTGGACCGTCCACTCCCTCCAATCATCAACCGTCCATCCAAGTCCAGCTGGTGGACGTCATTAACTTCAGCAGGCCCCACCTTGCACGTACAGCTGAACCAGCTTCAGCGTCCACCATCCTTCCAGCCATCCATTCATCCAGTTGCTGGATGAACTGTCCAGCAAGGTGGACCCCATTTCCTCATCAATGTCCACGTCATCACCATCCAATCCAGCAAGTTGGGTCCAGCTTCATCAAGGACGTCCGTCCAGCCATCAGCAACGTCCCCAGCTCGTCCTGAAGAGTGTCCAGCAAGGTGGACCCACAATTGGCCCACGACCAGGCACAACGTCCAGCAATGGACGGTTGTCCAAGCTCTCCAGCCACCCATCAGTCCCACCTGTCAAACGTCCAGCAGCTGTGATGGATCCCACCTTCAATCCTCATCCATTGTCCAAAGACACTGGACTGTTTCCAGCCGTTCATCAGATGGACCCCATAGTTGAGCTCATGCCTCCATCACCGTCCCCTTCATCTTCAATCACCGTCCGCAGCAACTGCTGTTGAAGAACGTCCCAAATGATGGCAGATTGTCATCAACCAGCTTCACATCCACCGTCCATCAAGATGGCCCCATTAAGTCCAGCAAGTGAAGGACCATCATCTCCACCATGGCAGCAAGAGAGGAGCTCTCTCTCTCTCTCTCTCTCTCTCTCTCTCTCTCTCTCTTCCAACACATGTGTAAGGCTTGGAATTGCCACCTCATCATCCAAGCCTCACTCCAAGCCCAAACCTAAAAGCAAAGTTTGCTTTGGGCACTCCAAGCCTAACTCCATTCCCAAACCTAAAGAAACTTTTGGAGTGCCACCTAGGATTGGGAGGAGGCTTGGAAGCTCCTCATAAGGCTATAAAAGGAGGCCTCTCCTCCTCATTTGAATCATCCCATCCAAGAGTTCTCTTCTCTTCTTTAGTTTTCTTTCTTTCTTTTGTAGTGTAGAGTAGTGTAGTTTTTCCTTTGTAGAGAATTTAGTCTTCCATTGTAGCATGGTTGGCTAAACCTCTAGCTAAGGCTAGGGGTGAAGCCTTTGAAGAAATTTGCAAGCTTTGGTTCTTTTGGTTCAACATTGTGTGGTGTAAACGTTGGAGTTCTCTTTGGTTGATTGGTTCGGTTATCCACCTCGGCGGACGCTATTGTTGTGCAAGCCCCTTGATCCATCGTCGACTCCGGGCACGTTGGATGCTTGGGATCCCTTGCACACCAATTAGCTAGTTCATGATCGATAAAGTCCCTTGATCCATCGTCGACTCCGGGCACGTTGGATGCTTTGGATTCCCTACGGTCATCGAGCTAGTGCAGGTAAAGTCATCGATCTGTAAAATCCCTTGATCCATTGTAGACTCCGGGCACATTGGATGCTTTGGATTCCCTGCGATCGATAGACGAGATCTTAACGGTAGGATCAGTCAATCAAAGCCTCCTATCTTGTAAGTATGCATTTGATCGTATGAATTGTGATCTTATCGGTTGACTTGTTGGCAAAGTTGTTGATCTATACAATTCCTTGATCCATTGTCGACTCCGGGCACAGTGGATGCTTGGAATTCCCTGCGATCAACTAACGAGTGCTTCATGGTCAAATCAATCGGTTCAGATCACCATCTTTTATGAAATATGCAAATGGTTTAACTTTTTTATCTTCCGGTTGGAATGAATCTTTATTCAATTCCAGTTGAGTTATAGTTGGACCAATAAATCAAATCTTGTGAATGAATCAAAGGTGGATCCCTAATGCCTTAGCCCCTTTTCTATTTTTGTCTTTCACCACACACAACTTGCTCCACTCTCGTGGATAAACCAGATTTCATCTCACACCTAAACTAATTCCTCTAAGTGTTCTTAACCCCAATCCCTGTGGATCGACCTCGGTCTTACCGAGTATTTTACTACTTCACTACCTGCACTTGGGTGTGCAATCTTCGGATTGTAGCAAGTTTTTGGCGCCGCTGCCGGGGATTGGCATCAGTTTAAGAATATTTTTGGAATTGGTTTATGTATATATATTGTCAATAGTTTGCTAACTTGTTTGTTTTATTTTTAGGGATTACCCATAGCTGTATATTCTTCTTCTCGGGTAATATCCTTCCTTTTTCCCTCTTTTACTATTCTTTCTAGATTTTCTTTTATTTTCATTAGAGTGTTATCATGCCCATATATGATGAGTGGACACAGAAATACGCTAAAACTCTTCTAGAAGATGAAAGGCAATCAAAGCACAATGGTAAGGAACGCTCCATGCGTGATTATGAGAACAATACACGTAAAGTTTCACCGGTTAAAACGTTGCGTGAGTATTGGAGTGAGAACAACGTATACGATGTTCCACCGGTTAAAACGCTCCGTGAGTATTGGAGTGAGAACAACGTATACGATGTTCCACCGGTTAAAACGTTGCGTGAGTATCGGAGTGAGAACAATGTATATCATGTTCCACCGGTTAAAACATTGCGTGAGTATTGGGATGAGAACAATATATATTATGATCCACCAGTTAAGTCGATGCGTGATTGTTTGTATGGCTATGCTTATCAACAACCATATAGTGCGCCATCATACAATGCGAATGAACCTAATTGGCGGAACTATCAAAATTCCAATCGGAGAGACGGACCAACAATGAATGTTAACTATCCCCAAGGGCCCCCTATCTATGTGTCTCCACCGAAAAAGACTCTCGAGGATACGTTGCAAATGGAAAGCACCTCGCAAATCATCAATGAGAGCAGTCAAATAATTCATCCAGGCCACCTAATGAGCAGAATACAAGCCCTCAGAGTCCGATCCGATCCAATGCAATGAATAAAGTAATTTCTCGAAAAGAGGCTCCCAGAGTCTAGAATCATGCCAATGTATCATCATTACATGTACTATCATAATATGACCCGGATTCAAGTCCAGACTAAGCAAATGGGACTATGGTTAACACAATAAACCATATAGAGAGAGTTCTAAACTATTACATGAAATTTATTAAAGACTGACACTTCAAGAACAGTTGATACCCAACCATTCAAACGGCATCCGCTGGTTGAGCTGCTCTGGTACATACAACTGCAGATCGGTCTTCCCACGGTCACCCATCACAAATGACGAGCGCAAGCCCAGAGTCGTACCCGTCGGTTAAAAACCCTGATGTCTCAGCCAGAATCTTCGGTCAAAACGTGGGACATAGACATCTGACTCGTACAAAGATAGATCAGTCCATAACAAAACACAACAAATACAGGTCTCTTCGACCACAAAATACAGGTCTCTTCGACCATACAAATATAGGTCTCTTTGACCACAAAATACAGGTCTCTATGACCACGAACTCTAAAATTATAGTCCCTGCTGACTAGTCTTTTTGCCTTTTAATCAAGGGACATCGATCATTCGATGTAATTAAGGGCTCGTGTTAGATCACGGCCTGGAATGTACAAGATCTCAGAATGTCTGGAATAAAATTCGCCCTACGATATCTTCTCTTGTGTACTTTTGTGAATACTTGTGATTGTCTATGAATGTTTCCATTATTCAGAACCCCAGAGCAACAATACACAAAAAACTACCTTGTAGCAATTTTCTAGTCCCAACAACGAGTATAAGAAAAGGAGATACGAAGTGAGTGATGTTGCAAGTCTTGAACTACTCTTAATATAATGGTTTTATATGTGAATTCCCCTATTTATGTGATTGATAGAAAATTTGAACACTTTTGCACTTAGTTCACATTACACGATTTTCATGGTTTGAAAGGATTATGTGAATTGTGGATTGGCTAGACTTAGATTTGAGTTGTTGAGGAACCAAGCTGGGGTACTTTGTCCATCCTTGTCCATGGGAAAATAACGAAAGATATGGATTTCTAAAAATCCTATCTAATGTAAAAGAAAAAGGTAAAGGAAGGATGGAAATATGGGAATGATGGAGAAAATGGTGGAAAATTCTGAAAAGGGCTACCTATTACCAACCGAGGGATGGTCTACCCGTAACCAAAGCTGGAAATGGGACGTAATGTGAAAGCGTCGGAAGGACGGTAAGGCAAATTCCTGTCATAGGTTTGTTGTTGATCTTTACACCTTGAGATCTATAATTTAGTCGATCTAGGAAGAAGGTGATCCTGGAAACTCATGAGATGAACTATCACTATGCACATTAGGTTGAATTTTGTTCAAAGTTCTTCTATCTATCAATCAATCAGCGGGAATTCTATATGAACACATTTTATATTTTGAGAGTTTAAGGTTACAACCTCTATCGCCTAGTTTCTTTAATTTTTGTACATGTATATCTTGGAATGAATAGAAGTGTTGTTTCTGAAGGAGAGTTGGATTTTGTAAGATTGAACTTGTTTCACGTATGTTTTGCTCGTGACTAGCAAAAACCTGGTTGGGGGGTGTGTTGAACCTCAAATTTATACATGATCTAGCCCATTACATCACATTATATGCATGGTTTGCATGTTTAAAAGACCCATCTAATGCTTGTTTTGTGATTGTAGGAATGAGAGCAACTTCGCCCAATTGATGCTTTAAAAGACCCAAGTAGAGGACTTCTATTGATGATTGAAGGAGGACCAAAGAAGGAAGAAGAAAGAGGGAGAAAAGAGAAGAAAGAAAGGAAGAAAAAAAAGTAGAGAAACAGAGGTCCGACCAGTCATGACCGGTCGGCCAAGGGAGCCACGATCGGTCCTGACCGGTCGGCCACCCTGCTGTCCCCCTCTCTGACATGTTGGACCAAGGACCAGTTTGGTCCGACCGGTCAAGACCGGTAGGCCAACAGGTCGGGCCCCTCTCTGTGCACCTTGGACTCATAATAGACCAGTCTGACCGGTCATGACTGGTCGGCCATGCGTAAACAGAGCTTTCTAATTGGAGATCCGATTTTTTCTGCGCAACAGCGTAATACTACGCACTTCTGAAAGTTTCTGAGGCGGTAGAGCCTCCCCGCTATAAAAGGACACCTAGGGCCTCTTCCTAGGGTATCATAGAAGCTGAGGAACTTCGTGGGAGGTGAAGAGACCCGTTGTGGAGTGTTTGTAACTCTCCCGAATCCGGGTTTTTATGTTTTTTAGTCTTTTTGATTGAGTTCTAGTTGTAGTATGACAATGCTCAGCTAGAATCTCTCAGCTAAGGCTGAGAGGTGAAGCTTGTAGCTAATTTCATGTTTAATTCAGTTTAATTAAAGTACTTTCACTTTAAGTTTGAATTTTGAATGTTCTAGTTCATATAAAGTTGATATTTTTGTAAGTTTTATGAGAGTTCATGTGCTTCAGACATAGATTCCTTGCAATTCTCTGAGATTATCATGTTTTGCTTGATAAGATTCGAATTATGGTAACCCTTGAGCATGCCATAGTCCATATGCGTGGCTAGTTACTCCGAAGGCTATGATTTCAAATGCTATGTGGTTGAATGGGATTATAACTTAGAAGTTAAACTTAAGTGGGATCGAATGTGTTTCAATGCTTTATCTTTTAACTAGATGAGAGATAGAACTTCAAATCTAGTTGTGTTTTATGCTTGGATTGATTGGATTGACATGGGATTGTTACAAGTGGATCCTTAAAAGCCTTAGTTCCTTTAATTATTGATTTTCTTAAATTACTGTTTAAGATAACTCTCTCAATTGAATCTCTTAATTATTGCAATCCTAGTTGCTGGAATAGTTTAGAAGTTGTTTTCTAATTCCCTATGGATCACCTCGGTCTTGCCGAGATTTATTACTATATCGCAGCCTTGCACTTGAGGCGAGCGAACATAAAACAACTAAGTAACTACGCATAATTCTTCCAAACATCCATAAGTCATCATGAGATTAAGAAAAACTAACTTAAAATTTCATTTAAACTTAAGCAAACCATTGTTCAACATTAAATCCAAACCTGAAACCTTAAAACGAATTAAGACATCTAAGATAACTACAAGCTTCCCCTCTAGCTCTAGCTGAAAGTTAACTAAAAGAAAACATAAAAGAACTAGAACTACAACTAAGAAAAGAAAGGAAAACTAGTTCTAGGAGGCTAGGGAGCCTCCTCGATCTTGATCTCTTTGCTCCCCACATTGCTAGATGCCCTAAGAATGAAGTGGAGATCACCTTTTATTGCTTTCACACTTCACAAATGAAGAATCTTCGAGAATCTGTGTATAAGTTACGCACAACATAGAGAAAACTAGATGCCAGGCTTAAAATTTCTATTTTTGGGTGTAGGCATTGATCGGTTGGGCTGAGCGATCAATCGACTTTTCGGGCTAACTGTAAAAATTGAAATATGGACATCTAGGCGGTCGGGCGATTGATCGTGAGGTCCAAAAAGTATCGAGAGAGTTTCAGCAACAAATCTTCAAAAATCTGAAATTTTTATAGCTCGGGCGATTGATCGTGAGGTCTAAAAAGTATCGAGAGAGTTTCAGCAACAAATCTTCAAAAATCTGAAATTTTTATAGCTCGGGCGATTGATCGCAAGTGGCTGGGCGATCAATCACAAATCCGCTTTTCTGTCCAACAACAATTTTAACAATTCTGCAGGTGAGCAATCAATCGCAACTGGGTTGGCGATCAATCGATAATTCGCACTTTAGTCTAGCAATAAATCTGCCAAAATCAGCATTTTGTCACTTAATTTACAGGCTCTGTCAATCAATTGATTAGGTTGGGCGATCAATTGCTGGATCAATCTCTTGATCAATTTTCAAAGCTGTAACTTTCTGCATATTACTTTTCTAGCCCTACAGCTCTGCACTTTGGTTTTTCTGGCTCTGCCAGGTCCTTTAACATGATTTTTTCAATGTTTTTCTTTATCTTTCAATTCCAACTTCCATGGATTCTTTCTTCCATTTTTGGCACTTCTTCCTTTGATCTTTAACAAGTATTAGGAAGGTCTTTTATCATCAATTTGGTGAAGACTCTCTCTCATTCCTACAATCACAAAGGCATACATTAGATAAGTCTTTAAACATAAAAGTCATGCATAATGTGTGATAAATTGGGGTTAGATTATGCACTATTCAAAGCTCAACAGTACTCCCCAAACTTTCACAAAGTTCTAGATATTTTCTAAGTCGTCTTTGGATCGAGAGTGGTCCAACTAAACCACCTTCAGTTTGGAGACGATTTGTGTGGTCACGTTCCCAATGGGACATAAACCACACAAACAAAAATCTGAACTAAACCTAAACCTAAATCCTAGATTCTAAAACAAAAATTTATAAAAACTGACATATAAAAAAAGTTCTAAGTTCGAATGATGTTACCCGATTAGCTTAAACTAGAAGAAATCTCCTACAAAACAACGCAATTGATGTTAGTTCTAGAAAATCTACTAAACTAGTTCTAGGAAAATAGTAAAACCTAGCTAATTCTAACTCTATAGCTATTAAAATAATTTAAAACCGCTTAACTTAGATTCCTCGGCAGCAGTACTAAAAACTTGTTCGCTTGCCTTAACTGCAAGGCTTGCGATGTAGTAATAACTCGGTAAGACCGAGGTCGATCCATAGGGAATTAGGGTAAACTAATTCAAACCACTCTAGCAATTTCAATCTCAGCAATTTTAGGATTCAATTTTAAAAACTAAGGAAAACAGTAACTTTTAGAAAATTCTGAAAATTAATGGAACTAAGGCCTCAAGGATCCACTTGTAGTAGTCCCATGTGAATTCATTCATCCAAGCATAAACAAAACTAGATTCAAAGTTCTATCTCTCATCAAGTTGGAAGATTAAGCATTCAAACACAAACAATCCCACATAAGTCAGAAAATAAGATTCTAGTTTTAATAAAGCACATAGAATTCAAACATGTAGCCTTCAAAGTAACAGCCATGCCAAGGGACTATGGCATGCTTTATGATTACTACAATTCGAATCCAATCAATCCAAACATGGCCATCTCAGAGAATTGCAAGGAATTCATGTCCGAAGAACATGAACTCTTATAAAACATCTAAAAATACCAAGTTTATTCAAACTAAAACTTAAAAATCAAAACTTTAAGTAAAATACTTGAATCAAATGAATTCTACATGATAACTAACTACAAGCTTCACCTCTTAGCTTTAGCTAAGAGGTTCTAGCCAAGCATTATCATGCTACAACTAAAAAAATAAAAAGCAACTAGAAAATATAAAAGATCGGATTTAAGAGAGTTGTAGACGCTCCACGACGATCCTCTTCACCTCCAATGAGTTCCCAAGCCTTCTATGATGCCTTAGGAACGAACCCTAGGTGTCCTTTTATAATGGAGAAGCCTCACCGACTCAAAAACTTCTAAAATCTGTATAGTACTTATGCAACGCAGCAATTTTCGGAGCTTGAAGCACAAGCTTCTGAAATAATTCAAAAATCTTGAAATTTACACATGGCCGACTAGTTTGGGGTTTGGTCCAGCAAGCTCCAGTAGCTGATGGAGTGGTTTGTAAAGGTCTTGCCAATCGGTCAAGACCAGTCGGACCTGTCTGGACGCTGGTCCAGCGTGCAAGAGGGAAGGCAGCAGGGTGGTCGATCGGTCAGGACCAGTTTATCCTATGGGTTTGGTTGAATTCCTCTCCTCTTCTCTCTCTTCTTTCCTTGCTTCTTCTTCCTCTTTTGGCCCAGCTTCGGTTATCATCAAATGACTTCTAAATGTAATCTTTTAAGCATGGATTAGGTGAAGTCTCTCTTTCATTCCTAAAATCACAAACATGCATTAGATATTACTTTAAACATGGAAATTATGCATAAAATGTGATGCAATGGGGTTATAATATGTATAAATTAAGAGCTCAACAAAATGAAGAAAGCATCGATGAAGGCTCCATACTAGAAGACTATTATGGTCAAGGCATGTCATACCATAAAAAAGCAGTGGCAACCACGCAAGCTAGCAGGGCTTTCGCCACTAACCAGACTACCACAATGAGGTCACGGAAGTTCAGACATTCAGTTGGGAGCTTCTCAGCGCTCTTGGATGTGATCCATCCAAAAATGGGGGCAGATCAAGTCGATTATGCAAGAGGACAAAAAAAAATAAAGAAAGGAGAGAAACGTAATGGAGGAGACTATCACGAGGATAGTCCAGACGAAATCGAAGCTGAGTCACAAGGTGCAACTAGTGCAGGTCACGATGGTTTAGGTAATTGAAGGCGAAGAGCCGATCGAACAAGATGTTGAACCGTTAATGATCCAGAAGAAGATCGATGAATTGACCCAAGCTCAAAGTGATTTAACAAGGCGGGTGAAGGAGATTCAGGATGCCTTAACCACCCTAATCGCACAGAGCATAGCCTGTAGTGTCACTTTGCGAACTCTACATTCAGCAAAAGAATCACAGGGGGGCAGATCAAGCCAGTTATACTGAAAATAGTCGAAGAGACAGTAGAAACGATCGTCGTCAAATCCATTCTGACAGATCAGAAGCCGACTCATGAGGAGCAATCAGTGCAGGTCGCGATGGTTTAGGTGGCCGAAGACGAAGAACTGTTCGAATAGGCTAATGAACTGCCAATAGTCCAAGAACAAATTGATGAGCTAGTTTAAGTTTATAATGACTTAGCAAAGAAGCTGGAGAACATTCAGGATACCGCTCAAAGCACCATTTTCGCCCAAGATATCACTTGAGGCAAGTAACGGGTTTTCCTTCATCAGGCGAAGGAGCAAGTAAAGTAAAAGACAAAACAGTTGTCGATACGACAACCAAAGCAACAATTGAAGTGGCAATAAACCTCATAGCCATGAAATTACGTCGGTAGTCTAATACGACACCTTCGTATATACGTGCGGAAGCTTAAGAGCGGAGCAACTAGAATTACGGCTAAGTCCTAGAGGGGGGGTGATTAGGACCTTTTGAAATTCTTTTCGCCTACTTAACAGTTTAACAATTTAAACTTAGTAAGCGAGAACACTTCGGCTTCTAAGACTAAGTGAGTCCAATCAACAGACTAGCAAATGATTAAAACAATTAACATCCTAGTCTAAGCATGTATAAATTAACATATGATTAAAATAATCAAGTACCTAATCTATGCAACCTAAATAGACTATAGAGGACGGATCAAATAAGCTCAATTCTACTCAAGGAGTGAAAGAACATTATGTGCGTGTGGATGTGTCTATCAAGTGCCTAACATACATTCTAATTAAGTATTCATAATTAAACAATTAAATACAATGCATAATAAGAAATATGCTCAAATATAATCACAAACACAACGATGTATAGTGGTTCGACTTCGGGTCTGCTCCACTCCCGATTCAAGTACTCAACCCCTTTGAGCACACTGACATTCACTAGGGAGTTTAAATCTGGTTCCTTCCAACCAAGGTGTTTTAACTCGGATCCACCCAACTGGAAAGTTTATAGGTTCCTTCCAACCTACATGTACACACCCGTATTGGTGGCTCCCCTTGGAGACTTGTTTAGGCTCTACAACCAAACCAAGGTCCTACAACCGAACCTCAATTTAGACTTCACTCATGAGTCAAGGTCCTACAACCAAACGTCAATGGTTTTAGGCTCTACAACCGAGCCAAGATCCTACAACTTAACCTAGCGTTCACTCCCACCGGAGGCTCCCAATTAGAGACTCAATTCGACCTTACAACTAGGTATAGATCCTACAACTAGACCTATCGAGTTTGAAGACAAACTCTACACTCAATTCCCCGGGAAGGGAGTAGAACCGGACTCTTACAATTGACAACTTACTTGTCGGATTGAGCCCCTTTGTTGTGCTGCTTCGAGTTGCTTCTTCTTGCTCTTTCGTGTTAGAATCTGCTCCCTTTGTGCTCCCCCGATATTTGATGCCCCTGCTTTGCCAAGGCTTCAGCTCCAAGATCATCTCCCTTGCAAGTGATGCTCTATTGGAGATGCCCAAGGTGCTAGGAGAAGGTGAAACCTCTACAAATGGTAAGAAATGGATTTCCTGGAGGGTTACACCTATTTGGATTCCTAGGTGGTGTTTAGACAAAGGATTTACCAATGATCAAGGTGTCTAAACTCTTAGGAATCAAGAGGGAACAAGGCCATTCTCATTTTAGCATTGAATGCCCCAAGCTTGTGATGAATCACAAGAAGAATGACTTGCAATGGGTTTGGAATAGAGCCTTTAATGATATTTGACAATGGTGGCTTCTATCTCCTCAAAATCCCCTCTATTGTGTCAAAAAATGAATCCCTCACTTTTATAGATTTTCTCCCAACGATCAAATAACGGACAAATTCGTGCATGGTCGGGCGCTCGAAATCTAGTCCAGAATTAAATTTTAGTCACTTGACACTTTTTGAACTGGTCAGGAGCCCGGTGGACACATAGCCGGGCGCCCAAAATTCAGTCCAAAAATAGTCTAAGTCGCTAGATAATTTTTGCACTGGTCGGGCACCCGGTGAAGTTATGGTCGGGCACCCGATGACCATTTGAATTTCAGGCGAACTCACTAGATGGATTTCTCCTCGGTCAGGCACTCGATGGACACATGATCGGGCACCCGGACAGGCATGTTTTTCTGCTGTTTGTTTGTTGTGTCTTGCAGCAGAACATGCAACCTCTTGGCCATCCTTTTGGTGATATTTTGGGACACCTAAGGCCAATTTAAGATGACTAAGGGTATGCCTAATGATCATGATCATCTAGAGGTTATGGTTTTAGATAGGTTCAAGGTTAAGGCTCACCAAGGCATTTCTTTTACTTGTTTATTTTTCCTTGATGCAGCAGGTCCATCTTGAGTCTTCGGTCTTCGTCTTCATTAAGCTTAACCGACACTAGACTCACTAACCTAAGTAATTAACAAACAAGGTGCACTAGTATGCCATAGAAAAGTGCACTAACAAGCTAGGGCAGCAGTCAAAACAGTTGACAACCTAATAATCAAAGTAACGAGCAAAGCAACTATTAACTCGACAAGACAGAAAAAAGGGGGAGAAAATTGTTACCAGACTCGCTAGGTTTTTGTAAGCACCATAGTGCCTAGGGTTAGCCTGATTAACTCTGGATCAAATACTCCAGGCCACGAGTATAAACCAAATCTCGTCGAACTTTGTATAGGCAAAAGGTCACTAAACTTTGTATAAACCAAATCTCATTGAACTCTATATAGGCATAAAGCCGTTGAACTCTGTACAAGGGAGAATTTTGTTGAACTTTTTATAGGCACAAAATTGTTGAACTCTGCATAAGCACAAATCTTGTTGAACTCTGTATAGGCACAAAGCCGTTGAACTCTGCATAAGCACGAATCTCGCTGAACTCTGTATAGGCACAAAGCTGTTGAACACTACATAAGCACAAATCTCACCAAACTTTGTATAGACACAAAGTTGTTGAACTCCGCATAAGCATAACTCATACCCCAGGCTACGGGTCTAAACTAAGCCAAAACAGTTCTAAAATATCCCAGGCTACAGGTCTAAACTGAGCCAAAACAGTTCTAAAATACCCCAGGCTACGGGTCTAAACTGAGCCAAAACAGTTCTAAAATACCCCAGGCTATGGGTCTAAACTGAGCCAAAACAATTCTAAAATACCCCTAGCTATGGGTCTAAACTGAGCCAAAATGTTCCCACAATATTCTTACAATGTTCTTACAATATTACCATAATATCCCTTTAACGAGCTACAATGTTAAACTGTCTTCCCCTCCAACGAGCTACGAGGTTAAACTATCTTCCCCTCCAACGAGCTACGAGGTTAAATTGTCTCCCCCTCCAGGCCATGAGGTTAAACTGAACCAGATCCCTCAAGGGCATAAGGTTAAACTGAACTATAGATCCCTCAAGGGCATGAGGTTAAACTGAACTAAATCCCTCCAGGTCATGAGGCTAAACTGAACCACATGAAGATCGATCGATCAATCAATCAGATTAAATATCAAAGATCCATATCTAGACAAAACCCTCATATGGGAATGAAATATTTACATCAATCAGATTAAAAAAATCACCATATCATCGAGCAAGATTTCAACATCCGATGAATCAAGTATCTACATCACTAGATCAAATTAAATCTCTACGTCACCCTAATCAATCGACAACGCTAATATCAATCATGAATCCGAGATAGGTAATCATAATCATATCTTTAGAATTTTCAGATCGATCCATTCAGGTAAGAGGATGGTGTCCTAGAGAACATCCGCAGGAGATGCAATGTCTTCATACTATTATTTCATCACGGTCCTGTTGATATCTCTATGGCATTTTGACATTCTTCTACTCTATATGGGAGTAATTCAGAGTTGATGATCTCTTATATATATATGGTTTCATATAAAGAAGATTAGGGCATATCCTGCTTTCATATTTCAGTCATGAGCTTTCTTATTATCACTATGGCATTCTGGCATTCTTCATCTCCATAGTAGAGTAATTTAGAGTCGTCGGTCTTTTGTATGTATGCTTTTATATAAAGATGGTTAGAGCATTTTATTATATATATCGCTTCGCATCGCAACATCTTTGGCCTTCTCTTATGAATCGTTTCTCAATGAGAATATACGATTAAAGACTATAATTAGACGACCGTCTATATGGGTTTCTGGGCCATAGAAGCGTTCTTTGTCAAGGCATCTTTACAAATTCAAGTCTTTAAATCCTAACCATTCCACCATTATTGAAGACCATTAGGAACTCTAACCCTAACTCGTTGCAAGTCATTCTTCTTGTGATTCATCACAAGCTTAGAGCATTCAAAGCTCAAATGAGAATAATCTTGTTCCCTCTCGATTCCTAGGAGTTTAGACACCTTCATCATAGGTAAAACCTCTGTCTAAACACCCCGTAAGAATTCTTTAGGTGATTCTCCAACTTGTTCCTCATTCCTACCCTTAGGTTGTAGAGAATCCACGACCTCCTAGCACCTTGGGCATCTCTACAGAGCACCTCATGTAAGGCGTTTAATAATTGGAGTTGGAGCATTAGTGACACATTGGCAACAACATCAGGCGAGTAAAGGGGCATTGATTGAATCACGGGAGAGTCGAGATCAAGAAACCCAAGCGACGCATTAACGGGGCTCAAATTCGACAAGTACGATTGTTAATTTTTGTTGAGTCTACCCACTCTCTTCCCATGGAGAATTGATTGTAGAGTTTAATTGCAAACTCGATGGGTTCGATTGTAGGACCTAGGCCTAGTTGTAGGGCTGAATCAAGTCTTCAAGTGGGGAGCCTCCTGATCAGAGTATACGTTAGGTTTAGTTGTAGGACATTGACTCGGTTGTAGAGCCTAAAACCATTGAGGTTCGATTGTAGGGCCTTGACTCATTAGTGGAGTCTAAATTGAGGTTCGGTTGTAAGACCTTGGCTCTTGAGGAGAGCCTAAATTGTTAAGTCTCCAAGGGAGCCACTGATACGGGTGAGTATGTAGTCCACTGACACGGGTGCATACATGTAGGTTCGGTTGTAGGACCCGGTCCTTGTATAGGATTGTAAGGTAGGGAGGATCCTATTTAAACTCTTAGGTTGTGAGGTGAACTTGATTTAAAACCCTCTATTGAAATCCAGTATACTCAAGGGGTGAGTACGGCAACCGGGAGTGGAGTAGACAAGTAGTCAAACCACTATACATCGTTGTGTTTGTGATGTTTTTTAGCACATTGTTATTCTAGCATTGTATGTTTAATTGGTTATTATGAATGCTTGAATAGAATGTATGTTATATACTTGATAAGTAGATTCACATACACAAGTTATAGTTTCACTTCTAGACTAGTTGTTTGATTGCTTAATCATTTGTAGTCTAGACCTTGCACTTAGATTAAGAGCTTGATTAGTCAAATTATTTGATAATCTATGTGCTTAGACTAGGTAGCTTAATTGCTTGTTTATATGCTAGTCTTTGTGATTTGACCCACTTAGGCTTAGAAGCCGAAGTCTTCTTCCTTACTTAGCTAGTATTGTTAGATTAATATAAGTAGGCAAAAAGAATTTTAAAATGATCCTAATACCCTCCTCTAGGACTTAGCCATAATTATAGTTGCTCCGCCAAGCTTCCGCGTATAAGCGTTTGGTGTCGTGTTAGACTACCAACACAATTTCAATCGGCTCCTGTGGAGGTGTCGACAGTGATGGTTGCTGCTGCTACTGCACCTACTGCTTCTCCTCAATAGCAGGTGGTTGTTGTTGAGGACGACCCTTCTACGATGGCCAGTCCGTCGCGAAGAACGGGGTCTCCTCAGGCTAAGGGGGCCTTAAGGAGAGAGATTAGTGACTGCATGTCTGGTCGCTGGGAGGCTGAGGACATCATTGAGGCGTGATGTACACCCGCCCGACGACCGTAGTGGACATGTATATGGAGGTGATCCTAGAAATGGAGCCCGACAAGATCTTCGCCACGATCATTAACAACGTCTCTAGGTGAGTTTTTTGTGATCATCGTTCG
The DNA here is from genome assembly GCA_003013855.2 of Liriodendron chinense. Classification (NCBI taxonomy): domain Eukaryota; kingdom Viridiplantae; phylum Streptophyta; class Magnoliopsida; order Magnoliales; family Magnoliaceae; genus Liriodendron; species Liriodendron chinense. The sequence continues at coordinate 4,971,082 of ML058394.1, read as the reverse complement.
TTTATGTTTTATTTGCTTCTGTCTTTCATTAATGTTTATTGTTCTTTTCTTGTAGGAGGCCGCGTTTGGGTCCTTGTTCACTGTTACGCGGATGATCTAAAGAGGAAGTCTATGGAGGCCGAGAAGGCCTCCGCTATGCTAAAGGCTGATCTCTCAACGAGAGATCTAGAGTTTTTCGAGCTCCGATCGCAGCTGGAGCTCGTGGAGGCTGACAAGGCATATCTGGACGACGCCTTAAAGAAAGCCCACGAAGAGCACAAGGCGGAGCTCAGCCGGGTCAAGGCCGAGAAGGAGTCATTGTCTGAGGCCTTGAAGAAGCTCAGGAGGAGCACCAGGCCGCACTCGGCCAGGTGTTGGCCCAAATAGAGCAGGAGCGGTCAGCGTAGTCTTAGGTAGAGTGGCCAAGGCTGAGGTGGAGGTGATCATCCTAGCTCGTGAGGCAGCAGCAATCGAGGCTTACTGAGCATCCTCAAAATTTGTAGAGGTAAAGGAAAAGATCCACTATGTCGAGTACAACGTCTGCCACTCAGAGGTTCAGGCTCTTCTTCTCGAGCTTAACCTTAGCGGGCTCGACACCACTAATGAGGAGGATGCTCCTAAGGAAGCTACTATTGTTGAAGAGGGGGGAGTTGCTACTAAGCCCCCAACCGAGGATGCCGCAATTCAGGAGACTAGCCTGACTTCTTAGACTTTCTTCTTTTGTTTTCTTTTTTTTTTTCTACCTGGATAGGGGCTTCTTATAAAGACTATCTTTTATAAATTTTGGAATGAAATAAAAAGTTTATCTCTTTATGCATGTATTTTTATGTTCGGTCGAAGGAGTCGAGGTGTTTTACTTGGCAATCTTATGCTCGTTGACCCCCACTCTAAGGACTTATTTGTCAACCACGTGCATCCATGTGTTATAATGTTGGTTGAGCCTTGTCAAGCTAAAGATCGAAGATTCAAGTGAACAAGCATCATCAAGGAAGAAGAACAGGTAAAAGAGATGCCTTGGTGACCCTAACCCTTTGAACTAAAACACTCTATAACTCTAGATGACTTAGACCAACTAGGAAAACCCTTGGTCATCATCATTAGCCTTAGAACACTTAGAAAAAATATGATAATTAGGCTAATATAAGAAGTGCAAGCTGTTGTAATCAAACCAGCCCAAACAAGACTTTTTTTATAGGTCTTTGATCAATCGGAGCCCAGTTCCGATGAGACTTCAATTGATCGGAAAAACCAGTTCAATCAATTAGAAATTAGTCCTGCAACCATGTGAAGTCTTTGGAAATTTTTTCGATACATCGGAACAATCTTTTGATCAATTGGAATGACAATTTCGATATATCAAAGAGTGGTCTGATCAATCGAATCGGATGTCCAACAACTATGTAAACTCTCTTGATAGATTTTTCGATCAATCGGAATAGTGTTCCGATCAATCAAAGACAACTTCGATCAATCAAAGGTCAATTCCGATTAATACATATGAATCTGCCCATTTTTTTTACCGTTGGAAATTTATCTATAAAAGCGGGGGCATTCATTTTCTGGCTTAAGAGAGGAATTTTGAGGATTTAGAAGCCACCATTGTTGAAGACCATTAGGAGCTCTAATCCTAACCCATTGCAAGTCATTATCCTTGTGTTTCATCACAAGCTTGGAGCATTCGAAGCTCAACTGAGAATGATCTTGTTCCCTCTTAATTCTTAGGAGTTTAAACACATTGATCATAGGTAGAATCTTGGCCTAAACACCCCATAGGAATCCTTTAGGTTATTCTCTAACTTACAACCCATTCCTACCCTAAGGTTGTAGAGAATCCACCACCTCCTCACCTTGGGCATCTTGAAGAGGCATCAAATGCAAGGTAGCTGATCTTGGAGCTGGAACATTGTCAACGCATCGACATCAGCCATCAGAGGAGCATAAAGGGGAGCTGATTGAAGCAAGGGAGAGTGAAGATTAAGCAATCTGAAGTGGCACATCAATGAGGCTCAAATATGACAAGTAAGGTTGTCAATTGTGTTGAGTCCATCCACTCTCTTCCCATGGGGAATTGAGTATAGAGTTTATTTGTCAAACTCGATAGGTTCAGTTGTAGGACCTAGGCCCAGTTGTAGGGCCGAATCAAGTCTCCAGTGGGGAGCCTCTGGTGGGAGTATATGCTAGGTTCGATTATAGAACATTGGCTCGGTTGTATAGTCTAAAACTAGTGAGGTTAAGTTGTAGGACCTTGACTCATGTGTTAAGTCTAAATTGAGGTTCGGTTGGAGGACCTTGGCATGAGTAAGCTTAAATTGAGGTTCCGTTAGAGGACCTTGGCATGAGTAAGCCTAAATTGAGGTTCGGTTGTAGGACCTTGGCTCTAGTGTAGAGCCTAAATTCTCAAGTCTCCAAAGGGGAGCCACCAATACAGGTGTGTACGTAGTCTACCAACACTGGGTGCATACATGTAGGTTCAGTTGTAGGACCTGGTCCTTGAGTAGGATTGTATGGTTGGGAGGAACCTATTTAACTCCTAGGTTGTGAGGTGAACCTGATTTAAAACCCTCTAGTGAAATTCAGTGTACTCAAGGGGTGAGTATGGTAACCGGTAGTGGAGTAGACAAGTAGTCGAACCACTATACATCGTTGTGTTTGTGGTATTTTTGAGCTCATTATTATTCTAGCATTGTATGTTTAATTGCTTAATTATGAATGCTTGAATGGAATGTATGATATGCACTTAATAGGTAGATTAACACAAACAAGTTGTAATTTCACTTCTAGACTAGTTGGTTGGTTGTTTAATCAATTGTAGTATAGACCTTGTACTTAGATTAGTTGCTTTATTAGTTAAATCTTTTATAATCTATGTGCTTAAACTAGGTAGCTTTATTGCTGAATCATATTCTAGTCTTGTGATTGGAACCACTTAGGCTTGGAAGCCGAAGTGTTCTTGCTTACTTAGCTTATATTGTTAAATATTATAAGTAGGCAAAATAATTCTAGTTGCTCCACTCTATGCTTCTGCACGTGTAGCGCCTTACAAGTGTGACATCGAAAGGCGCAATTTCAGTTGTTACTTAGACATATTAGAACATTCGAAAAAAAATTCACCTTTTTATTCATTATAAGAAAATGATTACAAGTGGTTGGCACCGTAGTGCTCATCAAGAAAATGAGCACTCGTAGCGCTTGTAAAATCATCATCGAGCCTGGCCGGTCTTTACTGGTAGTAGAACTTAAGGTGCTCGACATTCCATGGATGGGGCGGAGCTTGCCCTTATAGGCCCTCTAGTTGATATGTCCCTGGTCGGACAATGTCAGTGACCCTGTATAGTCCTTCCCAGCTCGATCCTAAGGAATAGAGTTGAGCTCCTTGGTTTGGTGTTGTCAAAAAATTCTTGGAGGACAAGGCCTCGTACTCTAAAGTTTTTATGCTTCACCTTGGAGTTGTAGTACCTTGCCACTCTCTGCTAGTAAGCGACGACCTTGACCTGGGCGGTTTCTTTGAGCTCTTCGAGGAGGTCAAGACCGATCAGCATCTAAGCTTCATTCTTCTCTGGTCGGAATGGCTTTATTTGGTAGGAGGGCATCCCGACCTCTACTAGTATCACTGCTTCTGCTCCAAAGGCTATCGAAAAGGGTGTCTGTCCAGTGGTATGTTCGTCAGCCCCTAAGTATAAGGCCGCAATGTAGTAATAACTCGGTAAGACCTAGATCGTCCCACAAGGATTTGTGTAGGTATTCACAAGGTTTTCCCAAAATAACTTATAATTAAGATTAAATTAAGTACTATCTCTAAAAGTTAAATTAAACTGTATTGAAAAGTAAGTTAGGAAGAAAAACAAATAGACTAAGCACTAGAGCACTAATGATCCACTTATAGCCATCTTCAATGTGTAATTCAACTAGGCTTCTAATACACAACTGGAATTAGAGTTCCATCCTATTGCAGCTGAAATATGGAGCGGTTAAATCATAATCAAACTGTAAGTGCACTTTTCTGTGGCATACTAGTGCACCTTGTTTGTCAATCACTTACGTCAGTGAGTCTAGTGTCGGTTGAGCTTAATGAAGACGAAGACCTGAAGACTTAAGTGGCCCCGCTACATCAAGGAAGAAGATACAGGTAAAAGTGATGCCTTGGTGTGCCTTAACCTTGACCAAAACCTAACTCTTAACCTCTTAGATGACTTGCACCACTAGGTATACCCTTAGTCGTCATCATTAGTCTTAGAACTACATGAAAAACATGATAAGTTAGACTAATTAAAGAGGTGGAAGCTGCTGTAATCAAAACAGCTCAAACAACAGTTTCTGATTGATCTCCGATCAATCGGACATTGGCTCCGATAGGACTCCAATCTATCGGACAGAAGCTCCGATCAATCGGAAATTTTTCCAACAACTTTGAAAATCCACTGGACATATTTTCGATCAATCGGACAATCTTCCGATCCATCGGAAGGGGTCAGTTCGATCAATCGAACCATGCTCTGATCAATCGGAATATCCTTCAGAGAATTCTCTGGACTAAATTTCGATCAATCGAATATGTCTCTGATCAATCGGACAGGTCTCCGATCAATCGGACCTTTTTTCGATCAATCGGAGATGCGCGAATCTGCCCCTTTTTTTACCGTTGGAGCTCAAACTTTATAATATTGAGCTCGGTTCTTGGGCATTAATAGAGGGTTTTGAGAGCCCATTACCCACACCTTTTGTACATCTTTTGGGGCCTTAAAGAGGAGGGTTTCAAGTCATATCCCTTGTATTTGAACACAAGTGAGGGCATTCAAATGCAAACTAGAGATGACTTGATTCCTCTCTCAATTCTAGAGGTGAAACACTATACCATATAGGCATATCTCTTGTTCAAGACCTCTAGAAGACCCTCTAGGTGGATCTCCTAGTTAGAACAAGCTACATATCTCATGTAGGAGATTCAAGCATCCTCCTATCACCTTGGGCATCTCAAAGGCATCACATGCAAGGTGTTTGATCGAGTGTAGCTGAGGCATTGGCGACGCAACGGCGACACGATCGAGGGAGCAAGGGAAGCTGATTGAAGCACGGGAGAAGCGGAGATCAAGCAACCTGAACCGGTGCTACAAAGGGGCTCAATCCGACAAGTACGGTTGTCTTGTTAGGAGTCCATCCACTCAATTCCCTGTGGGAGTTGAGTGTAGAGTTTGTTTGACAAACTCGAACTAGGGTCGTTAGCCGATCCTTGGCCTATTAGTTGGGCCTAAAATCTAGGGTCGTTAGCCGATCCTTGGCCTGTTAGTCTGCCTAAATTCAGGGACGTCAGCAGTTCCTTGGCTCGTTAGTCGGCCTAAACAAAGTCTCCAAGGGGGAGCCACCAACACGGGTGCAAACGTGTAGGTTGGGAGGAACCTATAAACTCCCCGGTTGGGTGGATCCGATTTAAAACACCTTGGTTGGGAGGAACCAGATTTAAACTCCCCAGTGAATGCCGGTGTGCTCAAAGGGGTTGAGTACTTGAACCGGGAGTGGAGTAGACAAGTAGTCGAACCACTATACATGCTTGTGTTTGTGATTGAATTGAGCACATTGATATCTTAGCATTGTAAGTTTAATTGTTTAATTATGAATGCTTGATAGGAATGTATGCTAGGCACTTGATAGGCACATCTACACTCACAAGATGTACTTTCACTACCTCATGTTGACTTGAGCATTTCTTGATCCATCCTCTATAGTCCACATGAGTTGTTTAGATTAGGTTGCTGATTGCACTTATCATTTGCTAGTCTTTTGATTGGACCCACTTAGGCTTGGAAGCCGAAGTGTTAATCGCTTACGTAATTTAATTTGTTGAATTGTTTAAGTAGGCGAAAAGAGTTTTAAAAAGGTCCTAATCACCCCCTCTTATAAGTTTAGCCATAATTCTAGTTGCTCTTTAAGCTTCCGCACGTGTATGCATAGGGTGTCGTGTTAGACTACTGGACGCAATTTCACAAACATCTCAGATAGATAGGTCATTCATTGATATAGTTCCCTCAATAAGGCTCAGGCATTGGGCGCACTCAATTGTACAGGCCAACCCTTTAACAAACAAGTTAAGATCATAATAATAATCTTCCTTAGATCCTATCACTAGACCTAATTAGAACTATGATTTAAACTTTAATCAACAAAACATCTATCTCAGATTCATAATAAATCAGAACTTTAGTTTTGAAAAAGTTCCCACGTTAAGAAACATGTTCTAGATCACAAGGAATCCAATTCCTTGAATTGTACAGATTTAAACAATGCAAAATAAATAAGAATTTACCTTTAAAACATCTAAGCATCCCTTGAACCCGGAGTCATCAAGAGATTAAAGAAGAACTAGAACTAAAATTCATTCAAACTAGAATCAAACTATTGTTCAACATTAAGGTGCAAAAAATGAAACCTAGGTTAAATCAAAGTATTGAAAACGAACTACAAGCTTTACCTCTTAACCCTAGCTAAGAGGTTTTAGTTCATCTCTAACATCCTTGAATTAAAAATCTAAAAAAAAAATATGAAAAAGAGAAACTAAAACTAGAAAAACTTTAGAAATTTTGAAGTAGAACTCCTCCTCCAAAGCCTTTAAGGAATTCTTCACATCTTAGATGTCCTTAGAAGAGAAGGTAGGTCCCTCTTACGTAGAAAAATCCACCACCGCCTCAATTTGCATAAGGTTTTACCCACTTAATTGCCATCTTCAATGGATCCATCGATGGATTGAAGATTCCTTAGATGGATCATAACTTGGTTCAAGGGATCACATATTTGTCTAGAGATATCAAAATTTTTAACTTCTGAAGTTTGATTTTACGATGGATTGAAACTCGAGTTTCGATGGATCGAAATGCCTTTTACGATGGATCAAAGTTATCACGATCAATCAAAATTTTGTCTAGAGAGTTGTCTAAAATTCTGGTATTTTAAGTATGTTCGATAGATCCTTCGATGGATCAAAGAGTAATCGAAATCGATTTTACAATGGATCGAAGACCAATTGAAGTTGTCTGTTTCTACACGTTTGAATCTTGAACTCCGAACTTTCTCCACTTGGATTCTTCTTTTGTTTCCTTCTTCGCTTACTTCCAAGTGATGTCCCACCATGTGTAAATGTCCTCTCTTGAACCCCATTCATGCAAATCTCTCTCAAAACCTATAATCACAAAAACGCATTAAAGTTAGTCTTTTAAACACATTCTTTCTTGTAATATAAGTGTTCGCTCGCCTCAAGTGCAAGGCTGCGATGTAGTAATAACTCAGTGAGACTGAGGTTGATCCACAGGGAGGGTGACCAATTCTAACTAATTATATTAGACTATTTAAGATTTTTAATGAGATGTGGAATTTTAATCGAAAATGGCAATAAATGAAGGGTTAAATTCGGGAATGAGAAATGGGTTAGAGCTTTCAAAGATCCACTTTCGGTTGCTTTTAATGGTCTAACTCAACTCGGTCTTTTGGCGATTCGACCGAAATTGAAGTCCTATCTCTATTCGGCTGGAAGATAAATCAGTTAAATCAAATATGGATTAAGAAAGCGGTTTGCATATTGATTTGGTTCCTGTAGTCGTGCTCGGGTATGGGCCATACCCAATCGCATAGGCCAATCCTTTGTCCAATCGAGTCAAGTTCATAATTATAGCTTTCATCGAATCCTGTCATTAGACTTGACTAGAACCAATGATTTGAAATTTGATTAAACTAAAATCAATCTGCAAAGCCTCTATCTTAGTTCAACAACAAAGATTAGAACTTTGGCTTGACATAGTTCCCACATTAGGATCGTATTGTAGAAGAAATGGCAATCGAAGCATCTATCATGGCCGGAGTCAATGATAGATCTAAGAATGGTACAGATATATACAATGCATATAGGTGAGTTGATAGATTTAAATCCAAAAAGCATCCCCTAAGCCAAAAGAAATTAGAAGATCTAAGAAAATCTTAAACTATAACTCCATTCGAACATGAATCAAACCATTGCTGAGCATTAAATCATTAAAACATCAACTAGGTTGAATCAATTTATCTAAAACAAACCAAAAGCTTCCCCTTTCAGCTCTAGCAAAGGGGTCTAGCCAATCCAATACATGATTGAACTAGAAAATGAAAGAAAAACTAAAATAAACATGAAAATACAAAGAAATTCTAAAAGAACCAAGTTGGAGAGCCTCCATCACCTTTAGCAACTCCAGGGCTTTTCTCTGATGATTTTAAACGAAGGTAGAGAGGTCTTTTTATAGAGAAAATGGATCACTCACAAGATTTCTTACAAAACACGATTTTGCGCCTAAATGTCGGGCGCTCGAGCTTCCCCAAAAATGTCTAGTGAGTTTGCTGTCTATTTTTTCTTAGGTTAGGGTGCCCGACCCTGGTCTAAGGCGCCTGAACTCCCCTATTTCTGTACTTTTGGGCTTGCTCGAGTTTCGATCTTTGTCGATCCTTTCTTCCTTTCTTTGGTATGATCCAAACTTGATTTCTCATCCTCTTAAGTTCTTAAAATAAGCATTGAATCTATGCGATCGTGTTCCATTACCTGCAAACATGTTTTTATGCATAATGAGAACTAGTTTAACAGTTTTAAATGTGAAAATGCATTATGAAATGGGGTTTAGTTATGTATAATTCAATGCTCAACAGTAAGTATGAAATTGAGGGTAAAAATGCACTATTCTAGCCTTAACACGCCTGCAACCAACATTTTGGTAGTCTCGAGCAAAACATGTGAAAACAATCTAGGGACTTTTCAAAACAATGCAATAAATCTTATCCTAGACAGTTTTCACCAATGAAAACAATATCGAGACCTCTTATCTTATAATGAACGAAGATAGAAAAAGATTCAATGTACTTATGTGAGTTTTCAAGTTACTTAAACAGTAGAATTTCCAAGGCATATATGTAACGCTCATGATTTACCATAATTATTTTACCATTTTTTGAAATTTATTTCTAATATTTTTTAATTAAATACCGACCGTTAAGATTAAAAGTCGAATAACGGGACATCCGTAAGAGATCAGGTAGAGTACCCTTTCTTAAAGTTGCTTAGAATGACCCCATTAACAATGTAGAAGGGTTCGATTTCGCTAAACTCGAAGATTTACAATAATTACAAAAATGACATTAGTTAAACTTAAGTTAACCTGCCATTTTTAAGTACACTAATTTTTAACGATCATTAAGACGCAAAACCCTATACTTAAGCATTTGGCCCCATTTTAGCCGTACACGTCAAATTTTAGCTCTCTGATCATCCTACAAGTAGCCAAATCATAAATATGATGATAAGTGGGCCACACGGTCTCAGAACCAGATAATTTTTAGTTTCAACACTTAAAATGGTGGGGGCCACCTGTTAAATGGAGTGGATTTTACACATACATCACAATGGGACCCTCGTGCGCTGGACGCACGGCTGACGTGCGGTTAAACGCCAGTTTGACTATGTGTCTCATGCATGGACGGGAATCTGCCCGTTGGCAGCGTTGCTGGACATCCAAACCATCCACGTGTGGACCTTTTTTATAATCCATGCCGTCCATCCTTTTTCTAGCCCCTCAAAACCCTCTTCCACCAAAATTCTCTTCATTCCACTTTGAATCCAAGCCGATCTTCTTCTCTAAAGTTAGTCTTATGAAATAAGATCTTTCAATCCAGGAATACACTTCGCATGGAAGCCTATGAAATCTTCCCAGGGATCTAGAGGATTCCTCTAAAACATCCATCGTGGCCACTCAACTTAGAAACTGAGTTTTACATCCTTTTGGAGAATAATCCTCCAAATCTTCTCTGAGTTCAAACCCTAACAAACGGCTTTAGAGCTCCGATTGGTGGCCTTCACATACCTCATTGGACTCATCTAAACCCACCATAGGTGTTCGATTGTCAGATAAACTGTCCTTTCAAAAGTTTCTAATTCTAATCTCATTATTTTCTATTTTCTTCTCATGGACCGTTCATCGCTTAGTGGGCCTCATTCCAAAATTTGTCACGACCATTTTGTAGCCCATACTTGACTTGACAAACCTGTGGAATCTCTCCTCAAACCATGTTGTGTACACTTTCCAAAACGGCTCAAAAGATCATATATTTCTACTTTAAACCACAACCATTCATCTAAAAATGGTATAGCTTCCCTAAAACCCTAATTCTGACCCTATCTCTATAAATAGGGCATCTCCTAGCTAGAGGTGACCCCCACCCATGAATTTGAGAGAGAAAGAGAGAGAGAATAGAGAAAAGAGAGAAATAAAGAGAGAGAGAGGAGAATCCTTTTTTCCATTCTTTCATCCTATATCTTTAATAGGCCGAAGATTATAAGGTGAGAACACCTTCAAGTTTAAGTATAATAGTTTCATATTATGTTGAGTTGTTATTCTTAAGTAAATGCATGAGACTTATGTGATGTTGTTTCTCTTTTATTGACATGAATATTGTGGTGTATATGGATACTTGAATATTCCATCCCATGAGATGAGGATGTATTATTGATATGTAGGGGTGTCAATGGGCCGGGCCAAGCTATGTCCAAACCCGGCCCGTAATTTTCAACCTAAGTCCGAACCCGGCCCGAGCTCGTGACGAGCCAAAATAGTCCAGCCCGAGTCCGGCCGGCCAGTTGTTTATACAAAGCCTAGCCCGAGCCCGGCCTCAGCTTAAGCCCGAATAAAACCTAATCTGATTATTATTTTGCAAAAAAATATAGTAAAATTTTGAAAATCTCAAATCTAGATAGTGGTGATTCCAATTTGCTTGAGGTCACGGTGGATGATTTTCACGATGGGAAGGAGGTTGACAATGAGAATCTTCTCACTGGAGTAGGTGACTTCATTGTTAATGTTAGAGTGTGATGTATGGCAATATTGGTTGGCAAAGGCACCAAATATGACAGAGTCTAATTGAAGAGCTTAGTGGCCGCGAGATATCGTTGTTAAAGGAAGGAGGGGATGAGAGAGAGAGAGAGAGAGAGCGAAGAAGAGGAGAAGATTGAGAAGGAAGGAGAAACACATTTTTCAAAGAGAACAAATGCCCTCTTCGGGGCTACTGAAACGACATTTAAAAAATACCACTCTAGGATAGTGATAAATGAGCTTCACAGTGATGTATGTGTTTCATCCACCCCATCCATCTATTTTGGATTATTATTTTAAGGCACCAACCCAACAAAAAGGCAGATATAGATCTCAGGTGGACCACACCACAAGAAAACAGCGGTGATTGAATGCTCACCATTGAAAACTTTCCACATCCCACTGTAATGTTTATTTTTCATCCAACTTGTTGATTAAGTTAAAAAGATGTGGATGAAGGGAAAACATAAATATCAACTTGATTCAAAACTTTTTTAGCCCCTAGAAGCTTTAATGGTGGGCGCTGAATCATGATTTTTCTTGTGGTGTGGTCCACCTAAAATATGGATGTACCTCATATTTTGGCTCATGCCCTAAAAGCGTAGGAAAAAAAATGGATGGATAGCCTAGATAATACAAATACATCATGGTGGGACCATGGAGCACCACCATTAATCGGTTGATAGTCCACGTATTGGTTTGAAAAGGGTGCATGCTATAATGAATTACAGAAATGTATTGACTACTCCTTTCGGCCTGACAAGGTTCTATCATCTGTGGGCCCCATATTAATGTATGTGTTATATCCACACTGTACATCCATTTTGAGAGATCAGTTTAGGGCATGATGCAAAAAATGAGATACTTACACATCTCAAGTGGACCACATCACCAAAGGTAGTAGGGACAATGAAGCCCACCCTTGAAACCTTTTTAGGGCCCACCACGATGTTTCTTTTCCATCCAACCTATTCATAAGGTCAGTATGAAGGGAAAAAACAAACAAATATCAGCTTGATCCAAATTTTCTGTGGCCTCTCATATGATTTCAATGGTAGGATTTCACTCACCAATAGTTTTTGTTGTGTGGTCCACTTGAGGTTCGGATATGCCTCATACTTAGGATTATGTCCTAAACTGATTAAGTGAAATTAATGGATGGTGTGGATACAACACATACATCATGGTGGAGCGCGGTTTCAGTGGATCCCCGGATCCACCGAGGTGGGTGGATCCCTGAACGTGGGGTTGCTAATGTAAGATTTGTCAATTACCGTGTTTGATATGTCGTCAAGTCTGTAAAACCACTTGCTACTGAAGATTGAAGACTTGGGACATCTTTGGCAAATGTTATTTAGAAGATCGCCAATTCAGATCGACTTCTATCTTATTCCCTAAACTGTTTATCCCAAAACCCTCATCTATAGATGGCCACACCCACTTAGGAACATCCTAGTAGCCCTCTCTATAGTCCCTATTCCATGTTTATCAACCATGAAATCGGTTGTCCGAGTACTTGATGAAAACAAGTCATATAGCCTAACTGCCTTTCTAATTAGATCCCGATCCATTGGAACAAGTTCTAATTGATGTTTGATTGATCGGAGGATATGCCCGATCAATAGGACAAACGTCTAGCAAAAACTTCAACTTCTCTGAACATTATCCAGATCAATCGGAGATAAGTCCGATCAATCGGACTAGGTGTCTCCAATCAATCGGAGGAACATCCGATCAATCGAAAAAAAGTCCAGCAAATTCCAACATCTATCTGGACACATTTTCGATCAATCGAAGATGGCCTTCCGATCAATCGGAACCATGTCCGATCAATTGGAGAACTTGTTTCAGCAAAATAAAAAACATGCTGATTTTTATGTCCGATCGATCGAAACTCTTTCCAATCCTATCGAGATGACCATTTTCTATCCGCTGTGAAACACTCTATATAGCCATCTTGCTTGGATCTTAGGTGTGTGACCTTGAGCATCATTTAGGGTTTGTTTGGGCTTCTTCCTCTTGATATCTCTCTCTTAGTCTCTTAGATTTGTTGAGTTCATACTTTAATCCATGTTGATTTGACCAACATTGAAGAGCATTCAAAGCTTGGATTGAATCATGAACTCAACCCCTCTTTAATGGCTTCTTACCTACTCCAAATAGTCATACCCTTGTCATCAATGCTATTAATGGTGGTTTAGATAGAACCCATCCTTCATATAAAAGCCATATCCTATAGTAGGTTCTCCAAACCCTAATCCCTCACCTTGGAAGCTACAAGCTAACATTTAAAGCAAAGTTGCTGATCGAGGGAGCTGAAGAAGAGATCATTCATGCAAGACGAAGCTTCTTCAAACAACGACACTGAATCAGGGCTCATCTCTTGTAAGTGGTTAAGCTTATAAAGTCCACTATTTAATTCCCCCTTCTTGTTGAGATTGGGGTCTAGAGATTGTGACCCAATCTCAGAGTTGTCCTTGAGTAGGACATCTGTGTCCTTTTGTAGGGCTTGAAAGTCCTTGCGTAGGCCTCCAACATGGGAGAATACGTGCCTTGTCCTTGTGTAGGATTAGTCCTTTGTAGGTTGTAAAGGTTAAGAGGTAAACCCCATTTAAAACCTCTGATAGTGAATGACGGTGTGCTCAAAAGAGTTGAGCACTTGAACCGGGAGTGGAGTAGACTTATCGTCGAACCACTATACATCGTGCATAATGTGGTGAATGCATTGTGTCCATTATTATGCCTTGTTGATTAATGCTTATCTGAATGCCCATCTACTGATTGATAAAATGCCCATATGCCATATTTGAATGTTTAGTACAATCATAAATATCAATTGTCTTCACTTACTAGTACGTAATTGTTAATTGAAGTGTAAATGTAATTGTGTTTTTAAATTAACAAGAATATTTAAAAAGTCCTATTCACCCCCTCCTCTAGGGTATTAGGCATATCTCCAAGTATCTCTACTCGTGGTAAAACCGCAATTTCAATTGGTATCAGAGCAGGTTACTCCGCTCAGGTTTAAAAATCTGAAGTAAGATCCTAAGAGAACTTGAAAATACGTTCAGAGAGGACTCCGCATCCGTTACTAAGCCTCCCTTCTTTGATGGGTCAAACTATCCATATTGGATAGCCCGAATGTGCATCTTTTAGAATCCATCGATTCTTATGTAAGGGACCTGGTTGATATTGGATATAAATCCTCAATGGATATTATAAGGAAGAATGGCAAACCTGATGTCCTCAGACGAAGAGAGAAGGCTATGTGGACAGACTATGATAAAGCTCAACGTGTCCATAATGCTAAAGGCCTAAATGCTATTTTTTGTTTAGTTTCTAGAGATGAATTTGGTCGCATTCAAAATTGCCTAACCAGTAAGCAAGCATGGGATATTCTTAAAGTTACACACGAAAGAACAAGCATTGTCAAGCGTTCAAAACTTCAGTACCTCACTACACAATTTGAAAATATAAGATTGGAGGAGCATGAAACATTTATAGACTTCTTTACCAGACTGAATAAAATCACAAATGATGTGTATGGCTTAGGGGAACCCGTTCCGGAAAATAGACTATGTAGGAAAATTCTGAGATCCCTACCGGAACGATTCTCTACCAAAGTCATTATTTTAGAGGAATGTCGGGACCTAGATACCATGAAGGTTGAAGAATTGCTAGGGTCCCTTCAAACCCATGAGTTACATTTCAAAAATCCCACCAAATTCAAAGGTATAGCCCTGAAATCTTCTCATAAGAAACGAGACTCTAAACATGAGAGTGAAGAAGATCTAGATATGGAAGAAATGACACTTATGGCCAAGAAATTTCAAAAATTCTTCAAAACTAGAGAAAATACTTCTAGAAGGAAACCCTATCAGAAGAGTAAACCTTTTGACTCTAAGAACAACAAAGGTAAATTTTTTAAGAAGTCAAAAGATCCTCAATATTACAATTGTAGAGGATATGGTCACATTGCCTCCGAGTGCACCGATAAAAAGGTCAAGAAAAAGGCAATGGCGGCCACATGGGATGATACTGAAGAATCAGAATCAGAATCAAAATCAAACACATCCCAAAGTAATGAGAAACATGGCTCAATCAAAATTTTAATGGCCTCCATCACTGAAATAAAGCCTCAAATTGAGCCCCTTGTAAAGATCACCGGAGACATCGATGATCATGAATCCTCTAACACTGAAAATGATTCTTTAAGTGATGATGAGGATGAGGATGAAGACCTTCAGGAGGTATATAACCAACTATATATTAAAAATATGAATACCATTAAAAAGTTGGGCCAAATGAAGGCTAAGAATGATAAGTTGACAAAGAGTCTTGATGGATTGAAAATTGAGAATCAAAAGATGAGACAAGATCTAAAAGAACTGAAAAAGAAGAATGATGAGCTTGAATAAGAAAAGAAAATGTTTATGAGTGGTAAAACTCCAGATAATCATGCTAGACTAGAGAAAAAACTTAAAGAGACAAACACTGAAATTGATCGTCTTAAATGTCAAGTTGTTGACTCCAGAAGATGCTTCGCCCAAGGAGAAGAAATCCTTGAAAAACTCTTGGGTATTATAAGATCACCTGTGGACAAAAGAGGTTTGGGTTATGACGGTCACATTTCAAAAACTACTTCTGTCCAACCTATGGTAAGAAAAGATCATGGCGCATCAGTGAGTAAAATCAAAGCATCTCCTATTTGCCATGCTTGTGGTGACATTGGCCACCTAAAATTTGAATGCATGGCTTTTAAAAATCCGGTCGGAAACTCGAAAGGTAAATTCATATCGACCGAAAAAAATGTGCAATCTAGTTAGAATCCTCCTATGCATACTTCACCAAAAAGAGGAAACATGAGAAGGAATTATCCCACACTTCCTAAGAAGGATAAGAGAATGGATGAATTGTTGGAGTAAGTTAAAATGCTGAATTTGAAAACTGCTATTCTCTTACATGAAAAAGAAATCAGCTTCTCCCAAGAAAACTAGAGAATCACACTATAAGAATACCACTCATAAAGGGACAACAACTCAATGGGTGGTTAAGAACAAATGCTTGGTCATTCATACTGCCTAAAAGCTGGGAATAACCCTAGATGGTACTTGGATAGTGGTTGCTCTAAACATATGACAGGTGATAGAGATCAATTTTGTGCATATGACAAATTCAATTGTGGGTTTGTCACATTTGGTGATGGGAGCATGGCTAAAATCATTGGTAAAGGAACCATCACAGGGCCAAGATTGCCCAAAATAGAAAATGTACTTTATGTTGATGAGCTTAAACATAATCTACTGAGTATCTCATAAATTTGTGATGGTGAGCATTCAGTAAGTTTCTAGAAAGATATGTGCAAGATCCTGAACTCCACAGGAAAACTAGTTATGAAAGGTCTACGCACAGGAGACAACTGTTATGTTATTAAAAGTCATAACAACCTAAGCTCTCCCATCATGTGTCACATGGCCATTAAGGATGAAACAAAATTGTGGCACCATCAACTCGGTCATGTTCATTATAGGAATTTATCTAAACTGAGTCAAAAAAAATTGGTGAGAGGATTGCCTAAGATAGGACAAAAGACCTAAAACTATGTGCATCGCTTGCCAAAAAGGTAAAAAAATCAAGGTTGCACACAAGATGACCTCTATCCTAGTTACATCAAAACCTTTTGAAATGCTGCACATGGACCTAGTTGGTCCTACCAAGGTTCTTAGCTAAGGCGGAAAGCGATACTTCTTTGTAGTCATCGATGATTACTCTAAATTCACATGGGTCGCCTTCCTGAGAGAAAAATCTAACACTTTTGAAGAATTTCAAAAATTAGTAAAGCGACTTCATAATGAGAAAGGATACATGGTAGATAGAATCAAGAGTGATCACGGCGATGAATTTGAAGATCATCGTTTGAAAGATCTTTGTGATGAATTGGGAATTCGTCATGAGTTTTCAGTACTCAAAACACCTCAACGAAAAAGGGTTGCTGAAAGAAAAAATTGGGTGTTGTTGGATATGGCCACAACTATGCTTAATAATAAAAACCTTGCGAAAAACTTATGAGCCAAAGCAGTAAACACTACCTGCTATATTATAAATCGAGTTTATCTGAGGGCAGGTCTAAATAAAACTGCTTATGAATTGTGGTGTGGAAAGACACACCAAATGTGAAATATTTTAAGGTCTTTGGTGGCCCATGTTATATTCTAAGAGACCGTAAAAACTTGAGAAAGTTTGACTACAAGAGTGATGGGGGTATCTTCTTAGGGTACTTATTAAATAGTAGAGCCTTTCGTGTCTACAACAATCGAACCTCAATTGTTCAAGAGTAAATCAATGTGACCGTAGATGACCAATTAGATGATTCAGTGTCTCCAGGTGATGAAGAAGAAGATGAGGGTATATGCAAGATAGGCAAATCTAATAAACAATCCTTATCTCCAAATGCCACCACTACTCTTAGCGATGTACAAGTTGTCAAGGATCACCCCCTCAATCAAATCATTGGGGATCCTTACACCAGTGTCAAAACCAGGAGCCAGTTGGAGGCTATTAACAGCCATCTGTGTTTCACTTCTAAAATAGAACCTAAAAATGCGGATGAGGCTCTAAACGATGAGTTCTGGATCCTTGCTATATAAGAAGAGCTTCAACAATTCATTAGAAATGAGGTTTGGTATCTAGTCAACAGGCCTAAAAGGAAAAATGTTGTTGAAACCAAATGAATTTGTAAAAATAAATCCGATGAATCTGGGAATGTAATTCGAAATAAGGCTCGGTTAGTTGCTTAGGGGTATTCCCAAATTGAACGTATTGATTTTGACAAAACATTTGCTCCTATTGCTAGACTCGAGTCTATTAGAATTCTTATGGCTATTGCTTGTGCATCAAAATTCAAACTGTTCCAAATGGATGTCAAAAGTGTCTTCTTGACTGGTATTCTAGATGATAAAGTATATGTTGAACAACTAAAAGGATTTATTGATCCTAAATATCCTCACAAGGTATACCGATTGAAAAAGGCTCTTTACGGCCTCAAGCAAGCTCCCCGTGCTTGGTATGAACGTCTAACTCAATTTCTTGTAAACCATGATTTTGTTAGGGGAAGTGTTGACAAAACTCTCATTATAAGAGAAGCCGAGAATTCTGTCTTGATTGCCCAAATTTATGTGGATGACATTGCTTTTGGATCCACATATGAGAAAATGTCTATTTCCTTTGCTACATTAATGACATAAGAATTTGAAATGAGTATGGTAGGAGAACTTAATATGTTTATAGGATTACAAGTAAAACAACTTGCTTCAGGTATATTCATTACCCAAACAAAGTATGCTAGAGATCTTGTTAAGATATTTGGCTTAGACTCTGGTCGATCACACACTACACCTATGAGCACCACTGTTAAACTATCTAAGGATATAGCAGGGAAAAATGTAGATCAACACCTTTACAGAAGCATGATTGGTAGTCTTCTCTATCTCACTGCTAGCAGACAAGATATTGCATTTAGTGTAGGTGCATGTGCTCGATTTCAGGCTGATCCTAAAGAATCTCACCTCACTGTTGTTAAGCGTATCATCCGATTTATAGGATGCACCACTGAATTCTATCTTTGGTACCCATTTGATTCATCTACAGACATTACGGGGTATTCAGATGCTGATTGGGCAGGTAACATTGATGATCATAAGTCAACTAGTGGTTGATGTTTCTATGTTGGTTATTGTCTAGTTGTATGGCATAGTAAAAAACAGAACTCCATCTCTCTGTCCACGGCCGAGGCAAAGTATATTGTTGCTGGAAGTTGTTGTGCACAATTATTATGGATGACACAAACCTTGACAGATTATGGGATTAAACAAGGCACAATGACACTATTTTGTGACAATACTAGTGCCACAAATATTTTAAAAAATCCTGTTCAGCACTCGTGCACTAAACACATCGATATTAGGCACCATTTTATTCGGAAACTAGTCGAAGATCATATCATATCTCTTAAACATGTGCCTATAAAGAATCAACTAGCCGATATCCTAATAAAACCCTTGGACTCAATTCGCTTTGTGAACCTTCAGAAGTCCATTGGTGTAGGGTGTGCTTAATCGAGCTTACTAGTTTTGTGTGCATATAGGTAACTCCGAGGTATTGGCCTCATATTTCGAATGTGTTTTCATGATTTTTAGCATAAATGTTTCATTTTTGCATAAAATGGCCTAAATCATCATTTGAAACAAGCTTTCAAAATGAAGCAATTGAAATCCTGCTGGAAGGATTTTCGATTGATCAGAAATATCTGGCAGGGCCTTTTAAAACAACCGTCTCTTTCATTTTTCTTATTTTTTTGCTGCTTTCTTCAAAAACCCTCTGCTAGGGTTTTCTCCTGAGGTTCGTCCGGTGCAATGCAAGTCTAGTGGAGCTCCCATTTGCATCTTATGTGGTCTCCTAACACTCCTTGGTAAGGGTTCCTTAGTTCTGCATTCTTGATTTCTCCTCCCTATTGCTCTATTTGTTCGTTTTTTTTGGGTTTAGGAGTTTATCCTGCTAGGGTCTTTGATTTCCTACCTTTTCCTGGATTTTTGTTGCTTCCATTGCCATTCTTCTTTGAAAATCGTGCCGAAAGACCCCAAGGGAAAGACCAAAGTAGATGTCGAGCCATCCACCACCACTCGGTTAAAGAAGCTTCCGACTTCTCGACCTTCCCAGGGCTCTCTACCCCCTGCCGCACCCACAAATACCTCTGGGAGTCCAGCGGCACCCAATGTTGACTCTAACCTCTTTCGCCTACAATCCCGCACGATCATCTATGAGAGAAAAGTGGTCGTATCGTGTGTTGAGCCCTTTGGGATCCCAGCATTACTTGAAAGAATTGGCTGGGAAGGTGTTTTGAGGTTTGGGGGCATCGCACACCCGGAGGTGGTCTATGTATTTCTCTCCAAAATCATAAACCCTGTTGGAAGTCTTCCGTCATGTGAAGTTATTGTTGGTAAGCGTGTTGTGAAGGTCACGACAAAAAGAATTGCCGATCTGATTGGTATTCCCATGTCCACAGCCTAACGATAATCTCTTAGATCCCACTCTTAGGGCTGATTAGACTCGGTATTTATGCCAGGGTCCCAATCCTGAATGGGTCGATGGGAGTGCCCTACGTGCATCAGAAATGTCCAATCGCTTCTGAGTACTACATCAAATCTTTAGCATAAATGTTTACCCTCAAAGCACCAACAAATCCAACCTGACAGCATATATGGTCAACATGCTCTATCATGTTGTCCATGGGACTCGCTTGTGTCTGTCATCCATCATCTTACATAACATCCTGGATACTTTACATAACTCCCGGAATATGATTCCATTTGGATGGATTATTACCCTACTGGCCCAAGACTGCGGCTTTACGAATGTTGTTGTTCATCCTATCCCACGCCGTAATTTTCAAGACCTCAACATCAAGAAGATGCAGCTGGCAAAAGAAGACAACGTTGAAGATCGTGATTTTTCGCATACTCCCACACCCATGACCTCTACAGCTCATGGCGAATCCTCGGCCCCGACGCTGACCCCTGCTCAACGCTCTGTGAAGAGACGTCTTTAATCTGAGGCCACTTCTGCCCCACCGTCTCCTCTCGCCCACTTGGAGCAAATCATAACATAACTTGATCATGTTGAGCAAACCTTGGCTTAGCATGGAGAGAGGATGACTAGACTTGAGAGCATGGTTTAGTTAGTCCATGACGCAATCCAGCGCATCACCTCTGCTCAGCATGGTTTAGTTAGTCCATGACGCAATCCAGCGCATCACCTCTGCTCTCTCTTGTCGCCCCTATGATGTCTTGGGCCCCACCCAGTAGTTCCCTTTGTGGGTGGCTAGGGTAGTGTATTGTGTGCATGGTTGAGAGTATCTTTTTGACGACCTTGCCAAACAATCTAGGAGTCTTAACCGGTTCACTTTCTAATTATATACCTAGTGCTGACATGGATGTCATTTTTTTGGACATTTTGATGATTTTTATTCCTCACACGCATCATTTTGAATATCACTAACCTTGAGGATAGTTGGCTTTGCTTATATGCTTATTCTTTTTCTAGCCTATTCTGTCTATGATTCATAGATGCATATACATGTGTCTATATATACTTGTGCTTATTGGGTTGTACTTTATCGGGCTTCTTGCCCCATTTTGGTTTATATATATAGCGATATCTATTGGTCATGATATACATAACAATAGGGGAGGTTGGTTGCTTAGGCTATATGCCCTCTGTGTTTATTGAAAAATGATTGTATATCCTCTTATGACCATCTTTGTTTGGTTTACTTTCTCCCTCTGCACTTCATGTCTATTCTTCCCTTTCATTGTAGTCTGTGACATATTTTCTGCACTGAATTGTTACTAACCTTTGTCAATGACTGACAAAAAGGGGGAGAAGTTATCCCACCAAAAGGTTCGTACTATTTTTTGTTGTTGATCTTTTATGTGCAGAGATTTAGGGGGAGCCTGTGTGAAGCCCAGTCTGTACATTTTGTATGTATTGGGTCATGTCTATGTGTAATGCAATTTATTTCTTATGACATGTTCAATGTAATATTTTTGGGTTTTGGTGTTTAGGTAAGTGATTGGTACAGACCATGACTTATAAGATATTGGTTTTGTCCCGTAATTGACAAAGGAGAAGATTGTTAATGCAAGATTTGTCAATTACCGTGTTTAGTATGTTGTCAAGTCTGTAAAACCACTTGTTGCTAAAGATTGAAGACTTGGGACATCTTCAGCAAATGCTATTCAGAAGATCGCTAATTCAGACTGACTTCTATCCTATTCCCTAAACCGTTTATCCTAAAACCCCCATCTATAGATGGCCACACCCACTTAGGAACATCCTAGTAGCCCTCTTTATAGTCCCTCTTCCATGTTGATCAGCCATGGAATCGGTTGTCTGAGCAATTGATGAAAAACAAGTCATATAGCCTAATTGCCTTTTTCGATTGGATCACAATCCATCAGAACAAGTTTCGATTGATGTCCGATCGATCGGAGGATATGCCGGATCAATCTGACAAACGTCCAGCAAAAACTTCAACTTCTCTGGACATTATTCAGATAATCGGAGATGAGTATGATCAATCAAACTAGGTGTCTCCGATCAATCGGAGGAACATCCGATCAATCGAAAAAAAATGTCTAGTAAATTCCAACATCCATCTGGACACATTTTCGATCAATCGGACCGTGTCTCCGATCAATCAGAGATGGCCTTCCGATCAATCGCTACCATGTCCGATCAATCGGAGAACTTGTTTCAGCAAAATAAAAAACATGTTGATTTTTATGTCCGATCGATCGAAACTCTTTCTGATCGAGATGACCGTTTTCTATCCGTTGTGAAACACTCTATATAGCCATCTTGTTTAGATCTTAGGTGTGTGACCTTGAGCATCATCTAGGGTTTGTTTAGGCTTCTTCCTGTTGATATCTCTCTCTCTCTCTCTCTCTCTCATTCTCTTAGATTTGTTGAGTTCATACTTCAATCCATGTTGATTTGACCAACATTGAAGAGCATTCAAAGCTTGGATTGAATCATGAACTCAACCCCTCTTTAATGGCATCTTGACCTACTCCAAATAGTCATACCCCTGTCATTAATGCCATTAATGGTGGTTTAAGTAGAACCTATCATTCATATAAAAGCCATGTCCCATAGTAGGTTCTCCAAACCCCAACCCCTCACATTGGAAGCTACAAGCCAACATTTAAAGCAAGGTTGCTGATCGAGGGAGCCGAAGAAGAGATCATTCGTGCAAGACGAAGCTTCTTCAAACAATGACACTGAATTAAGGCTCATCTCTTGTAAGTGGTTAAGCTTATAGAGTCCATTGTTTGATTCCCCCTTCTTGTTGAGAATGGGGTTTAGCGATTGTGACCCAATCTCAGAGTTGTCCTTGAGTAGGACATGTGTGTCCCTGTGTAGGACTTGGAAGTCCTTCTGTAGGCCTCCAACATAGGAAAATATGTGCCTTGTCCTTGTGTAGGATTAGTCCTTATGTAGGTTGTAAAGGTTGAGAGGTGAATCTCATTTAAAACCTCCGATAGTGAATGCCGGTATGCTCAAAGGAGTTAAGCACTTAAATCAGGAGTGGAGTAGACTTATCATCGAACCACTATACATCATGCATAATGTGGTGAATGCATTGTGTCCATTATTATGTCTTGTTGATTAATGCTTATCTGAATGCCCATCTACTGGTTGATAAAATGCCCATATGCCATATTTGAATGTTTAGTACAATCATGCATATTAATTGTTTGATCAATTGTCTTCACTTGCTAGTACGTAATTGTTAATTGAAGCATGAATGCAATTGTGTTTTTAAATTAGCAAGAATATTTAAAAAGTCTTATTCAACCCCCCTCTAGAACATTAGGCATATCTCCAAGTATCTCTACTCGCAGTAAAACCGCAATTTCAGGGATCCACCATGATGTACATTCCTTATATCTAGGCCATGCATCTGTTTTGAAAACTCATTTCAGGGAATTATAAAAAAAAATGAACCAGATCCAAATCTCAGGTGGACCATAATACAGGAAACAGTGATAATCGAACATTAAAAACTTATAATCAAACCCAAAAGCTTTGAATCAACCTGATATTTGTGTGATCTCTTCATTCAGGTCTTTGTGACCTTATCAACAGGTTGGATGGAAAATAAACATTTCGGTGGCCCCCATGAAGTTTTTAATGGTGAGGATTTAATCAAGACTGTTTCCTGTGGTATGGTCTCCTAAGTTTTGATCTGCTTCATTTTTTGGGTCATGCCCTAAAATGAGCTGTAAAAATGAATGGATGGTGTGGATGTAAAGAACATACATCATAGTGAGCCCCACAGTTAGGGATCCACCCAAACCGCTCCCATCATGGTGGGGATTGCAGTGCTTTACCACATCAACATGCCACCAAAGAACTGTAGCAGCGTTGGACATTGTAGGCTTGTTAGAGTAATAATTATTTACTTGATTTGACTGCCACTTCCTGAATAGAAATTGAGGAAGCTGTAACATATACGTGGGGCCCACCGTGATGTATGTGGATTATCCACACCGTCCATCCGTTATGACAGCTGGATTTAGAACACGAACCAAAAAATGAGGTAGATACAAAGTTCAAGTGGACCACACCACAAGAAAAAGGAATCTAATACTTATATTAAAAATGTCTTAGGGCTACTGTTTCCTTTGGTGTGGGCCACTTGAGTATTGGATCTGTCTTATTTTTTGGTCCATACCTCAAAATATTCTGATAAAATGGATGAGCGAAGAGGATATGTTATATACATCATGGTGCGGCCCACAAATTTAAATCCATCCTTTTGGAGCGGTTTTCAAAGTTAAATACAAACTTATTTTCCAACATATGTAATGGTAATAATTGCTGGATTAAGGGCATTTACAGGGAATTTCGATTGGACATGACGGAGGGGCTTTGTCTTCGGAGGGAAAGTTTGTTTTTTGAATTTTTGGAGGAGGAAATTTTTCAGAAGGGGAACTTTAATTTTAATAAGCATCGGGTTGGGCCGGGTTATAGAGTTTTTAGATGGCTAAGTCCAAGCTCGACTCGATTTCAAAATGGGTTGATGTCCTGAGCTCGAACCCGGCCCTGAAGTTTAGTACCTCTGCCCAAGCCCGGCCCAAGGCGGGCCAAGCTCGAAAGTCCTTCGGGCCAGTCCGATCCATTGACAGCCGTATTGACATGAGAAAAGGACAATGATGGAATAATTGTTTCACATAAGTGGAATTATATAATCACCTTAATGGAACCACCATACAATCCAAGTATGATTCGATAGATGAATGATAATGCCAATGAAGATCATACTTATTGCGTATTTCTTTGTTATATTAAGGATGGGACCCTGATCTGTGGTGACATGTATCAGAACATAGTTAAGTGGTTGCCCTAACTAGTGACAGCGTTTTTAGCCTGTCTGATTAAGTGGTCACCCGGATCTGAGGTAATGATAATATGTCATCCAATTAAGTGGTTATGATATCCTTTTTTATTCTCTTGTTCTTTAGTTGTAATGGATCTTCATGAAATCACGTTGGTAGTCTAACACGACACCTTCGTATATACGTGCGGAAGCTTAAGAGCAAAGTAACTAGAATTATGGTTAAGTCTTAATTGGGGGGGTGATTAGGACCTTTTAAAATTCTTTTCGACTACTTAACAGTTTAACAATTTAAACCAAGTAAGCAAGAACACTTCGACTTCCAAGCCTAAGTGGGTTCAATTAATAGACCGGCATATGATTAAAATAATTAACATCCTAGTCTAAGCATGCATAAATTAAGATATGATTAAACTAATCAACTACCTAATTTATTCAACCTAAGTAGACTATAGAGGATGGATCAAATAAGCTCAAGTCTACTCAAAGGAGTGAAAGAACATCATGTGTGTGTGGATGTGCCTATCAAGTGCCTGGCATACATTCCAATTAAGCATTCATAATTAAACAATTAAACACAATGCATAATAAGAAATGTGCTCAAATACAATCACAAACACAACAATGTATAGTGGTTCGACTTCAGGTTTACTCCACTCCCGGTTCAAGTACTCAACCCCTTTGAGCACACCGACATTCACTAGGGAGTTTAAATCTGGTTCCTCCCAACCAAGGTGTTTTAACTCGGATCCACCCAAACAGAAAGTTTACAGGTTCCTTGTTCACTCCCCAAGTATTGTAGGGTGACGATGTAGTAATAAATTCGGAAGTATCGTCCTACAAAGATTCGTATGTGGATACACTATATGAAAAAGCACTAAATTCGACTACGTAATTCGACGATCTATAATTGTTGAATTACAGTGCGGAAAAATTCGACGGTCTACGACCGTTGAATTTAGGGCTTGAAATTAAACTGTTAATGACCGTCGAATTATTGCAGTCGAAATTTACCTGCAGAAAAAATCGACAGTCTAACGCCGTCGAATTTAGGGCCTCAAATTTGACCAGTAATGACCGTTGAATTATCGGTTAGAAATTAACGCGCGATAAAATTCGACGATCTGAAGCCGTCGATTTTAGGGCCTTAAATTCGACGGCTAATAACCGTCGAATTATTACAATCGAAATTAATGCGGGAAAACGTCGACGCTCCAGAACTGTCGAGTTTTTGAAAATCCCCTGTAACGATCATAAAATTTCAGTAGGAAATTTTTCTTTTAGGAACAATAATGAGTTTAACTAAATAAATTTTAGATAATAAACAAAAGAAAAGCATGGACTGATTGGTTAAAGCTCTCTTAAACGAGAGGGAAGACTAGGGTCGAGTCCTATCACTAACAAGAATTTAATTTTCTTTTTTTACTCTAAATACAAATTTTGAAATTCAAAATTATCTTATCTTATCTCAACCAACCCATCTTATCCGCAACAAATTCCAACAAACTTCTCTTTAAAAAGAGAAAGAACTGAGAGGGTATTTCATCCATCGTAAAAGAAAGGAAAGAAAATGTGTTCTTTTTATTTCATTTAAGTGGGCCAGATCCAACCAATGAACGGGTTGGATCGTCCGTCCGTTCATTATACGAATCTAGGGACCCTATGTTTATCGTAACCCTTGAATACGTGATCGTGATTGGTGGGGACCATTTGGGTGGGCCAGGAATCGATCTGGACGGGTTATAATGACCATAAGGCCAAAATGTACATGGGCCACAAAATTCAGATCGAATGGACCTTCAGATGGGCCACATCGATTGAATGAATGATAGCCTTTAAAATTCATTTATTATTATTTTATTTAATTATTAAATTAATTTAATAAATTATTTTATTCCAAAACATTATTGGGCCACAATGAGGTGGTCGAACCAATGGTCGGACCAGATCTCATGTAAACCACCATATATAGCCTAAATAATAATAATAATAATAAAAGAAAAAAGAAAGAAAAAAAAAGAAAAAGAAAAGAAGTTGCTGGACGTCCAGCGTTGGACTTTTTGGAGTTAACGTGGGGGCCCCACTCATGGGACCCACCTTGATGTATTTTGTACATCCACTCCGCCCATATATTTCTCCATCTCATTTTAGGACTAGTGTCCGAGTTTGGACCCAAACTGAGGTCCGAGTGGGCCACACCACCTGAAACAAATCAATGGTGAAAAAATTATAAAATAAAAATGAAATTAAAAAGATAGAAATTCTGGGCTTGGACAGCGGTCCACTCATGGACCCCATTGTGATGAAATCAGTAGATCCAAGCCGACTATATGTTGTATTATAATGTTCTACAGCTTGGGTCCAAAAATCATGTAAATCTAAATCTCAGGTGGCCTACACCACTTAAAACAGTAATGATAACAACACACATGATTGAGGCAGTCCGATTTTGGATTGCTGTCCACTTTTGGGACCCATTTGATGACATTTTGAGAAATCTAATCCATCCAATATCTTAATAAATAAGTTTTCTGGTTAATGACAAAAAATGGCCCGTATAGGATATTCCAGTGGGCCATACCAAGACAAACAGTGGAGACAACACCTGTCCACTGGTTGGGAGCTTGTGGGCCCCACTGTGTAGTCTTTGAAAAATCCGATCCACCCAATCTCTAGAGCAATGAGTTATTAGTTATGTGACAAAAAATCAGCCTAATCAGAGTTCCAGGTGGGCCATGCCAAGTGAAATAGTGGGGAGGTACGGTATGGATTCTTGTAAATGAATCATTTTAGGATATCCCACGACAAGATCCTTGCAAAATATAATCAACCATATTTAGTAGTGTACCATTGGGGAACTTGTGACCAAGTATAGGATGACCCACCAGTCAAGTGGGCCGTACCATCAGAAAAATAGTAAAATGGTCATTCCTTTTGGAAACGTGGATCACAATAATCGAATCTGGACAGTCAATTAAGGAACCAAACCTCAATAAAGTATAACTTAAATTGAAAATAAGTATATTAAGGCTAGATTGGTGATGAATAAATATAAATTATATTTATTGTAGATTCAGGACCGATCCAACTCAGGACGTGACATAATTAACAGAGTAATCGCCACTATCAATAGGTGAGTACATCCCAACACGTTTCCTAGTCATTTTAATTAAGTTATGTGATAGATGTAATATTGATTAATTCATGCTTGTTTAAATATTATTTAAATAATTTTCATTTATAAATGTCATGAAATGTTGCCTCTCAAAAGGAGAGATGAAATGTACGGATGTGAATTATTGTATAGATGTAAATTATTGCATGCATTTATGAATTATTGTGCCTAGAGTTCGACTCTGGAAGACCGGTAGGTACTTAAGTACTCGGTTACCCAGGGACCATCCTGGAAGCCCACTAATATGTGGAAGTCCACCCTACAAGGAAGGGGGAGCCGATTAATGGGATCCAATCGAAGCAAGTGGAAGACTGAATATATGCCCACTTGATGCATCATTTCATATTAAACTCATTCTTGCATTAAATTATGTATTACATGTATTTAATGACATGTGTTATCCTGCTTAGTTGAAATGCATGTGAACCGTATTGGGTTACTCACTGGGCTTTCCAGCTGACGTTGTGGATTAAAAATATACAGATGATATGGACGTTGAACCTTCAGAGAATGCCCCTGATAATGAAGTGAGACCACTAGAGGAACTGCAAGACTATTGGCCTAATCTAACCGAGGAAGAAGTGGCGGCCCTAAACCAAGATGTTTAGACTAGTTTGTTTTACTTTGTTATTTTCAATAATTAGTAGACAACTAATAGTCCCAAATGGGTGGACTTAGTTTATTGTTGAATATTTCATGAATAAATGATAACTTAGTATTTCATTATCTATGCCTCTTAAAGTGATTTAACGTTATAAATGCATTTAGTGCACCAGTTATACCCTGTAAACTGGGCCGGAGGGTGTACACTTTGAGTCCCGATTTCGGGGCGTGACATCCCCTCTCAAAACCAAATTTTCAATTTTTTAAAAATCCCTAGAAAAAATTTGTGATTTTGAAAAAAAAAGTTCAAAAATTCGAAAGAAAAATTTATCAATGTTTTAGAAAAATTGAGATTTTGAAAAAAAAAAATCTAACATTAAAAAAAAAACTAGGATTTTGAAAAAAGAAAATGGGCATCTTAAAAAAATTGACAATATTTGAGAAAAATTGAGATTTTAAAAATACATTAAGATTTTAAAAATCACTTAGGTTTTGACACAAAAATTAACATTTTGATGAGAAATTGAATATTTTAAAAAAGTTTGATTTTGAGAAAATAAAAAGTTTAAAAGTTCGGAAAAAAATTTACAATGTTTGAAAAAATTCGATTTTGAAAATTACAATTGAGATTTTAAAAAAACATTTTAAAAAAATTGCATCTTGAAAAAATTGATATGTATGAATAAAATTGACAATTTTGAAAAAAAGATTTTTGATAAGTTCAAAAAAGTTCAAAAGTATGCAAAAATAATAATTGAGATTTAAAGAAAGAATGAGATTTTGAAAAAAAAAAAAAAAATTGAGCTTTTTGAAAAAATTGAGAAGTTTGAAAAAAATATTTAAAAATAAAATTTGAGATTGAAAAAAATTGAGAAATTTGAAATGAGTGGAGAAAATTTACTAGTGGACATTTATTGAATTGTTGAAAATAAAAAATTACAGTCATTGAGTTACCTGTCTATCGGATTGGTTTACGTATACCCACAAGTTCACTTGTACAAAAAATGATGGCCTAAGTATAATGATGTGTAATTGCAAGAATAACTTATAATGATGAGCTTGATCAAATTCTATGATCAGGAAATCCTAAAGTTGATCTGAATGGTTAGATATATTTGGAATGTGTTAAATGGGTTATAGAACAGGATTCAGCCCAATCTGACCTGAAACGAATCAGATCCGTCCAAAACACTCTTTAAATGGGCATGATCAGTTTGTCTAGATCTAGATAGATTTTGGACAATCTGATTGGTCAAGATTGAAGAGTAAATGACTATAGATGTTTATATTAAATTTTACTCAAATCTAATTGTTGGATTGCAAGATATGACCCATCATATTGTTGATCAATCTTGTATGCCTAATATCTTTCTCATCTGAAATCCAATTGAGCTGAGTGACCAGTCAACTCGAAGATATTGATGAGTAGAATAAAGTAACTAGATCAGAATTCTAAATTGAGCCAAATGTTTTGTTCAAAATTGCACTTCAACTTGCTGACCTCATGAAAATTCAAGAAATGTGCAGTCATTGGACCCAAACTCTAATCTAACCGTTGAGATTTGGATCTTAAGTCTTCAGGTTTGGTATGACATCGTAAAATGATATTTAAGAACAAATGAACGGGATAAATATACATAAAATATATCACTTAGACTCACACGGTTAGGGTAGTATGTGTGGATTGGCTAGCGACCCTACCTAGCCACTGGTTAGTAATCGGTGCTCTGTGGGCCCTACCATGATGTATGCTGTGTCATCCACACCGCCCATACATTTTTTCATATCATTTTATGATATGAGCCCAAAATTGAGATAGATCAAAATCTCAAGTGGACCACATCACAAGAAATAATGGTAATTTAGTTCCTCACCGTTAAAAATTCTAAATTGCCTGTCTCAGGTGTACCATTTTTGTGGTTCCACCATGATGTATGTGTTTCATCCACGCCATCCATTCATTTTTCCATATCATTTTATGGTACGAATCCAAAATTGAGGTAGATCCAAATCTCAAGTGGACCACATCACAGGAAACAATGTTAATTGAACACCCACCATTAAAAGATTCTTATGGGCCACGGAGGTTTTGGATCAAGCTGATATTTGTTTTTCCCCTGCATCCAGGTCTGTATGACCTAATCAGAGGTTGGATGTGAAATAAACGTTAAAGTGGGTCCTAGGAGGTTTTTAATAGTGGACATTCAATCACTATTTTCTCGTGGTGTGGTCCACCTAAGATTTAAATCTGCCTCGGTTTTCTATCGAGCCCTAACATAATATTTAAAAAATAATGGACGGTGTGGATGAAACAGATACATCATACTAATGTCCACAAAGTAGGTGGCAGCATCCCTAGCCAAAACTCATTTGGATTGAAAATGGACATAGGTTGAAAACGGTGCTCTCGAAAAATAAAATTTAGAAAGGGATTTCTCCCCCTCACGCTCCCTCAGAACCCCTCCAGCTCCTCCCCCTCACGCTCCCTCAGAACCCCTCCAGCTCTCTCTCTCTCTCTCTCTCTCTCTCTCTCTCTCTCTCTCTCGATTTCGGATTTTTTCCAGTTTCTGTCGACTGAAATCGGACGCGATGGGCTCAGAGACTAGAGATCGCCTTTGTGATGGGTCGTTCCAGAGTCAATGGTGCTCTTCTGCTGCTGCTATGATGGATTCGCTTGGATCTAATGGTGGTGGTGGACACAGTTCAGATCACCGTGGGTGTGAGGCAGGAATGGGGGTTGTTTTCGGCAGCGATGAGCATCAATGCTCGTCGGAATCAATGGAGACAGTGGCGATTGGGGATTTTGGGTGGTTTGAATCGACGATGTGGGGGTTGTGGAATCGACAGAAGTGAGGATTGTCGACGTAATCAGTGACTAGCGACGAGCGGCAACAGTGAGTTTTCTTCTCACTCTCTCTCTCTCTGTGTTTTTTTTTTTTTTTTTTTTTTAAATACCGGATTGTCTGAATTTGTGAAGTTGGGGTTTAATTTAAGATGGGTTTCTCTGGGAGCATGAAGGACACTCACCATGTGTTCGATGGAATGCCTGAACGGCACATAGATTCGTGGCATTCAAAGCTCTTAGGAGGCATTGTTGTTCTCAAGGTCTTTTCATGCCCCTTATATTGTAGGTATGGGTAATGGGCCTCGTATTTTTGTAACTGACCATATGCTTTAAAGATTGGTGGAGCCAATGAGGCAGAAGTTGGAGAGAGGAAAGATGGGGTTAGATATGCTTTAAATGCTACAAGGGAAGCTGTTGAAGAGAGTTAATATACTTGCAGTGTTATCATTTCTTCCTCTTTATGATTTAAAAGTATTCACTGGTGAAGAATAGTAGGACATTGCTGTGCATTATACCTGATGGATATTATATCTTTCATGTTTAAATGACAAATAACTTAGCTTCTGGTAAATGACGGAGTTTGTCGACCATTTCAAAATGACAAACATATCCATTCTGTATAATGTATATCATTGTCATCGTCATCACCACAGCCTTGTCTGGAGCTATTGGGGTTGGTTATTGTAGAGTAGTCAAGTGGGAAGCTTCCCATATTCTATGTATTATTTCTTGTCTTTTTTAGTAATGGCCTCATGTATTGTCACTACAATATACTATTATTCTAGGATCCAACTAACATGGATATTTTCCTATTTTCAGTGTATTGAGTGAGGCATTTTTGTCATGCCCTCTGAATCCAGCCAATTGTCAGTTGTAAGTTAAAGACATGGCATCGGTAGTTTAGGCCTAGGCATAGATGGCGTAATATCTGTGCAAATGTATTGTGTTTGCAGACATGCATTATTTAATCATGAGAACCAATCACCTACATCATGTTGTGGGCCAACTACTTTTCTTTGTCCATCCACTTTTGTGTGCCATCAAGTGGACAGATCAACTAAGCCATAAGATTTTTTAGTTGAATTCGGACTGCTGACCATTTTTCATATTAGTAGTTCATTTGATGGCCACTAGCTGGATGGTTAGGATCATCCAATCAATATGACTTTTGGATTATGAAGTGTGGGGGCCA
Source organism: Liriodendron chinense (assembly GCA_003013855.2). Classification (NCBI taxonomy): domain Eukaryota; kingdom Viridiplantae; phylum Streptophyta; class Magnoliopsida; order Magnoliales; family Magnoliaceae; genus Liriodendron; species Liriodendron chinense. The sequence continues at coordinate 4,938,463 of ML058394.1, read as the reverse complement.
TGATTTGGATGATTTTGATTGAGCTGTCCATCATGTGCTGCCCTCAATACTAGGCCCTGGGGCCAAAACTCAGCCAGATACATAACTCAGGTGGGTCAGACTACAGGGAATGATGCCAAGCATTTTTTTATGTGTGTGTGTGTTGGGGGGGGGGGGGGGGGGGGGATCAGGTGTAACTCACTAGGATGAAGAGAACATACAAAAATCAGCCTGATCCAAAAATCATGTGGGCCACACCATGGGTACTTCAAGGTTTTGGGAGAAATTCTACACAATTCTCATTGATGCAGCCCATCTGAAAATTTTATCAGGCTGACTGTCTGTATGTAATGCGAACACAATGCTTCTAACATGGTGGATGAATTGGAGTTTCATATACAACATGGTAGGACCCGTAGAGCTTAGGTGTTTTACATGCTGCGTGAATCAGCTGTTGTAGATGATTCTGGTCCCATGCCGTGGACCACAATATCTGTTTTTTTCCTCTTTAGATGGACTTCGATTGAATTGCTTAGTTTTAGTTGCTTATACTGTATTTTGCCGAGTACTAACATATATTACTCCTCCATTTACTCTTTATGAGTGATATGACTGGTTGATGCAGTTCTATAACTCGGTAGGTTTTATGAATATACATCCAATCTGTCTAACATATAAAACCCACCATGTTATTCATACCACCCAAAAATCTGCCTGATCGAATCAGAGATGGGCTGCGCAAGAATTTAGATGTTTTTGAGCGGTGAATGTGTGGTTATTATCATTTGGCCCATCTTTTCTTCTGGTTATTAGTCAACAAGATTAAAAATATGATTTTTTTTTTCTAAATCTTTGACTGCACCGAGTATGATTTTACTGCACATTTGGTCAGCAACATGTGCTAATTTTGTATGGCTTTATACGAATTTTTACTGCAAGCAACTTTGTTGATTTGTTGGGTTCATGATTATGAAAATTTGTTGGATTTTGGTCAACCATAAATTTGATTTTATCCAATCTTCAAACTTGGACCTTTCCTGTTGAGCTGCCTTTGTAAAATTTCTAGCTTTTAGATGGCAGAGTCGTTTCTTTCACAGCCTAAATGCCAGAAAGCATGCATTTTAGGAATCTATCTTGCAGGGGTAGTATGAATCTTGCTCAAAGTGGTTTAGATTTGGGTTAAAGAGAGTGACGAACAAGAATGATCTTCAGCTTCAAGGATAGGTAGCTGTTAAGGCCCCCTTTGGTAGACGCCTAAAAATGAATCCTGTCACATTCCAGTTAACAATATTTTATGTATTGGAGACCGGAATGAGACAGGAGTACTCATTTTTATGCGTCACTTGCATGTGCATAGTGACGCGGAACATGAATGGAAAGTAAGGTGAATCAAACAGTACACATTCTTTTTATGTTGTTTTATTTTAAGTTGGAAGTAGTTCAAAAATGGGAAATGTGGACAAGTTGGGATGACTTATCCACATTTACCATTGGATTGCACCAATGTCTGATTTATCAAGGGAAAGAAAAAACTCACCCATGTCATTATATGCTTTAGAATGGCAACTATTCTTCCTCACTTTTCCTCTGCACGTTCTATTGCTGATATGAATGAAACCCACATCAAGAGTGAACCTTTTTTTATGCCCTGTAGCTAGTCTTGGCATGGCCATTTGCATTATTATAACTATTGATAGATTTTTCCTCTGATATCAGGAAGGAGTCATTATACAGAAGAAGGAAGTAGAGCAAGCAAAACAGGCTCTTGCGAAGGATGAAGCAGAGTTGTCAAATTTTAAAAATGAGGAGAAGATACTCAAAGGGCTGGTTCAAAAGCTCAAAGGTGCTGCCTTGCCAACACTCATGCAAAATTTGTAGATTACTTTTTTCTTATATTTTATTTGGGATTACAAACTTTCTTCTTAACTGTTTACATTATTACTATCATGACTTCAGAAGAGTCCTCAGTATTTATCTGTCGATCTACTGTGCATACATACCTTTGAAATTGAATGGTAGCCAAGGCAGTGATGTCTTCTCTTTTTTTTAACAGTGTGAAGTTGCAGTAGGTAAATGCTAACTGAACATTTCCTTTTTTTATTTGACACCCATGCAACTTGTAGGAGCTTGAAGAGTTATTTGATATTCTGCAGTGTATGGTGCTTGATATGCATGCACCCAGAAATTGTACACTTGGCATACATTGACACAAATTAAACGGACTAAATCATGCAACCTCCTTTTCATGTAAGTTCATCTGAAATCAAAGTATACTCATGGAAATGCAATCGGTGTTCTTTTTTAATAGTAAATTTCACTGTTTACAATAAAAACAAATGAATAACAATGAAATGCTTGGCTAGAATTGCAACAAATGACAGCTTCCATTTGCTTTTGCTGAATTGAATTTGTCAATTGCCAATATCTATACAGCTGTAAACAGGCGTCAATTAGTTTCACTTTTAAGTTATAGTAGGTACCTTGGTTTGCATCTTTCTGCATGGTAACCACTGGAACTCAACGTATATATTTCTATGTTTACTTTTGTGCCTTCTGTTAACATAAATAATTTTTGCCAACAACTATTTTCCTTTATTGTAATACAGGTGACAAATTTCTTTGCTGTTAGCAGCCAGGTAACATTTGGATTCATTTTCCAAAAAAATTGGTTTCCAATATTTTATAGTTTTCTTTAATTTGCAATTAAAACTTAGTGTTTGCAGTCTAGTAGTTTATTGTTTGTGAGTTCTTATAAGTTAGCTACTACGTACACATTTTCCAGTGCCCACTCTTTCCATTTTCTCTACCTCAACAGCAATAAAACCCAAATTCTTTAGTTTAACTATACGAATAAAAGAAGTGGATTTTTAATTTTATTTATTATTATTATTATTTGCTTTTCATTGCTTTTCCTTGATTGAATGAACCTTCAGTTTGCCATTATTGCTCAGATTGCATTATTATAATCTCACAGCTCATTTTCAGCATTCATTTTTAACTTCTCGATGGATAGGAGATCTCTTTTCACAACGGCCCTTACTTTGATTTTGAACTTTTCTAGGTCTAGCAAGTAGATTATCATGTTGCCGGCCCTTGTTTCAGTTGCACAACAGGGTAAGCTTTTCAGCGGAGACTGCTTTGTTGTGCAGTACACTTATCATGGTGATGAGAAAGATGAGCATCTATTTTATGAGTGCCATGGTTGATTCAATGAAGGGCCATCCAGTTCTGGTTTGTATTCTAGATTAGCGAAGTTTTCTTCTTTTTACAATTTTTAGTAATTTTATTGTATGAATGCCTCCCAAGTTACCTTCTCATGAATTATGTTGCAAAAGAATATGTGAAAAAAATGCATTAAGATATAATGCGCTCATGGTTGTTTATGTATTGTATCAACTATCCGAAAATGTTGAGATGCAGGAAACAATTCTTCTTCTAAAGACAGCAACTCAATTCTTTATCAGAGAGACTCCAACTATCCAGAACATATCACAGGCAATGAGGTTTTTATGCTCGGATAGTTTCGCAGAGGGCTGTAGAGAAAATGGTGGGCTGACTTATGTGGAACTCAAGGGTCTTGGCTTCTTTGTGAATTTTTTTTCCTTCCAAGTATCAGTCCAAACAAGTCTTCTCTAATTTCTTTTAATGAGAACTCTGCATTGTATTTATATTGACTGAACTGGGGATGTATTGGAATTAGCTTTTGGCTCCTGTTTTTGCCTTTATTTTCTTTTTATTTTTTTATTTTTTTGGAGCATGATAACAAAATATCACCAAAAGCAAAAATTGGAGAAGTGAGCATCAGCTAGGCTGAGACAGTGACTTTCAAAATTGTTGATTTTTCTCCAGAGAGATATCGCATGGCCGCAACTTCTTTTGTGGAAGTAAAAGGAGATTTAAAGGAAAAGAAAGATGAAAACAATGCAAGACAGCAGCTAGGCTGAGACAGTGACTTTTAAAATTATTGTCCCTGTATTGTTTCCCCTAGCATGAAGGATATATTGTTAATTGCACTCGTCAGATTGTGAAACATGTTGGTTTTCCATATTCTGCCTTTTTGCGACCCTTCCATTAAAATGAAAAGATATTAATTTTCTTTTATTGTCTATTGATTTGGTTATGCCAATTGTTATCATAGCTTTTAAGCAAACTCAGGAATTAGCAACAGGTATGCCTTTTTACATTTAAGCTAGAATGGATGACTTTTATCTAATACAGGAACTCATGTTTGACATGGAAAGCTCTGTTCATTCCTTCGATTTACTATCAAAGGGCATAGATACGTACACATTAGTTTTTTTAGGTAATCTTAAGACACTATTTCATTGCTTTGGTACTAATCTTTGTGTGCCTTCATTCATCCTAAATGACAATCCATTTCTGTGCAGGTTTTGCTTTATGAACCTGAGCACAAGAAATTGCAGTATTGGATAGTGATTCTCTGATTCAATTTTGGGTAAATCTTTGTAGATATAGCTGATGCTATTCGTTATCTTGTTTTGAAGTAGTTTGGTACTTGGCCACGTATAGATGTGCATCATGTGTGTGGGCTCATGGAAATCTCTAGTAAAAGAAGCTACTAAGTTGTCTATAAACATGTTAACGAAGACCAACTAATACACAATGATGGTTTTCATATCGAACTTGGGCCTCACCATAATGTCCATGTGATTACAAGAAGGGTTGGTGATGGATTTGGTGGTAAAGGGCAAAGATTATTTTCAGTATCAATTTTGTATAATTTTCAGTAGGCATGAATTTTCTAGAATTAGATCTTACAAATATTTCATTTTTTCCTCAAATGTCGAGAGATCCAAATCCACAAATTTTCAGAGCTAAACTGAAAAAATTGGTTAACGCATATGTCCTTGTGCAGAATTCAGGTCTGTCCACTCATCAGATGGCCGCACATTTACATTAATTGTTGATTGTCCATTTCTTTTGCATATTTTTGGCTCACCAGATCTCTGACTGACCTAATTCTTGGACCCAGAGCATAAGTTTTGGGTGAGGCTAGTTAACTTTCAAAAAAAAAAAAAATGTTTTGGGTGAGGTTAGCAAAACCACTTGCGTGGTGCCTTGCCAACCACATGCGCCAAAATAGCACAAGGGTGTGAGGTAAGAGCTTTTCATTAGATGGCACCTGTGTATAAAACAAATGGATGCCTAGAAGAAAACTACATCAACCATCCATTTCTTTTGTATATCATCTCTGACCTGAGAAGCAAAACTGCTTAATTTTTACACAAGAGCATCCAATCAATCTGGTTCATTTAATGGAATTATGGAAAGCTGGGATCTCATACACATCTTCCATATTGGCATGTGTATGGGCATGGCTCCACACGTGTGTGGGCTTAGCAAACAATTGTTTCAGGTTTACTTAATTTGGTATTTGATTTGTTTGGTCCTTACATATGATATTTGCCTTTACAACACATGTAGCTCTTAACTACTCTTTAGTAGTGTAATTTATTAGTAGAGATGTGATAGTCTATGAACATTGATCTATAACGATGAGTTGTGCAATAGTTCTGTCTACTTCTGTTGTAGTGATCTTTATTTAGAACTTCCAACATTGGCATCAGCACAAATTCTCACGCTCTGGCTGTTTATTTTGCAGTTTGCAACAAAAATGTTTTCTAACTTCATTTAGAGACACCTATTTTATTGAAAGTGTTCCACAACACCATTTTAGGACTTTGTGTACAAATCTTTTGGTGGGCTTAAATTCTTTACAAATTTCCTTTGGTTACTTGTTTATAGATCACTATTTTTTTTAAATACTGTACAAATTTTCTTTACAATTTCTTTACAAACTGTTCCACAACACCATTATAGGACTGTGTACAACTCTTGAATTTATATTGTTGTATAGATAACTATTTTTTTTAACTTGTTCATTCTTTTATTTAGAAAGTTTCCTAAATTGAGGTCCAATTAAGTTTTGAGGCAGAAGATCACTATTTAGAAAGGTTCGGATCTTCAACAAGTGTCCCACATTAACACTCGACATTGTGGTGGTATGTTAAGAAGGTTGGGATCAATATGTGTTGGAATTAACAAACTAATAGAGTTTTTTTTTTCCATCTTTTTTATGGGATGTTTGCTGGTTTATATAGGAGTATGTGATCAAAGGATTTACAACTATAAAGGTATTTTCCCTTGGTAAGCCTCTTGTAGACTATCAAGCTATTTTTATTTTCTACAGCCAAAATGGATCATGTTAGGGTCCACCTAAGGTTTCTACATTCAAATGCAACCAGCCGCAAGTGGGCTCTTGGAGGTAAACTTACCTCTTACAATCATCATAAATCATATTTATTTTTTCTTTTTTCTACAAATCATTTTTTTCTTGAAGAATTACATTAAACTTTAGATTCGGTCAAAGGAGTGGCCATTTTGGGTAAACTTTATTTCCTGGCATTCTTTTTCCATAGCTTTTGTTGAGCTTTTGGATAACTCTTTGGATGAGGTATTTGCAACTATGATATTATTAGTTGTGGGACCCTTAACCCATTATCTCATCTAGTTGGCACAATGTAATTACACACTTAATTTTAAGTGGTGATTAAATAATCTTAATTTTAGGTGGTGATACATCTAGACTTGGACCTGTGATTTGGATAGTTTACTTTGAATTAATCGTATGTTACATATGAATTTTTTAAGGAATTTCCTTCAGTTTTGCTTCTCTTTGGTGATATTGGTGATAGACTGCATTGCAACATTGAGATATTGGGTTTGAGCCCATTGTTGAGCTTCCATTTTACATTTTCTAGCCTATTACATCACATTACATGCATGGTTTGTATGTTTAAAAGACCCATCTAATGCTTGTTTTGTGTATGTAGGAATGAGAGAGAGACATCACGAGTTTATTGTTAAAGGGGTCCTTTGGAACTACATTGAAGACATTAAAAAGAAGCTCTGAGGAATCATGTCAGAAAGACCTAGATCGGCCAGAAGAAAAGAGGAAATCAACAATCATATCAGAAGGCCACCGGACGCCCGGCCATTATATAGTCGGGCGCCCGAAATTGGAAAGAAATATGCTGAACCTATTGGACACTTTTGGACTTGACCAGGCGCTCGACTGAAACATCTAGTTGTGCGCCAGATATTCAAAAGAGAATTTGTCAAAATGCGCTGGACTGATTGAAGCATGGTCAGGCGCCCGACCAATGCCCAACTGTCGACATAAGTGCATAAATTGTTACGCAATCCGAGTTGGTGCGTGATTTTTCTTATAAAAGGATACATTTGCATCTTTGCTAAGGTATCTTAGAAGAGTTCTAAGTTCGTGGGGAGCAAGGGAGATCATCGTGGAGCGATCGTAACTCCTTCCAACTCTGATTTTTCTAGTTTTCTATGCTTTTAATTAGTTTTTCTTTTTGTCTTTAGTTCAAGTATGACAATGCTTGGCTAAAGCCTCTTAGCTAGGCCTAAGAGGTGATGTTTATAGCTAGTTTTCATGTTGAATTTGTTTAATTCAAGTACCTTTACTTAAAGTTTGGATCTTTAAGTTCTAGTTTGATTAAAGTTGGTATTTTTTGATGTTTTATGAGAGTTCATGTGCTTCGGACATGGGTTCCTTGCAATTCTTTAAAATTATCATGTTTGGATTGATTAGATTTGAATTGTAGTTGGATTGATTAGATTTGAATTTTAGTAACCCTAGAGCATGGCATGGTTGTTACTTCGAAGGCTACATGTTTGAATTCTACATGCTTCATTAGAACTAGAATCTTATTCTCTAACTTAAGAGGGATTGGTTGTGTTTGAATGCTTAATCTTCCAACTAGATGAGAGATAGAACTTCGAATTTAGTTGTGTTTATACTTGGATGAATGAATTCACATAGAACTACTACAAGTGGATCCTTAAAGCCTTAGTTCCTTTAAGTAATATATTTTTACAAAAGTTACTGTTTTTACTTAGTTTATAAAATCAAACTTCAAAATTGCTAATTCCGAAGTTGTTAGAATAGTTTGAATTGGTTTACCTAATTCCCTGTGAATCGACCTTGGTCTTACCGAGATTTATTACTATATCGCAGCCTTGCACTTGAGGTGAGCGAACAAGTTTTTGGCGCCGTTGCTGGAGAATCTAGGTTAAACGGTTCTAAATTGTTTTAGTATCTATAGAAGTAGAAGTAGTTATGTTTTACTATTTTCTTGGGATTAGTTTTTCTGAATAATAGAACTAACAAGGTTTGTTTTGTTTTGTAGGATGTTCTTCTAGTTCAAGCAAATCAAGTACTATCCTTCCAACTTGAATTTTTTCAGTTTTCAGTTTTTATTTTCAGATTTTATTTTTAGGACTTATGATTAGTTTAGATTTTGGATTGTGTGGTTTGTCCCGTTGGGAACGTGACTACAACAATCGTCTCCAAACCGAAGGTGGTTTAGTTGGACCACTCTCCGTTCATAGACGAGTCTGAAAATCTGTAGAATATTGTGAAAGTTCGGGAAGTATGATCAAATTCCATTAGGGAATCCTCCCCACCTTACTTCAACTACAAACGCAAATTATGGAGTAGGAGAGAATGAGGTGCATAATGCTTCTCCAATGAGAGCTTTACGGGACTACCTACAACCAGCCTGTACGACTACACCTTCCTGTGTGGTTTTGCCAACCACCGGGGGGAACATTGACATAAAGCCTGGGGGTAATTCAACTTTTGCCAAAGTTCCATGGGTTAGATTCTGATTAGCCCATATCTACACTTGAAGGAGTTTAATGAAGTTGTTGCTACATTGCAATACAATAATGTTTCAGAGGATGTCATCAAACTCAGATTATTTCCCTTCTCATTAAAAGAAATAGCCAAGGGTTGGCTCCATTCTCTTAGACTGCAGTTCGATAGGGTCATAGACTAAAATGACTTGGGAATTCTTGAAAAAGTTTTTCCCTAGCTCATAAAACTAATACCCTTCGAAGATCTATAATGAACTTTATTGAAAAAGAGGGTGAGTCGTTCTTTCAAAGTTGGGAACGGTTTAAGGAACTTTTACTCACTTGCCCACATCATGGATACGAAAGTTGGCGTATTATCAACTTCTTTTATGATAGATTAAATTCCAACATGCGCTAATTTGTAGAGATGATGTGCAATGGTGAGTTCATGAGCAAAAATCCAGACGAGGCATGGAGTTACCTAGACATGTTGGCCGATAATGCCCAATCATGGGATACCTCGGATAAATTTAGTAACCTCAAGCCTCCTCAACAAAAAGAGAAAGGAGGGATTTACATCCTTAAGGAGGAAGATAATGTGAATGCAAGGCTGGCCAACCTTACAAGGAAAGTCGAGGCTATGGAACTTAGCAAGAGTGAAGTTACAAAGCTCACTGAAGCTATTGAGAATATATGTGAAATTTGTGTCACTAATATACATGCTACGCAAGATTGTCCTACAACTTCTGCGTTTCAAGAGTTGTTACAAGAGCAAGCAAATGCCACATATAGTTATTAACGGCCTTTCAATGGACCAGTAGGTAACACATACAACTCTACTTGGAAGAACCACCTAAATTTTAGTTGGAAAAATAATCCCACGGGTAATTTTCCCAATTCTCAAGGAGGGCCACCCATTGAAAACATGGCCCCATCTCAATTCTCAATGGAGGATACTCTAAAGGCGTTTATGCAAGGGCAAATGCAAATAAATCAAACGAACCAACAAATGTTTCAAGAGCTTAAAGTCTCGGTTGATGAGATTAAGGGATGCTTGAATGTTAGGGAAGGGACCTTTTCGGCCCAACCTTAGCCTAATCCAAAGCAAGCACATGAAATAAGTATCCCTAATCTCTCTAACCAACATGTGGAGCAAGAAAAATTTGTCACCACTTTTAGAAGTGGTAAGCAAATTGACAAATCTATTTCGGTGAAGGCTGATAAGCCTAATGATCTGATAATTTCTTAGAATGAAGATGGATCCAACTTAGCCCCACAGGAAACGGAACGCGTTTTTAAGCTTGTAGCACCATTCCCTTCAAGATTGGTCGCTCCAAAACCTCTCTCATGACATTCTAGAGGTTTTCAAACAAGTTAAGATAAACATTCATTTACTTGATGCAATAAAACAAATTCCCTCCTATATCAAGTTTCTAAAGGACTTATGCACAACTAAATGCAAATATAATGTGCAACAAAAGGCCCTTTTGAATGAGCAAGTGAGTGTCATTTTCACCCAAAAGACTCCCCCAAAATTCAAGGATCCCAGTAGTCCCACAATCTTATGTATCATTAATAACTGCCGAATTGAACGGGCATTGCTAGATTTGGGGGCAAGCGTAAATTTGATCTCATACTCAGTATACGAGCAATTGGGCCTTGGTAAATTAAAACCCACTAAAACCACATTGCAACTCGCTGATAGATCCATCCGTATACCGAGAGGGATGGTTGTGGATGTATTGGTTCAAGTCGACAAATTCTATTATCCAGTGGATTTTATCATCTTGGACACGCAACTGGTTATGGATTCTAGCACTCAAATACTGGTAATTTTAGGCCGCCCATTCTTGGCTACATCAAACGCAATTATCAATTGCCAGAATGGGGTGATGCAATTGTCCTTTGGGAATATGACATTGGAGGTAAAAGTACTCCATATGTGCAAAAAGTAAAGGAATGAGGAAGATGATAAGCTCTTCGAGGTAAACATGCTTGAATCCTTTGAAGAAGATGAGCTCCTTCAACTTGAACTACTAGAAAATTTGGAGACATGCTTGGCACACTTTGAAAATTCTAAGGATCCGATCTTGAGTGATATTGTGCAAGCATTGAGTAGTGAAAAATCGGTAGTTGATATTAGCCGGTAGGAGGCCTCATTTTGAAAGATTACCACTAACCACCTCAAAGCCTCTACCGTCTAATATCAAGCTACCAAAGCTTGATCTTAAACCTCTACCATCCGAGCTTAAATATATATATTTAGGACAAGAGGAAACATTCCCGGTTGTCATTGCCTCTCATCTAGGAAAAGACCAAGAGCTCAAGTTGATTGAGCTACTCAAAGAACATTGGGGAGCCATAGGTTGGATAATAGCGGACCTCTAGGGGATTGTTCGCTTCCCAAGTGTAGGGTTGTGATGTAGTAATAATCTCGGTAAGACCGAGGTCGATCCACAGGGAAGGAAGTAAAACAATTCAAACTATCATAATAACTAGAATCAAAGAGGTTTGTGAAATTGATTTTTAACATAAAATAGAAAATCTGATAATGGAAAGATAACTAGAGCATCAAGGATTTACTTATAGCTCTCCTTAGATGCATAATTCGCTATGGTTTCTCACTTTCTCAACTAGAATCGATATTAAGATCTATCTAGTCGGATGATAGAGCTGTTAAACCAAACAATCTGTCATATGTAAGTTCAATGCATAGGATTCACTCAATGTAGGCTGAGCTAAGCATGCTCAATTGCATAGGTCATTCCCAATTCCAAAAGGTTCAGTTCACAATCATAACCATCCTCAAGTCCTGTCATAAGACAAGGTTAGATCATGATTTGAACTTGATTCAAATCACATGCACAATCCATACATATTACAGAAATTTAGAAAAGTAGAACTTTGGTAGGAAGTCCCCACATGAAGATCATAGTACTAGAGCGCACTCCAATTCCTCGGATCATACAGGTCTAGACTGATACAAACCAATTAAGAATTTAAGTAATTCTCCCAAACATCCATGAGTCATCATAAGACTAAGAAAAACTACTTAAAGCTTGAATAAACTTCAAACCATAGTTCATAATCATGAATTCCAACTTTAAAACCAATAAAACGAATTAAACAATCTAAGAAAACTATAAGGTTCACCTCTTAGCTCTAGCTAAGAGATTAGCTAATGAAAAGCATATTAAAAATAAAACTAGAACTAAGAAAAGGAAGAAAAACTAGCTGGAGGAGGCTAGGAAGCCTCCTATGACTTGAACTCCTTGCTCCCCACGTCCTTGCTTTGGAATAGAAGAGAGCACCTCCTTTTATAGTGCAGCAATAGTACAGCAACATAGCAGAATTTGTTTCGCTTGGTACGACTTAACCAATGGTCGGATTGCCTTCAAATTTGATTTGTAGCTTCCTTGTAATGTGATCTTCCTCATAGATGATTTAGATTTCTAAGATTGTCCTCTGAATGGGCCCACCAATCAGATCACCGACCGCCTCTCAAAATCGCGCACTTCGGGTACCTTCAGAACCAGTCATCTTGCTTTCAACGCTCCGGAGTGTACAGATGTCGGATTGATCCCAAATTTTGAACATTGGTAGAAAACTTCCTCCTCTACATGATAGACGGATTAGATTGTCCCAAACAATCCCAGAATGTGGTCCGAAAATTAGAACACTTAGGGCTTTTATAAACTCTGCGCAGTTGGATCTTTCTGGATGGTCCATCTTTCTTCAACCGGTACGATCAAACCACACATCCTTTTGATCTGAAACTTTGTGGTTATTCATATATGGATGTGGTCTAAAAGATGGTCAAAGTAGATTCTTCATATCATCAATGATGGGCCACCTGGACCAGCGCCCAGAGTGGAGTAGGCAGAATCTGGAACTTTCTGGACAGTTCGTATTGTTTTGGCCACCACGATCAATCTGTAGCTCCAATCGACACGAAACCACTTGGGTTAGTTCGGCGTTGAGCTCCTCTTCGACATGGATATGTTGGATTTCCAAAATATCATTAAGATGGGCCCAGAAAACTGGTCCGAAAAATCAGAAACGGGAATGGCCTGCTCTCTGCAATCTGCAAAGCTGGAATTTGCGTGGCCGACCGGTCAAGACCGGTCAGACAGGGCTGGTCGACCGGTCAAGACCGGTCTAGACCTGTCTATTTTGGTCCAGCGTGCTATGTAGAAGGCTGTAATGTTGGCCGACCGGTCTAGACCGGTCGGGGACTGTTTGGCCGACCGGTCTTGACCGGTCGGACCACCTTGTGGAGCTCCTTTTTCATTCTTTCCTTCTTTCTTTCTTTCTTTTCTTCTCTCCTTCCTATCTCTTTGCTTTCTTCTTTCTTTGGCCCACCTTGGGTCTTCATCCAAGGCTCCTAAATGTGCCCTTTTGGTCATCAATTGGGCAAAGCAACTCTCATTCCTACAACCACAAAACTATGCATTAGATTAGCCTTTAAATCATGAAAACCATGCATAATGAGTGATGAATTGGGGTTAGAATATGCACAATTAAGAGCTCAACAAGGATTGACTCTTCAGTCTGTACTCACTGTATACACCTCAAAGAGAATGTGAAAATGACTAGACAACCTCAAAGAAGGTTAAATCCAAACATGATGGATGTTGTCAAAGCTGAGGTGTTAAAGCTACTAGATGTGGGTATCATCTACCCCATCTCGGATAGCCAATGGGTGAGTCCTACCCAAGTTATCCTTAAGAAGTCCGGTATTACCATTGTTGAGAACGCCAACAATGAGCTTATACCGACTAGAGTGACCACTGGTTGGCGAATGTGCATAAGATTATCGGAAGCTAAACATGGTCACTAGGAAGGACCACTTCCCTCTCCCATTCATGGATCAAATTTTGGAGAGGTTAGCGGGTCACTCCTATTATTTCTTCCTCGATAGCTATTCTGGCTACAACCAAATTGAGATAGCTCCGGAAGACCAAGAGAAGATTACCTTTACATGCCTGTTTGGCACCTTCGCATATTGAAGGATGTCATTCGGACTATTTAATGCACCCTGTCACATTCCAACGATGCATGTTGAGTATTTTCTCAGACATGGTGGGTGAGTTTCTTGAGGTATTCATGGACGATTTCTCTGTTTTCGGTTGTACTTTCGATGAGTGCCTAAATCACTTGAAGTTGGTCTTGACAATGTGTGAGGAGAACCTCGTTTTAAACTGGGAAAAGTGTCATTTCATAGTATAGATAGGAATAGTCCTTGGACATATCATCTCGTCCAATGGAATAGAAGTAGACCAGGCCAAAATCGATATAATTTTCAATCTACCACCACCCAAAAGCATACGCGATGTGCGGTCCTTCCTTGGACACGCTGGCTTTTATAGAAGGTTCATAAAGGAATTTAGCCATATCTCTAAGCCCTTATGTAACCTTCTCCAAAAGAAGAACCAATTTGAGTGGAGTGTTGAATGTCAATTAGCTTTTTCAAAGCTAAAAGACACATTGACAATCGCTTCTATCATGTGTGACCACCGGTTTGGTCCGTCCCATTTGAGTTGATGTGTGATGCGAGTGATTATGCTATTGGGGCGGTGCTAGGCCAAAAGAGGGATAAGAAGCCCCACGTTATCTACTACGCGAGTAGGATCTTGAATCCCGCCCAAGTCAATTACTCGACTACAGAGAAGGAGCTCCTAGTCGTCGTTTTTGCCTTGGATAAATTCAAGCCTTACTTAATAGCACTGAACATCTTTTTTCTAAGAAAGAAACATCTTTTTTCTAAGAAACATCTTTTTTCTAAGAAAGATGCTAACTTACTCCTTCAATAATTTGATTTGGAGATTAAGGACAAGAAGGGAGTAGAGAATGTGGTGGCGGATCATCTATCCCGCCTAGTCCTACCCAATTCCATTGACAAGTCACCTATTGAGGACTCATTCTCTGACGAGCAATTCTTTGTTGCTATACATCCACCATGGTATGTTGACGTAGCCAATTATCTTTCCACAGGTGCAATGTTAATTCATTGGACTGTGCAGGACAAACGAAAATTTCTAAGGGAAGTGCGCAGATTTTTCTGAGATGAACCTTTATTGTTTAAATATTGCTCATATCAAATAATTAGGAGATGTGTCCTTGATGATGAACAAAATTCTGTCATCTCCTTTTGTCATAATCAAGCATGTGGTGGTCATTTTTCCGTCAAGAAAACCACTGCAAAAATTCTGTAGTGTGGTTTTTATTGGCCCACTCTATTTAAGGACACCCACGATTTTTCCAAAGCATGCGAGCGCTGCCTCTTAACCCAATTCAACATCTCGAAGTCTTCGATTGTTGGGGCATCGATTTCATGGGATCATTCCCCTCATCTTTTAGCCATGTCTACATATTGCTTGCTGTAGATTATGTGTCCAAGTGGATAGAGGCTATTCCATGTAGAACCAACGATCATCGTACGGTTCTAAAGTTCCTCAAAGAAAATATACTTTCTAGATTTGGAACGCCTCGAGCCATCATTAGTGATGGTGGTTCTCACTTTTACAATAGGCCTTTTGAAGCCTTAATGAAGAAATATGGCATTAGGCATAAAATGAGTACCCCATACCACCCACAGACAAGTGGGCAAGCTGAAATTTTCAATCGGGAAATCAAACAGATTTTGGAGAAAACTATGAAGCTGGATCGCAAAGATTGGTTGCTACGATTAGTCGATGCTCTCTAGGCCAACCGAACTACTTATAAGACCCCCATTGTAATGTCTCCCTATGGACTGATTTATGGGAAAGCTTGTCACTTGCCTGTGGAACTTGAACACAAAGCCTATTGGGTAATTCGGGCATTGAACTTCGACATTGACAAGGTTAGCTCGCTTCGCAAACTCCAATTAAATGAGCTTGATGAGATCCGGAATGATGCTTATGAGTGCTCGAGGATTTACAAGAGTAGGATGAAGGCCTTTCATGACAAACACATCTTCAGGAAATGTTTCCATGAAGGTCAGAAAGTGCTCTTGTACAATTTTCGATTTATCTTTTTTCGAGGAAAATTGAGATCTCAATGGACTGACCCATATATTGTTAAAGAAGTTTTTCCATATGGGGCTGTCGAGATAGAACATGTGGCGAATGGTAACTGTTTTAAAGTGAACGGACAACGCCTTAAACCATTAATCGAGAAATTTGATTCAGAGGACTTGTCCATAACTCTGAATGATCCTGTGTATCAGGACGACTGATCTTTTAGTCTGACGGAGGTATAGAGTAGGATTAGGTTTATTTTGTTTTCTGTTTTACGTACTTCAGCAGTAGATCTAGTTGCTAGAGTTGTAGACTTCCATGATCGATTCTCTCAGGTAATCTCGTTCTCATTCTTCTTTACTTTTATCATTGCTCTCATCTTATTACTTATTGCACATCTTTTACATTGAGGACAATGCAAAATTTGGTTGGGGGTCTGAGATTCCTACATGAATCTAGTGCTTTGTAACATTTCAAGCAACATATGTAGGAAATTTTTTGAATTTTCATAAAATTCAAAACTCTTTTAGAAAACTTTGTGTCTATGCATTCGAGATGATACGAGTATAAGAAAAGGAGATACGAAGTAAGTGATGTTGCAAGTCTTGAACTACCTTTATTATAATGGTTTTATATGTGAATTCCCCTATTTATATGTTTGATAAAAACTTTTAACACTTACATGTAGTTCATATTATTTCATGATTTAAAAGGATTATGTAGATTTGTGGATTGGCTAGACTTAGATTTGAGGTGTTGAGGAACCAAGCCGGGATACTTTGTCCATCATTGTCTATGGGAAAATAATGAAAGATATGGATTTCTGTAAATCCTATCTAATATGTATGAAAAGGAAAGAAGGAAAGAAAATATGGGTATGATTGAAAATATGGTGGAAAATTCTGGAAAAGGGCTACCTATTACCAACCGAGGGATGGTCTACCCGTAACCAAAGTCGGAAATGGGACGTAGTGTGAAAGTTGTTGGAAGGACGGTAAGGCAAATTCCTGTCATAGGCTTGTTGTTGATCTGTACACCTTTAGATCCATAGTTTGGTTGATCTATGAAGAAGATAATCCCGAAAATTCAGGAGATAAACTTTCACTATGCACACTAGGTTGAATTTGTCCAAGTTCTTCTATTTATCAATCAATTAGCGGGAATTCTGTATGGACACTTATTATGTTTTGAGAGTTTGAGGTTTCAACTTCTATCGCCCAGTTTCTCTGATTATTGCATTTGTATGTCTTGGAATGAATAGAAAAATAGTTTTTGAAGGAGAGTTGGTTTTGGAGATTTGAACTTGTTTTACGCATGTTTTGCTCAGGACTAACAAAAAAGCTGGTTGGGGGGTGTGTTGAGCTTCCATTTTATACATTTTCTAGTCCATTACATCACATTACATGCATGGTTTGTATGCTTAAAAGACCTATCTAATGCTTGTTTTGTATATGTAGGAATGAGAGAGAGAGGAGGTCGTGAATTTATTGTTAAAAGGGTCATTTTGAACCACATTGAAGACATTAAAAAGAAGCCTTGAAGAATCACGTAAGAAAGACTTGGATCGGTCGGAAGAAAAGAGAAAATCAGCAATCATATCAGAAGGTCACCGAGCTGGACCCGCTGGACACTTTTAGACCTGACCGGGCGCTCGACCGAAACATCTGGTCGAGCGCCCGATATTTGAAAGAAAATTTGTCAAAATGCGCTGGACTGATTAAAGGTTGGTCAGGTGCCCGACCAACACCCGACTACTGACATAAGTGTGTAAATTGTTACGCAATCCGAGGTAGTGCGTGCTTTTTCTTATAAAAGGACACATTGGCATCCTTGCTAAGGTATCCTAGAAGAGTTCTAAGTTCGTGGGGAGCAAGGGAGATTATCGTGGAGCAATCGCAACTCCAACTTCGATTTTTCTAGTTTTCTATGCTTTTAATTAGTTTTTCTTTTTGTCTTTAGTTCAAGTATGACAATGCTTGGCTAAAACCTTTTAGCTAGGGCTAAGAGGTGATGTTTGTAGCTAGTTTTCATGTTGAATTTGTTTAATTCAAGTACCTTTACTTAAAGTTTGAATTTTTAAGTTCTAGTTTGAATAAAGTTGGTATTTTTGGATGTTTTATGAGAGTTCATGTGCTTCGGACATGGGTTCCTTGCAATTATCTGAAATTATCATGTTTGGATTGATTAGATTCGAATTGTAGTAACCTTAGAGTATAGCATAGTCTCTTGGCATGGTTGTTACTTCGAAGGCTACATGTTTGAATTCTACATGCTTCATTAGAACTAGAATCTTATTCTCTAACTTAAGTGGGATTGGTTGTGTTTGAGTCCTTAATCTTCCAACTAGGTGAGAGATAGAACTTTGAATCTAGTTGTATTTATGCTTGGATGAATGAATTCACGTGGAACTACTACAAGTGGATCCTTAAAGCCTTAGTTCCTTTAATTAATAGATTTTTACAAAATGTACTGTTTTTACTTAGTTTATAAAATCAAACTTCAAAATTGCTAATTTCGAAGTTGCTAGAATAGTTTGAATTGGTTTATTCTAATTCCCTATGGATCGACCTCGGTCTTACCGAGATTTATTACTACATCGCAGCCTTGCAGTTGAGGTGAGCGAACACCCATACATACCTATTAAACTCCACATGTTCACATTCTTCTTGGTTTGCCATGCCAGTTAATTTAGTTAGAATTTCACCCTAAGGGGTATACTAGTTTGAGGTGGTAAGATACTTTTGTATTTTTTTTTCTACCCTTTTAAATTCTTTTCTATTTAAACAAACAAACAAATAAAAAATCTTCGAGTCTGCAAGAAAACGGGCGAACAAGGGAACTCTTTGGTACTTGCGGAGAATGTGATTGCGGATAATTGTGGTTGTGGAGGATTGTGGGTGTGCCGGATAATTGTGGTTGAGGATTGTGGGTGTGCCGGATAATTGTGGTTGTGGAGCTTTGTAGTTGTGGAGGATTATGGTTGTATTGTGTTGGTTGTGTAATGTGATTGTGGAGGATTGTACTTGTATATTGTGTTTGTCATGTATTGTGGAGGATTGTACTTGTATATTGTGTTTGTCATGTATTATGGAGGATTGTACCAGTATATTGTGTTAGTAAATGTAAATGTACTTGGGCAGTCCCTAAACGTTTTTTTCCCCTGCAAACATAACTTCGACGGTTCTGGACCGTTATATTTATTTCTCGACTGTCTAGGACCGTTGAAATTTCTTATAATTTTTACCCAGAACGGCGAGTTAGGACCGTCGAATTATTTGCGACGGATTTCAACAGTGAAATATCCTATGATTTTCAACCTAGAACGACTGTTATGGACCGTCGAATTATTTTCGACGGTTCACAGCTGCCGATTATGGCAGCACGAGTTCGACGGGTGTGGACCGTCGAAACAGGTCGACGGTCAAGGACCGTCGAATATTAGCCGACGGTTATGAACCGTCGAATATTATATGACGGTTTAACCATGGAATATTAGCCGACGGTAATGAACCGTCGAATTTTTTTCTCAATGGTCTGATCTACGACGTCTTTTTTCAACGACACGAACCGTCGAATTTAGCACTTTTTCACATAGTGCTTCTCAGAATTTATCTAAAACAACCTATTGTTGAAATCACATTAAGATCTAAATCTGGAAAATAATGATTTGGAATAAAACAGTGAATCAATCTAAAAGGCATTAAAGCACTAAGTATCCACTTTTGATGGTTTTCAATGTATCAACACAACTAGGTTTCTCATAACTCAATCGAAATCGAATTTCTACCTCTATCCGATCGGAATATAGAATGGTTCAATCAACATTTATCTAAAACAGTTGCTTGTTCATTGATTCGATTCTCAAAATAATGCTCAGGCCTTGGGCACACTCAATTGTATAGGCCAAGCCTCTTTCCAATCTAGTTGAGATTCACAACCATAGCTTTCATCAAATCCTATCACTAGACTTGACTACGACCGATGATTAGAACTCTAATTAAATCAAAATCAACTAACAAACATATATCTCAAATTATCACAAAAGATTAGAACTTTAGTTTGAATGAGTTCCCACATGAAGATCGTACCATTGTACACAAGACAATCAAAGAGTCTATCATGCCCAGAGTCGATGATAGATCAATGAACTACATAAACATAAACAATGCCAAAAAGGTAAGCTACTAGGTTTAGATTCACTAAGAAGCACATGAGCCCGGAGTCATCAAGAGATCAAAGTAAAAACTGAACTAATACTTTATTCAAACTCATATTAAACAAAATTCTTCAATCAAAGCATAAAAAGGAAACCTAGGTTGCATCAATCCATTAAAAACGAATCAAAACCTTCCCTCTTAGCCTTAACTAAGAGGTTTTACTTCATCTCTAACATTCTTGAACTAGAAACCTCAAAAACATAAAAATAACTAAGAACTAGAAGAAAAGTAGAAAGAAATTCTTCTCTGAAGCTTCCTTTATCTTCCCCACATCCTAGCATGCCTTGAGGATGAAGAGGAGTCCTTTTATAGCTTAGCTCCGAGAAATTGCGGAGAAGTACTGCACTTACGTAGCAAAATCTGAAAATAGAAGCTTTCTTCTTCAATTAGGACACTGGCCGGCCAACTGGATCCCCTTGGCCGGCTGACCGGAGATTGCACAGCAACACACAACATTCTCTGGAGGTCTTTATACACAATCTGACCTGTCAGCCGGCAGGCCGGACCATAGGTCGACCTTCACAAAAACTGTCTAGCAAAAATGCTGTTTCTGGAGGGTTTGGCAGGCCGGCTGGTGGCTTCGTAAAATGTAATTTTTCATACTTTTCTTTATCTATCTCCATTGCATCTTTCATCTACTTCTTGCCCTTTATTCCTTTGATTTTCAAAGCATGTAAGAAAGGTCTTTAAGCATCATACAAGTGAAATCTCTCTCGCATTCCTACAAACACAAAACCATGTATTAGATTAGTTTTTAAACTATGAAAACATGCATAATGTGTGATGAATTGGGGTTAGAATATGCACAATTTAGAGCTCAACATTCCTTCCAACCTACACGTACACACCCATATTGGTGGCTCCCATTGGAGACTTGTTTAGGCTCTACAACCAAGCCAAGGTCCTACAATCGAACCTCAATTTAGACTCCACTCATGAGTCAACGTCCTACAACCAAACGTCTTTGGTTTTAGGCTTTACAACCGAGCCAAGGTCCTACAACTGAACCTAGCGTTCACTCCCGCTGGAGGCTCCCCAATTGGAGACTCAATTCGACCCTACAACCGGGTTTAGGTCCTACAACTGAACCTAGTAAGTTTGAAGACAAACTCTACACTCAATTCCCCATGGGAAGAGAGTGGAATCGGACTCTTACAATTGACAACTTACTTGTTGGATTGAACCCCTTTGTTGCGCCGCTTCGGGTTACTTTTTCTTGCTCTCCCGTGCTAGAATCAGCTCGCCTTGTGCTCCTTCGATATTTGATGCCGCTGCTTTACTAAGGCTTCAGCTCCAAGATTAACTCCCTTGCAAGTGATGCTCCATTGGAGATGCCCAAGGTGCTAGGAGATGATGAAACCTCTACAAATGGTAGGAAATGGGTCTCCTAGAGGGTTACACTTATTTTGACTCCTAGGTGGTGTTTAGAAAAAAGGATTTACAAATAACCAAGGTGTTTAAACTCTTAGAAATCAAGAGGGAACAAGTCCATTCTCATTTTAGCATTGAATGCCCTAAGCTTGTGATGAATCATAAGGAGAATGACTTGCAATGGGTTTGGAATAGAGCCTCTAGTGATCTTTGACAATTGTGGCTTCTATCTCCTTAAAATCCCCTCTATTGTGTCAAAAAAGGAATCCCTCGCTTTTGTAGATTTTCTCCCAATGATCAAATAATGGACAAATTCGCGCATGGTCGAGCGCCCAGTCGACACATGGACGGATGCTCGAAATTCAGTCCAGAATAAAGTTTTGGTCACTGGACACTTTTTGAGTTGGTCGAGCGCCCAGTGGACACATGGTCGGGCGCCCGAAATTCAGTCTAGAAATAGTCTAAGTCGCTGGACAGTTTTTGCACTGGTTGGGCACCTAGTGAAGTTATGGTTGGGCGCCCGATGACCATTTGAATTTCAGGCCAACTCACTAGACAAATTTCTCATTGGTCGGGTGCCCGGTGGACAAATGGTCGGGGGCCCAGACAAGCATGTTTTTCTGCTGTTTGTTTGTTGTATTTTGCAGCTAAACATGCAACCTCTTGGCCATCCTTTTGGTGATCTTTTGGGACACCTAAGGCCAATCTAAGATTACTAAGGGTATGCCTAATGATCATGGTCATCTAGAGGTTATAGTTTTGGATACGTTCAAAGTTAAGGCTCACCAAGGCATCTCTTTTACTTGTTTCTTCTTCCTTGATGCAAGTAGGTCCATCTTAAGTCTTCGGTCTTTGTCTTCATTAAGCTCAACTGACACTAGATTCACTGACCTAAGTAATTGACAAACAAGGTGCACTAGTATGCCACAGAAAAGTGCATTAACACTTCATATGGTTATGTGTGCACATGGGTTGTTATGAATCATAATAGTTCGGTCCTGCCATTCAAGGTGTGATGCAACAGATAGGATTATTTTGGTGAATGATGAATTATGAGATAGTATTGATGGAACCTGAGGTTGGTTACATGTCAATTGGCTCTGTGCGAACTAGACTAATAATAAAGGAAGGCTAAAACATATGCATACACTTAGGCTCCTTGTGAGTGTATGGAGTTGAGAATAGGCTTGTGCGTCCTACTTCTCCTGTACACTGTCACCTGTAAAATTGGGCTATGAGTGTCCCATTTCCCACATGGTCATGAAAAACTTAGGGCTTACGTGTCCCGTACACTGTCGTGTTAAGGAATTCTACGCCGGGTCATGCATATCATGCATTGCATTAAGAAAGATATTATGGATGTTTTGTCTTGTTTTTATGAAGGTATTATGCTAACCTTGAAGTTGTTCATCACTAGTCGCTTTTGAAAGTTTATTTTGTGGGAAACTATATAGAATAAGCAGGTGACGATCCTCAGGAACCCGAATCTCAAGGCGATGACTATGAAGGTTCATGGGAGAAAATGGTGGAAGATGAGGCCAATACGAACTAATTTTCTAATATTAGTTAATTATTGCTATTTCATGATTATGTAGAAAGACCCATTAGATGGACATGAGTTGAGAGTTTTTGGATGATTGGTATAGCAGACGACTATGTTATTTGGTTTGATTTATTTGGTTAAGTAAAGCATGCTTCTACCATTTTATTTTATTTTTATGTCTTATATGAATATTATATTAGATGAAGAAATCTTGAAAGTTTGGCCATCGTGATGTACACGGGAGCCGAAATCTCGAGATGTTACAAGTTGGTATCAGACCAAAACAGGACCTCTAGGTGAGAAGCCCAATCAATATCATAACTAACTCATCTTAAGGCTAAGTCCCCAAAGACTAGAGACAAATCATTCAGATTCAATCCTATTGATTGTATGTAATGTTATGAATGTAGAAACCCACACTTAGCTTCCTTGAAATTGTTAGGGTAGCCGTGGAACCTAGAAATCTGAACATTTTAGGATTTTTGGAAAGAAAATTTCCACACTTTTTAAAAAACTTTGGGGCTCTCATCTATTCCCCATATTTGGATAAGTGATTTATTGAATCTTGTGAAGTATCTCCATAAAAAAAATTAAGAGTAGCTATTTTATTTCTAATTATTTTAAATAGGGTAGATTTCTAGACCCAGCTATAATACCGACATTGAAACATGTATTTCCAGATTTCATAAATTTTTAAAAAAAATTTCTGAAGATTCCTAACTCAGTTTCTAGTATCCCCATAAACTTTCAAATCAAGCTGATGAGTAGTTAAATCAGTAAAATTCTGACAATAGTACAAATCTTGCATAAAAATCTGTTGACCTGTTACATTCTTCAGACTTGTGGGGGTTAGAACTAGACTTTATCAAGAGATTTTTACTCTGACAAAAATTTGGAACATTCCCCACCTAATCATCTATCTACCCTAAATTTTAGGGGAAAATGACTTTCGGTTTGAGAGAAAAAAAATCTGAGAGCGCAATTAGGTCCTGGGTATCAGATTTCCTAACTACGAGCTAGGTGAACCTCTAACTCTAACTTTCTTACTTGAATTCATTAGTTTTCACCTAAGAAGAGCCCTCTAACCTTTAGAACGCTTATTTTCAGCTTGATGGCCCCTAAGAGAAAATGTTCGAGAAACGTTTCTGCGACCTCACCTCAACCCGAGACACCACCCATGGCTAACACGATGACCCCTCCCTTGAACCTCCCAGCAACTTCAGTAAGAGGAAACTCCAATGCACCACAACCTTGGGAAGCCATGTTAGGCGCACTCGATCGTCTTACTGGTGTCATCCATCAACAACAGGCCCAACAACATGAGTAGCAAACTCAACACCAGGCCACCCTCGAACAACTGTTAGCGATTATGACCCCTGGCCAAATTTCAATTCCAACCTCTACTCAAACTACACCTCCACCTCCAGTAAAAACCCAAACAACCACACCAACACCCCAAAATCGGCCTGAAACGCTTCAAGTACCCCTAGCACCTATACAGGCTCCCCCCACCGAATCAACTTCGGTTCGTGCTTCCTGAAGAAACCATCTTGATTAAGAAATTTCTGAAGCTACATCTTGAGAAGTTTTATGGAAACCTTGACCTTACTAAGGTGGATTATTGGCTCAAGCAAGTGGCTAAGGCATTGGACACCCTGGCTGCATACCTATTAGAGGGTTCAGCCTACATTTGGTGGCAGGCGGAAAAAAGAAGAGTCCCAGAAGGATTCCAGTGGACGTGGGACTCTTTCCATGCCAAATTCTGTGACAAGTTTTTCCCTAAAGCATATATGAAAGAGAAGCTGTCTGAATTCTTGAAATTAGAGCAAGGTAACCTCACCTTAGCCCAATATGAAGACAAGTTTGCTAAGTTATCGAGTTACTTACCCTCAACAGTGGAAGACTTAGACTACAATATCCACAAGTTCCAGGAAGGCTTGAGGCCTAGTATTCGGTCGAAAGTTAGCATTTTCAGCTGCGTACTTATGAAGAGATCGTAGAGCAAGCTATGATCACTGAGAAAGATAAGGCAACTTGGGAGACTGAAGAAGAAATGAAGAAAGCTTAAACACACCTTTCCGCCTTACATTCAGGTAACTTCGAGGACAAAGTTTAGTTTTAAGGTGGGGGGATTTGTAACGCCCCGAATTTACCATAATTATTTTATAATTTTCTAAAATTATTTCTAATAATTTTTAGTTAAATACTGACCGTTGAGATTAAAATTCGGATAACGGGACATCCGTAAGAGATCAAGTAGAGTACCCTTTATTAAAGTTGCTTAGAATGGTCCCATTAACAATGTAGAAGGGTTAGACTTCGTTAAACTTAAAGATTTGCGATAATTATGAAAATGTCATTAGTTAAACTTAAGTTAACCTGCCATTTTTAAGTACACTAATTTCCAGCGATCATTAAGACGCAAAACTCGGTACTTAAGCATTTAACCCTATTTAGCTATACATGTCGAATTTCAGCTCTCCGATCATCCCACAAGTAGCCGAATAAAAAATCTGATCATAAGTGGGCCACCCGGTCTCAGAACCAGATAATTTCTTGTGTCAATGCTTAAAATGGTGGGGGCCTGTTGAATGGAGTGGGCTTTACACATACATCACGATGGGAGCCACGTGCGCTAGACGCATGGTCGACGTGCCGTGCGTCTCATGCACGGACAGAAACCTACCTGTTGGCAGCGTTGCTGGACATCCAAACCGTCCACATGTGGACCCTTTTTTTTATAATCCAAGCCGTCCATCCTTTTTTTAGCCCCGTAAAACTCCCTCCCACAAAAAATCTCTTCATTCCACTTCGAATCCAAGCCGATTTTCTTCTCCAAAGTTAATCTTATGAAACAAGATATTTCAATCCGAGAATACACTTCGCATGGGAGCCTGGGAAATCTTCTCTGAGATCTAAAGGATCCCTCTAGAACATCCATCGTGACCACTCAACTTAGAAACCGAGTTTTATAACCTTTTGGAGAATAATCCTCTAAATCTTCTCTTGAGTTCAAACCCTAACAAATGGCTCTGAAGCTTCGATTGGTGAGCTCCACATACCTCATTGGACTAGTCTAAACCCACCCTAGGTGTCCGATTGTCAGATAAATCGTTCTTCAAAAGTTTCTAATTTTAATCTCATTATTTTTTATTTTCTTCTCATGGACCGTTCATCACTTAGTGGGCCTCATTCCAAAATCTGTAATGACCATTTTGTAGCCTATACTTGACTTGACAAACATCTGGAATCTCTCCTCAAACCATATTGTGTACACTTTCCAAAATGGCTCAAAAGATTATGTATTTCTACTTTAAACCACAACCATCCATCCGAAGATGGGTGTAGTTCCCGAAAACCCTAATTCTGACCCTAGCTCAATAAATAGGGCCTCTCCTAGCTAGAGGTGACCCCCACTACGAATTTGAGAGAGAAAGAGAGGGAAAAGAGAGAAGAGAGAGAGAGAGAGAGAGAGAGAGAGAGAGAGAGAGAGAGAGAATCCTTTTTTCCATTCTTTCATCCTATATCTCTAATAGGCTGAAGATCATAAGGTGAGAACACATTCAAGTTTTAGTATAATAATTTCATATTATGTTGAGTTGTTTTTCTTAAGTAAATGTATGAGACGTATGTGATGTTGTTTCTCTTCTGTTGACATGAATATTGTGGTGTATATGGATACTTGAATACTGTATTTTCATCCAATGAGATGAGGATGTACTATTGACATGAGAAAGGACAATGATGGAATGATTGTTTCACATAAGTGGAATTATGTAATCGCCTTAATGGAACCACCATACTATCCAAGTATGATTTGATAGATGAATGATAATGCAATGAAGATTTTATTTATTGTGTATTTCTTTGTTATATTAACGATGTGACCCTGATTTGTGGTGACGCATATCAGAACACCCGGTTAAGTGGTTGCCCTAACTAGTGACGGCATTTTTAGCCTATCCGGTTAAGTGGTCACCTTGATTTAAGGTGGTGATAATATGTCACCCGATTAAGTGGTAATGATATCCTTTTCTATTCTCTTGTCCTTAAGTTGTAAAGGATCTTCATATGGTTATGTATGCACATGGGTTGTTATGAATCATAATAGTTTAGTCCGCCATTCAAGTTGTGATGCGATGGATACGATTATTTTGGTGAATGATGAACCATGAGATAATATTGATAAAACCTGAGGTTGGTTTCATGTCAATTGGCTCTATGCGAACTGGACTAATAATAAAGACAGGCTAAAATACATGCATACACTTAGCTCCTTGTGGGTGTACGGAGTTGAGAATAGGCTTGTGTGTCCTACTTCTCTCATACATTGTCACGTGTAGAATTGGGCTATGAGCGTCCCATTTCCCACGCAATCGGGCAAAACTTAGGTCTTGCATGTCCCGAAACCCCTGACGGCATGTTAAGAAATTCTACGCCGGGTCATACATATCATGCATTGCATTAAGAAAGATATTAATGATATTTTGTCTTATTTTTATGAAGGTATTATGCTAACCTTGAAGTTGTTCATCACTAGCTGCTTTTGACAGTTTATTTTATGGAAAACTATATAGAATAAGCAGGTGACGATCCTCAGAACCCAAATCTCAAGGCGATGACTATGAAGGTTCGTGGGAGCAAAGGGTGGAAGATAAGGCCAATGTGGCCTAATTTTCTAATATTAGTTAATTATTGCTATTTCATGATTATGTAATAAGTCCCATTAGATGAACATGAGTTGAGAGTTTTTGGATGATTGGTATAGTAGACATGACTATATTATTTGGTTTGATTTATTTGGTTAAGTAAAGCATGCTTCCACTATTTTATTTTATTTTTATGTCTTATATGAATATTAGATTAGATGAAGGAATCTTAAGAATTCGTCTATCGTGATGTACATGGGAGCCAAAATCTGGGGATGTTACAATATAGTTTTGAAAATATATAAACCTAGATTTTAACCACTTAGTAAACAACTTAATTGAGTTCAAAACATTAATTATTCAGTAGAAACATTCTAAAAATTGAGTTTCATGGTGCACAGTGGAATCAAGTCTAAACATAACTAGGGTTCAGTCTTTTACTTCCATGTTAACATTGACTATCGCAGAGAGTGGTCAGATCAACCAAGACACTGATTTCGAACCTTTATATTTTTCTTTCAATATTTTTCCGACTTTTGATTTTTTTTATCGACGGCTTTCACACTATCTCCATTTCTTGTATCAATAGGTAGCCATTTCCAATGTCCTTATTTTTTATCTCTCTCTCTCTCTCTCTCTCTCTCTCTCTCTCTTCAACTGATAGCCAAATATTCCAAAAGGCTCCCTTCGTACTAAAGTAATGTTCTATAACAGTAACAACAAAGGATGGAAATCCTTGTCCTAGAATACTATGAATATTTTATCTCTCTTTTTTATGATTTTTTTCACTTTTCTTTGAATAAAGTAATTAAGGATCTCCAGGCTTTGTTCCTAGCACTCTCAATAATCGTCAAGTCAATGTTATAGTATCAAACTTAAATCCTAGCAATGGAAGCTAAATGTGAACTGTGAAAATTTATGACTCAATCAATGTTTAGCATTTTCTAATAGAAAATTAAAAGAAAGAACATAATTTTGAAATTTACTAAAGCAACTAAACTTTTAATATTCTCATTACTAAATGTCTTTTCACTCAATTATTCAAACTACTTCAAAATCGCATAAATCTATAGAATTTAAACTTCAATTTTTTTTTTTCAAAAATAGCCTAAAATAACAAAAATTCAATAACATTCTCAATAAAATTCCACAAGAATTTCCAACCCTAACCGAAATTCGACATTGCCCTCAATGTTGAAAAAATATGCAATGCAACCTAATATGAGAGTAATGGCAAGAAAAGAGGAGTGAGTCGGAGAGTACCTAAGAGAATTATAAAAAAAAAAGAGTTTATTCATACCTAATCATGAGCAAAGTCAAGCAATCCTAATATAAACTAATCTATCTTAAGAAAGCAGGGAAATGGATCTCCATCAGACTAGGAGATCAATCAAGGGAATAGACTGGAACTAGATCATCATGTATTTCAACAAATTTCACACTAGGACCATCCATAGTCCTACTCGGCAATGTACATGGGTGTTCTTAATCATTATGGGCTAATAGAAATTCCCACCACTGTTCGCTTCCCCAAGTGTAGGGTTACGATGTAGTAATAATCTCGGTAAGACCGAGGTCGATCCACAGGGACTTATGTAGGAATTCAAAAATACTTCCAATAGTTTCTATTGAAAAGCTAACAACCAGATTTGAGAAGATTGATGTAAATAGTAACTCTGAACTAAACTGAAGATAAACAATTAATAAAAAGGCACTAGGGGTTCAAGGATCCATTTGTAGCAATCCTTGATGCTCAATTCGCTGTGGTTTCTCAATTTCTCAACTAGAATCAAAATTAAGATCTATCTAGCCAGATTATAGAACAGTTAAACCAACAATTTGTTATATGTAAGATCCATGCATATGATTCACTCAATACAAGCTAGAACGAGCATACTCAATTGTATAGGTCAGTCCCAATTCCAATAGGCTAAGATCACAACCATAACCATCATTAAATCCTGTCACAAGACAAAACTAGATTATGATTTGAACTTGATTCAAATCACATGCACAGTCTCACACATACTTCAGAAATCCACAAAAATAGAACTTTGGTAGGAAGTTACCACATGAAGATCATAGTACTAGAGTGTACTCCAATTCCTCGGATCATATAGGTCTAGACTAGTTCACAACAATTAAGAACTCAAGCAATTCATCCAAACATCCATGAGTCATCATAAGACTAAGAAAAACTACTTAGTACTTGAATTAAACTTCAAACCATTGTTCTTAAACATGAAATCCAACTTAAAACCATCTTAAACGAATTGAAACATCTTAGATTCACTACAAGCTTCACCTCTTAGCCCTAGCTAAGAGGTTTAGCCGTTCATGATCCAAGGAAACATGAAACAAACTAAAGAAAACATAAAAACAGCAAACAAACTAGGAGGAGTTGTGGAACTCCGAAATCCACTTCCGCCATCTCCCACCGTGCTTAATCCGTTCTTAGATGCCCTAGGAACAATCCCTAGGTGTCCTTGTATAGTGGGGAAGCTCCGCAGCATCGAAATCTTCCAGAATTTGCGTAAGGATACACAGTGTGCAGAGAAATCTGAAGCAGAAATAGAAAGTTTTCTGTTTTATGCATGGCCGATTGGTCTGGGCCGGTCGGACTGGGCTGGCCGACCGGTCGTGATCGGACTGGCTTATCAACATGTCTAGAGTGCACAGGCCTGTTGGCCGACCGGTCAAGACCGGTCGGACCATATTGTTTGTGTGTCCAGAGAGTTCAGCAAGGTCACTGACCTGTTGGCCGACCGGTCTTAGCCCTGATCTTCATCCTTTCCTTCTTCTTTTCTTCTCTCTCTGCTTCCTTCTTTCTTCGGCCCACCTTGGGTCTTCATCCAAGGCTCTTAAAGAGGTCTCTTTATTCTTCAATTGGGAGGAGTCCCTCTCATTCCTACAATCATGAAATCATGCATTAGATTAGTCTTTAAATCCTGAAACCGTGCATTATGAGTGATGAATTGGGGTTAGAATATGCACAATTAAGAGCTCAACACACCCCCCAACCAGCATTTTGCTAGTCCCGAGGAAAACATGTGTGAAGTCAATTCCATTCTCTAAAACCCAACTCTCCTTTAGAAACCATTCTTTTATACATCCTAAGATACACAAGTGTGAGATTCAAAAAAATTAGACGATAGAGGTTGAAACCATTAACTCTC
This sequence comes from Liriodendron chinense, assembly GCA_003013855.2. NCBI lineage: Eukaryota > Viridiplantae > Streptophyta > Magnoliopsida > Magnoliales > Magnoliaceae > Liriodendron > Liriodendron chinense. Next base: position 4,907,848 of record ML058394.1, on the reverse strand, counting down.
AAAACATAATAAGTGTCCATATGAAATTCACACTGATTGGTTGATAAATAGAAGAACCTGAACAAATTCAACCTAGTGTGCATCATGAAAGCTCATCTCATGAGTTTCCAGGATTATCTTCTTGACAGATCAACTAGATTATAGATCTCAAGGTATAAAGAGCAACAACAAGCCAATGATAGGAATTTGCCTTACTGTCCTTCCAATGGCTTTCACACTACGTCCCATTTTCGGCTTTGGTTACGGGTAGACCATCCCCTGGTTGGTAATAGGTAGCCCTAATCAGAATTTTCCACCATTTTTCCATCATTCCCAATTTCATCATTCCTTTTCCTTTTTCTTTTAAATTAGATAGGATTTTTAAAAATCCATATCTTTCGTTGTTTTTCCATGGACAAGGATGGACAAAGTACCCCGGCTTGGTTTCTCAACACCTTAAATCAAAGTCTAGCTAATCCACAAATCACATAATCGTTTCAAATCATGAAAATCGTGTAATGTGAACTAGGTGTAAAAGTGTTCAAATTTTCTATTAATCACATAACTAGGGGAATTCACATATAAAACCATTATGCTAAGAGAAGTTCAAGACTTACAACATCATACACTTCGTATCTCCTCCTCTTATGCCCGTATCATCTCGAATGTATAGCAGTAAGGTTTTCTAAAAGAGTTTTGACGTTTTTAAAAATTCGAAAAAATTCCTACATAATTGCTCGAGATGTTACAAAACACTAGATTCATCCTAGTGATCCTACACCCCCCAACCAAATCTTGCATTGTCCTCAATGTAAAAGATGTGCAATGAGCAAAACATGAGAGCAATTCTAAAATAAAAGGGAGTGAGGAATGATAGTACTGAGAGAGTGAAAAGTGGAATTCTTCCTCCTTCTAACAAACCTATGAAAAAGTAAACCACAGCAACAAAATCCTATTCCTAACTACTCTATACCTCCATCAGAGTAGGAGATCAATCATCCTGATACACAGGATCAGTCAGAAATATGGACATACCTTCTGAAGGAAACTTCTCAAAGAACGGCTTTAATCGCTGACCATTCGCCTTAAAGATGTTGTCCATTCCTTGGATTTAACAACTCGACGGTCCCATATGGGTAGACAGTTTGCACAATGTAGGGACCGGTCCATCGAGATCTCAATTTCTTTGGAAATAATGTAGGCGAGAATTATACAAAAGGACTTTTTGATTGATCGTGAATGTCTTACGAAGAATGTTCTTATCATGGAATATCTTCATCTTGTCCTTGTAAATTCTCGCATTCTCATATGCTTCATTCCGGATTTCTGCAAGTTCATTTAATTGAAGTTTGCGCAACGAGCTTGCTTTGTCAGAATCAAAATTCATCTTCTTAATTGCCCAATACGCCCTATGTTCCAACTCCATAGGCAAGTGACAAGCCTTCCCATAGACAAGTCTATAGGGAGACATTCCAATAGGGGTCTTAAAAGCGATACGGTAAGCCCAAAGTACATCGGTAAGTCGAAGTGACGAATCCTTGCGATCGGGGTTCACTGTTTTCTCCAAAATATGTTTAATCTCCCTATTGGATATCTCAGCTTGTCCACTAGTTTGTGGGTGATAGGGAGTGCTCACTTTGTGTGTTACGCTATATTTCGTCATTAAGGTTTCAAATGGGCGATTACAAAAGTGAGACCCTCCATCACTTATGATGACTCGAGGTGTTCTAAACCGAGAAAGAATATTCTCTTTTAAGAACCGAATGACTGTTTTATGGTCATTATTCCGGCATGGAATCGCCTCGACCCATTTGGACATATAGTCAACGACAAGCAAGATATATATGTTTCCAAAAGAAGATGAGAATGGACCCATGAAATCGATGCCCCAACAATAAAAAATTTCAATTATTAAGATGGGATTGAGTGGCATCATATTTTTACGGGAGATTCCTCCCAATTTCTGACACGGCTCACATGTTTTGCAAAACTCATGTGTGTCCTTGAACATAGTGGGCCAATAAAACCCACATTGTAGAATTTTTGCTATGGTCTTCTTAGCCGAAAAGTGGTCACCACATGCCTGAGAGTGACAAAAGGAGATGATACTTTGTTGTTCATCATCTGTCACACATCTCCTTATGATTTGATCGAGATAATACTTGAATAAGTATGGGTCGTCCCATAGGAATTTCGGCACCTCATTGAAGAACTTATCCTTTTCTTGCTTTTTCCAATGTGTAGGAATCGTACCTGTAGCAAGATAGTTAGCAATCTCCGCATACCATGGTAATTAGGAGACTTTAAAAAGTTGTTCAGCAGGGAACATGTCATTGATCGCGGTCGTTTCAGGGGAATCGGTGAGAACAAGTCGAGAGAGATGGTCAGCCACTACATTTTCTACTCCTTTCTTATCACGTATCTCTATGTCAAATTCCTAGAGTAGAAGGATCCATCTTAACAACCGTGGTTTAGCATCCTTCTTAGAGAGATGGTACTTAAACGCGGCATGGTCAGTGAATATGATGATCTTGAATCCAATCAAGTAGGACCTAAACTTGTCCAAGGCAAAAACTACGGCTAAAAGTTCTTTTTCTGTAGTAGTGTAGTTTGCTTGGGCTGAGTTTAAGGTTCTACTTGCATAGTAGATAACACATGGCTTCTTCTCTTTTCTTTGGCCTAGCACGATCCCAATAGCATAGTCGCTTGCATCGCACATAATTTCAAAAGGAAGGCTCCAATCAGGTGGTTGCATTATGGGAGCACATGTCCACATACCTTGAAGTGTGGTAAAGGTATTTTGACAATCTTCATTCCACTCAAAAGAATTCTCCTTTTGAAGTGGGTTACATAAAGGACGAGAGAGTGAACTGAAGTCCTTTATGAACCTTCTATAAAATCCTGCGTGTCCCAAAAAGGACCGCACATCTCGTATGCTCTTGGGTGGTGGAAGGTTAGAGATAAGATCAATTTTCGCTTTGTCCACCTGGATTCCGTTTTGTGAAACGATGTGACCAAGTACAATTCCCTTTTGAACGACACTTCTCCCAATTCAACACGAGGTTCTTCTCTTCACATCTTTTCAACACAAATTTCAAGTGTACAAGGCACTCATCAAAGCTACAACCAAATACTGAGAAATCATCCATGAAGACTTCGAGGATTGTCCCCACCATATCAGAAAAAATACTCATCATACATCGCTGAAAAGTGGCAGCGGCATTGCATAGTCCAAACGGCATCCGTCGATAGGCGAAAGTGCTGAATGGACATGTGAATGTAGTCTTTTCTTGGTCTTCATGAGCGATCTCTATTTGGTTGTACCCTAAATAGCCATCAAGGAAGCAAAAATGAGAATGACGCGCCAACCTTTCTAAAATTTGATCAACAAACGGTAGGGGGAAGTGGTCTTTCCTCGTGACAGTGTTTAGCTTCCTATAGTCAATGCACATTCTGCAACCGGTAGTGACTCTAGTTGGTACGAATTCATTATTGGCATTGGCTACGATGGTGATTCCGGATTTCTTAGGCACCACTTGAGTTGGGCTCACCCATTGACTATCGGATATTGGGTAAATAATACCTACATCCAATAGTTTCACCACTTTCGCCTTAACCACATCCTTCATGTTTAGATTGAGTCGTCTTTATGGTTGCCTAGATGTCTTCGCATTCTCCTCAAGGTGTATGTGATGAGTATAAATCAGTGGGTCTATGCCTTTGAGATCCGCAATCGACCACCCAATGGCACTCTTGTGCTTTACTAGAGTGGCAATTGGCCTACTCTCTTGTTCTTCATCCAAGTGGGAAGAAATCACCACCGGATATGTCTCATCTCGACCTAAATAGACATATTTCAGCTCACTTAGCAATGGTTTTAGGTCGAGTGTTGGTGCCTTGATATTAGATGGAAGGGGTTTGTTCTCGTTTACGGGTAAAGGCTCAAATAGGGCCCTCTATCTTTTGTTATCAAGTACCGGCATCACATTTAATATGGCATCCATCTCTCGTATTGTTTTATCATTTATCTCATGAGAGTGGGCCACACATGCCTCCAAAGGGTCGGAATATAATGACAAGGGGAATGTATCTTCCACGAATGATTCAATCATATTTATCTCGTGGATCTCATCATCAACCTCCCGTGGTTGCTTGCATAAATCAAATATATTCAGCTCAAGTGTCATATTTCCAAAGGACATTTGTACAAGCCCATTTCTACAATTGATAATCACATTGGAAGTAGCTAGAAAAGGGCGGCCAAGTATGACAGAAATTTGAGCACTGGTACCTATCACGGGATGTGTATCCAAGACAATAAAGTCTACTGGGTAGTAGAATTTATCAACTTGGACTAAAACATCCTCAATCACTCCTCTCGGTATACGAATGGATCTATCAGCAAGTTGGAGTGTGGTTTTGGTGGGTTTCAATTCACCTAACCCAAGTTGTTCGTAAACCGAGTATGGAATGAGGTTCACACTTGCCCCCAAATCGAGTAAAGCTTGTTTAATCCGATAGTCTCCTATGATGCATGAGATGGTTGGACTTCCCGGATCCTTGTATTTTTGGGGCACCTCTTGTTTGATAATAGCGTTCAAATTCTCAGTCAAAAGTATTTTGTTGTGAACATTGTGTTTTCTTTTGACTGTACACAATTCCTTTAGAAATTTGGCATAAGATGGGATTTGCTTTATGGCATCCAACAACGGAATGTTGATCTTCACCTACTTGAAAACCTCTAAAATTTTTAGGTTTTTGTCTAGAGGTTTAGGTGAAATCAACCTTTGGGGAAACGGGGCAACCAGCTTGTATTGCCTTTCCGATTCTTTCTTTTATGGAGTGTTGTTTGAACTATCATCCTCTTTAGAATTTTTCGGATCCTTAGGCTTTGAAGCCTTTACCGGATTAGATTTATCAACTATTTTCCCACTTCTCAAACTGGTGATAGCTTGAACATGCTCCGTATGTTGGGAGGATGAGCTTGCATCTTGTATTTCAAATTGGGTTCTTGGGTTAGGAAGAGGTTGGGCAGGAAGTGTGCCTTTCTCCCTAACACTGAGGTGAGATTCAACTCTAGTCATTGAGGTTTTCAATTCATTGATGGCTTGAGTTGAATTTTGATTGAATTTCAATTGCTCTTGCATGAACCCATCTATTTTCAGAGAATTAGTCTTGTTATATTCAGCTTGGACCGATACGAATGCACCCAACATCTCCTCTAGTGTAACTTTGGTGTTATGACTAGGGATGGACCTAGTAAAGGTTGAGCTTGAGGGATATTGTTTGCATTTGCAGTGGGTCCATTCCTTCAACTGAAGTTGGGATGGTTCTTCCAACTAGCATTAAACGTGTTTGAGTTTGGAGCACTAAATTGCTATTGATAACTGTTTATGGCATTTGATTGTTCTTGTAAGATGTCTTGAACTGCTGAGATTGTGGGACAATCTTGTGTTATATGTTGATTTCTAGCACAAATTCCACAAACAGTTTCAACATCATTAGAGTTGATCGTCTCTCCTTTCTTTAATTTCATGGCCTCGACTTTTCTTGTGAGGCTAGCCACCCATGCACTTATGCTATCCTCTTCTGATAGGACATAAATTCCTCCTTTTTCCTTTTGTTGGCTAGTCTTGGAATTTGTTGGTTTAGATGTATCCCAAGACTGTGCATTCTCAGCCAATTCCTCCAAATAGTCCCATGCTTCATCAGCTTCCTTATTCATGAACTCCCCATTACACGTCATCTCTACGAATTGGCGCATGAGTAAAGTTAATCCTTCATAGAAAAAGCTTATAATCCGCCAAATTTCATAGCCATGATGTGGGCATGCATTTAATAAGTCCTTGAATCTCTCCCAACATTGGAAAAAGGTCTTATCTTCCTTTTGGGCAAAGTTCATGATAAGGCACCTCAACATGTTCGTTTTGTGAGTAGGGAAGAACTTTTTAATGAATTCCCTATGCATAACAGTCCATGCACCAATTGAACTTAGCCTTAATGCATGAAGCCAACCTTTAGCTTTATCTTTAAGGGTAAAAGGAAATAATTTAAGCCTAACCACATCATTAGTTACATTTGCAAAGTGCATGGTGGTTATTACCTCGTCAAATTCCTTAAGGTGTTGATAAGCACTTTCACTGTCTAAGCCATGGAATCTCGGGAGGAGTTGGATTACTCCCGGTTTCAAATCTACATTCCCTGCATTTTGTGGAGAAATTATGCATGAGGGAGTGCTCGCTTTTGCTGGTTGCAAGTAATCACGTAGTGTTCTTGGTCGGGGAACATTCTCAACAACATTCTCTCCCTTTTCGGTTTGATTTTGGCCCAGATTTTGATTGGCCATAGGATTGGGTTGATTTACAACCATATTTTCAGACAAAATTGGAGAATTTAGATGTCTCCTAGCACGTGGTTCTCTGTCAATTCCTTCAACTATTCCTCCTTCACTAATGAGTCGGTTATTGGAATCCCGAGCCCAATGTGGCATGCAAATCCTAAAAAGAAAGAAACAAGAAGAATTTTTGTTCCTTCCTTTACTTCTCTCTAAGACCGAAGCACAAGGTGTCTTGTAATGGCTGAGCCAGAAGCAAGGATAGAGACCGATTTCTCCTGGTCAATAGGGGTTCAGAGAACTCTCCACCCACTCTTTGAATCTTTTGAGAAAAGTGCAGAAAAAGAAGAAAGAGGAGTAGAGGTGAGAAGAGAAATCTCTGAGCACAAGGTGATCCAAGACGGCAGAGCCGACCAATAGGAATCCAGGTGGCACATGGCCAACCTATCAGAGATCCAAAAAGGAGTCTCCACCCACTCTATAAGAGATGAATATGATAGGAATGAATAGGAGAAGAAGAAGAGTAAGGTTTAGAAAGATAGAACCTGATTTGGCACTTGAGATCCTTATGTCTTCTTCAGCTTCCTAGAAATCCCTGCAAAAGAAAAATCAAACAAAACAAACTAAGTTAGTACTAAAATCCTAAAAAAAAATCCTAAATAGATACTATTTTTAGAAATTTTGTGAAAAACCATCAAAGTCTCCGGCAACGGCGCCAAAAACTTGTTTGCTTCCCCAAGTGTAGGGTTGCGATGTAGTAATAATCTTGGTAAGACCGAGGTCGATCCACAGGGACTTATGTAGGAATTCACAAATACTTTCAATAGTTTCTATTGAAAAGCTAACAACCAGATTTGAGAAGATTGATGTAAATAGTAACTCTGAACTAAACTGAAGATAAACAACTAATAAAAAGGCACTAGAGGTTCAAGGATCCACTTGTAGCAATCCTTGAACCCCTAGTGCCTTTTAGTAATTGTTTACCTTCAATTTAATTCAAAGTTATTATCTACATCAATCTTTTACAAATCTGTTAGTTAGCTCTTCAGTAGAACTATTGGAAGTGTTTTGTGAATTCCTACATAAGTCCCTATGGATCAACCTCGGTTTTATCGAGATTATTACTACATCGCAACCCTACACTTGGGGAAGCGAACAATAGTTCATGTGTTTGTAAGGAACCTATGAGTTCTTTTACTTTCATGTTGTCTATGTCTCTACACTCTTCTAAGGCAACTACCTTGATGCCGAACTTTCTGGGAGGGACCTAAGTAGTTTTCTACAAATCCTTCCTTCCGGAACCCTTTCTCCCAAGCCAAAAATGGAGTTACAAATGTCAGAAAGTTGAGTTTAAAACTCCATGAAAGTTTCAGTTTCTTCGTTCCTAATGTTTTCAAATTTAGTGGTCAAGAGCTGAAGCTTCAAGCATCTTATTATGCTAGTTCCCTCGTGGGTAACCTCAAGTATATCTCACACTTCTTTTGTAGTTGTGCATGTGAGAATGCGCTGAAATTCTTATGAGGAAACCGTATAGCAAATCGCATTAAGAGCTTTGGCATTAGCCACTTATTGAGCTCTCTCATTGTCATTCTATTTCTCATCATCTTTGGGAATGACAATGATGTTATCGTCAACCTCCACTTATTTCGTGGGCACGGAATATCCTCGTTGTGTACTTACCCACATAGATCGGTCCAAGGATTATAAGAAAATCCTCATCCTAACCTTCTAATAGGCGTAGTTAGACCCGTCAAAGTATGGTAGACGGTTAATGATACTCCCATCTTGGTTAGACATTATGTTAGTGCTCCGGTATCGGATCTCACTCTAGAGGATTAAGTCTTTAAAGAGCAATCCACTCTAATATCAATTAAAATTATGTCTTTTGATCTATTACACTTGTAAAGGCGGATTAAGCGTGCGAAAACTTTAGAGCAAAGCAACTAGAATTATGGATAAGTCCTAGAGGGGGGTGATTAGGATTGTTTTAAAATTCTTTTCACCTACTTAACCAATTTAACAATTTAAACTAAGTATGCAAGAACACTTCAACTTCCAAGCCTAAGTGGGTCCAATCACAAGACTAGCATATGATTAAAGCAATTAACAACCGAGTCTAAGCATGCATAGATTAACATATGATTAGACTAATTAAGCACCTAATCTATGTCACTTAAGTAGACTATGTGAGGATGGATCATATAAGCTCAAGTCTACTCAAGAAGTGAAAGTACATCTTGTGTGTGTGGATGTGCCTAACAAGTTCCTAGCATACATTCTAATTAAGCATTCATAATTAAACAATTAAACATAATGCATAATAAGAAATGTGCTCAAATACAATCACAAGCACAACGATGTATAGTGGTTAGACTTTTAGGTCTACTCCACTCCCGGTTCAAGTACTCAACCCCTTTGAGCACACCAGCATTCACTAGGGAGTTTAAATTAGGTTTCTCCTAACTTAGGTGTTTTAACTCGGATTCACCCAACTGGAGAGTTTACAGGTTCCTCCCAACTTAGACGTTTACACCTGTGTTCGTGGCTCCCCTTGAAGACTTGTTTAGGTCCCACAAACGTGCCAAGGATCGACAAACTCCCTTAGACTTTAGGCCCGACAAACGTGCTAAGGAACGGCAAACGTCCCTAGACTTTTAGGGTCAACTAACAAGCCAAGGATCGACAAACAACCCTAGATCGAGTTTGACAAATAAACTCTACACTCAATCCCCACCGAGAATAAAGTGGATGGACTCCTACAAATTGACAACCTTACATGTCGGATTTGAGACCCGTTGTAGCGCCGCTTTAGGTTGCTTCTTCTTGTTCTCTCATGCTTGAATCAGCTCTCCTTATGCTCCCCCAATTGTTGATGCGGTTGTGTCGCCAATGCTCCAGTTCCAAGATCAACCACCTTGTATATGATGCTCCAACGAAGATGCCCAAGGTGATAGAAGGTGGTGAATCCTCTACAAATGGTAGGAATGAGTTTCCTAGAGGAATACACCTATTTGGATTCCTAGGTAGTGTTTAGACAAGGGTTTTATCTATAATTGAGGTGTCTAAACTCATAGGAATTAAGAGGGAATAAGTACATTCTCATTTGAGCATTGAATGCCCCAAGCTTGTGATGAATCATAAGGAGAATAGCTTGAATGAGTTAGGATTAGAGCTCTTAATGGTATGTAATGGTGGTAGCTCCTAACTCCTCAAAATCCCTCTCACTTACCCAAAAATTGCATTTCCTGTATTTAAAGAAAAGTCTCCAATAGTCATAAAATGGGTAGAAAATGGCTATTTCGATCAATCGAAATATAGTTTCAATTGATCGAAAAATCGGTCTAGAGATTTCATCAAGTTGCTAGACAAAATGTTCAATCGATTGGAAAATCAGTTTTGATTGATCAGAAAATCAGTCCTAGTGAATTCATCAAGTTGCTGGATAAAATGTTCGATCGATCGATCTGATTTTCGATCGATCGGAGTCCTATCAAAGTTGTGACTCTGATGAATCGAAGAGCTGTAAAAAATTACTGTTTGGGCTAGTTTGATTACATCAACTTCTACCTCTTTTATTAACCTAATTTATCATGTTTTTCTATATGATCAAAAGCTAATAAGAATGATTAAAGGTTTTCATAGTTGGTCCAAGTCATTTAAGAGGATTTGGGTGTTTTGGATCAAAGCGATAGGGTCACTTTTAGAACTCAAAAATGCTTAAGGCAGTTTTCTTGTGTTTTGTTGTTCTAGGGTTTTGAGTAATAAAGACATTCATAGACAATCTTAGGTATTCACAAAAGTACACACGAGAAAGCATCCTAAGTTGAATTTTATTCCAGAGATTCCGAGATCTTTTACATTTCAAGCTGTGATACTAGTCACGAGCTATTAATTACATCAATGGTCGATCACCCTTGATTAAAAGGTAAAAGTAAATATATGCATGCATCATAGATAAATTAAATAAAGCATTAAAAGAGCATAAACATGAGTAAAACACATCATAAACAACACGAAGATTTTTACATGGAAACCCTTACGGGAGAAAATCATAGTACAAAGCGACAAGATTTCACTATGAATATATGTTGTATAATAGATGGAATATGTGAAAAGAGGCTCGGATAGGTCGAGCAGATGACTAAGTAATCAGGGATTATGGTCTTTGAGTTCACGGTCGTAAAGACCAAGTTTCGCATTTCTTATGGATTGAGCCATCGTTTAGACAAGTTAAATGCCTGTCCCATATTCTTTCAGGCGTTCCTAGTTGAGAAACAGCCAGGATATTGTTCACTTCCCCAAGTGTAGGGTTGCGATGTAGTAATAATCTCGGTAAGACCGAGGTTGATCCATAGGAAAGGAGGTAAACAATTCTAACTACTCTAATAACTAGAATCTAAGAGGTTTGTGAAATCAGTTTTTAAAAATGAAACAGGAAAATTTGATAGTGAAAGGGTAACTAGAGCATAAGGATCCACTTATAGCTCTCCTTAGATGTATAATTTATATGGTTTCTCAATTACTCAACTAGAATTGAAATCAAATCCTATCTAGCCGGATTATAGAGCGGTTATATTATTAAAACAATCCAACACATGTGTTGTTCATTAACATGATTCCCTTAATTCAAGTTAGGATTGAGCACACTCAATTGCATAGGTCAATCCTAGTTCCAATAGATTAAGATCATAACCATAATTATCATAAAATCCTATCACAAGACTTGACTATATTATGATTTGAACTTCATTCAAATCATATGAACAATCAACACAATATTTAGAATTTAGAATTAAAAGGTAGAACTTTAGTTTGAAGTTCCCACATGATGATCTAAGTTTAGAGCGTATTGAATCCGATTCCTTGGAGCGTATAGGTCTAGAACCATGCAAAACAATTAAGAACTAAAGTAATTCTTCTAAACATCCATGAGCCATCATAAGATTAAGAAAAACTACTTAGAACTTTGTTCAAACTTTCAAAAACTATTATTCTTCATTAACTCCAAACTTGAAACCAATAAAACGAATTAAAACATCTAAGTAAGCTATAAGCTTCACCTCTTAGCTTTAGCTAAGAGGTTAGCTAATGAAAAGCATAAAAACAAACTAGAACTAGAACTAGAAGAAGAAGAAGAAGAAAACTAGTTGTAGGAGGCTAGGAAGCCTCCTAGGTCTTGAATCCTTTGCTCCCCACATTGCTAGATGCCTTATGAAGAGAGTGGACGTGGCCTTTTATAAGAGAAATGCCGTACTAACTTGGAAACTTTGAGAATCCACGAAGTCCTTTCATAATTTGGAAACTTGGCCTTGAAAATCGGAGTTTCTGGATCACCTTAGATCGGTCTGGCGATCGGTCTAAGAAACCAAAAAACAGTCCAGCAAGCTATGTTTCTTTGGACTCCTGATGACCTGTCTGGCGACCGGTCTTGTGACAGGTCTTGGGACAGTTTTTCCATATTTTTTTCTCTTTCTTTCTTCTTCTTTCCTCCACCTTTTAGCACTTGTTATATTGATCTTCAATGCATACAAAGTGACTCTTTTAACTATGAATTAGTGAAGTCTCCCTCTCATTTCTACAATAAAAAATCCATGCATTAGATTAGTCTTTAAATCATGAACCATGCATAGTGAGTGATGAATTGGGGTTAGAATATGCACAATTAAGAGCTCAAAAGATATTAACCGAGTCATGTATCACAATGCCAATGACAGTCACTATGGACGGGTGACCACAGAAAGACATGCCACGATTCCCATGTAGTGCATCACAGTGCCAGTAATCGTCGCTGCGGATGGGTGACCGCAGGAAGATACACCTATGGTTGCCATGCTTAACACAGTGCCAGTAACCGTCACTGCGGACGGGTGACCATCGGAAGGCAAATTACGGCCGCTATATGATACAACACAGTGCCATTTACCGTCGCTGCGGACGGGTGACTACAAGAAGATACATCATGGCTGCTAAATGGTACGACAAGTGCCAGTGACCATCGATGCAGATGGGTGACCATAAGAAGACACATTATGGCTATCGGGTGGTACAACACAGTGCCATTGACTGTCACTGCGGACGAGTGACTACAAGAAGACACACCTGCAACTACCTGAATTGCTTAACTAACGGACCCCACTTTAGATGGGCAATACATCAACTGATTTTAACGACAGTAGTTCATAATAAGTTTTTCAGATGTTTCAGAACTCTTTGATTATGGTTTTTTATGATAACCATAATCCATTTGAGTTAGTTTCAGGCCTCATTCTGGGATGAATAGAGTTCATATAATGAATATGAGGAACACAGAATAAGTATGCTATATTGCATGCTCTAGAGATGATTGCACTTATACTTGACATTTAGTGCATCGGATGGGTTATACACTTGATTTGGTTAATCCGCTTTACGTATATCTTTCATTCAACCATATTATTGTTAATGATTGATGCTTTGAGAGATTGGATCACTCGGATGAGCTGTGTTAAGCTGTATTTCTTTGAAAAGTTCGAGTTTGATGAGGTAGATTGCACATTTCTAGGTTGATATATGCTCGTTTATCCCGATAATTGATCAACGGTGGGGATTAGTGTCCCACAAGGGCTTGATTTAGTTGCCTTATGATAACAGGATGTTAAATCTAGCTTGCGTCAGTCAGATTCCACTTAATTCTACTTGGCGTCAGTCGATCTTCGAGCCAATAGGACACTTTCCAAGGTTGAAAATGACTAAGTACTGCGCTTGTTTACTGCTTAACTAACGTATTTAGCGATTAGGATTGTTATTAATGTTGATGTAATGCATTATTATGTTGCTTCAGATCATGGGGAAACTAAGTCTCTCTCTTGTTGTCGGTTAAATTCTGCTTAGTTTTAATGAATGTCGGTCACTTTATGCTTTTAAAGAGGTGTTTCCGAGATTGTGAGAATGAAAAAGTATTGATCATTTTAAAGTAAATCGATGATTAGGAACGTTTAACGTTGACCGTTAGAGAATCCAGCTCGGGGGATAGAAAGATATCATTGGTGTGTGTCCAGAAAGCACACCACTTCAAAGAGGTGGGTCCCAACCAAAGCGGGCCACACCACGGAACATCTCCCCCTGCCAGGGACGTCCGAGCGCATGTCCCCATGGGGTGGGCACATGCCCCCCCCCCCCCCCCCCCCCCCCCCCCTCCATGGGCGCATGTGGAGAGAGAAAATGAAGAGAGAGTTCTCTTTCCCTAGTGTATGTGGGAGGAGAAATGGGAGTGTGAGTGCATGTGCCCCAGGCCATGGGCGCATGTCTCAACACTTAGAAAAAGTTAAGAGTTTTCCTTCCCTCTCCTTGCACTTTTTGCTCCGGCGGAAGAAATCTCTTTCCGGCGAGGGATTCCTGCGACAAAAACCCTTCCCGGCGAAGGATTCCGGTGAGAGAATTCGGAGTGGGTGCATGTTATGTTGTGTTGCGCTGATGTCTCTTTGTAAATGAATTGCTTTCTCTGTCTTTAGGTAAGTGCACTATTTATAGTATGCTAATTGGGTCCTAGGTCTAAGTAAACATTACACCAAAATCGCAAAAAAAACGATGGAGCAAATCCGTCGTCAATCAGAATTAACGACGGACTTGGTCCGTCGCATGATCACAATTCTTTTTGCAGTCGTTAATCTCAAATTACGACGAATCTTATTCGTCGCAAAACTCAAGGATATCCACATTCAACGACGGATTCTGTTCGTCGTTCTAATAATTAACGACGAATTAGGTTCGTCGTTAATTGTAGATAAACGACGAACATTCTCGATCTTCCTTTGGAATATTAGCAACGGATTTAGTTCGTCGTTAATTTTGTATTATTTGATAAAAAAAAAAAATCAGCTTGAATTTCTTGCACCTGGTATCAAAAGGCATTCCTATCAAAACGCTGAAACAACATAAACTAATTCAATACATCAATTCAAACTAAACCAATTAAATGAAACCGCGTTTTAGTCATCCAACATTTCTTAGTTAACAATGAAAACTAATTCAATACAACTTAAACAAGCTATATAAAGAAAAAGTGATTGTTGTACACAAAGTCTGTAGTTGCATGAGGCTCATCAGATAGGATGATTTATATCCTTATTATGTAACCAAGGAATTCTGTTTTACAGCTCACATTGTAACTACTTGGGCATGATGGGAGGTCAACATGCATCAACTAGTTCGTGCTCATGAGCCCATGCCTTCTTGAAGTGTTGTAGTGATCCTTGCGGGAGCTAACAATGAATCCTTATGAAGGATAGAAATGCATAGGAATCGAATTGTTACGAAAATAGAAAGTGCAACAAATTAGAAAAACCCAGTCAGCTTTGAGAAGCAAGTGATTTGCTTCTCAGATTTCCACTATCTTCCAAAAGCTAAATCTTCTTGCGGGTCTCTTCAAATAGAGCTTTTGTCTACAACAAATATCAAATGTAATCTCTTACTTCAATGTGGCTTTATGATAGAAGAGAATGTGATAAAAGAATGCCAAAGAGAAGACATAACAAGCTACCAATAGACCTGATACCTGTTTTCACATCTCAAGAGCAATGAGTTCTGCTATACTAGTTCTAGCCTGCAAGCACAAAAGTATTTACTTCAGTTTAGGCAGCTTGAGCAGAAAAATAACATGATGGGACGGGTTACCAAGGCACAGTCACAATCCATCAGACCAAACCACAACATACCAATATGTTGGTAAGTCAGACCTCAGGTAAAAGACCTAAACAATTCAATTCCTAAAGATTTTAGAGCTAATGATGGTTGTTAGTGAAACCAAAATTTAAGGAAAGTGACCAGTTCTTACAGCAGAAAGAGTTACAATAAATGGCTGCCTACACAGAAGGTTCAGATTCCTGCACAAAAGTCAAAAATCAATTTGATTAATTTGATAGATGACTAAGAAGAGAATGAATATGCTAAAGTTGAAATGTAACCAATATAATAAATTAGATATTAAATATGAAGCAGCATGGTGGGGCGAAGCATGGAAGATAACATGGAAGTTACTTTGGAAAAGACCCTGAGAATGAATATAGCAGATTCGAACCCCAATTCCTTATCTGCTCGACATAGGTCTGTATTAACTAGAACCTAATTTCAAAATTTGAAACAAAAGTTAAGTCAAAAGCTTAGACGACCACTTCAGAAATTTAAATAAAGTTGAGCTGTCATTAACCCAAAATAGAATTTATAGTTTACGATCGTAAAAAATGTTAACATACCAATTCCTATTCAGAATCTAGATGCACAACTGTCTTCCCTTCACCATTTGGGTGTGTAAATTCAATTCAATCACGCAACAATTATGAAATCAACATTTTACTGAATAATGCCTTGACGATTAAAAGTTACCAAGAAGAGTTACTGTTTGAATTTTGAGGGATGAAATTGAAGGGCCAAAAGGAAGATGCATTGAATCTAACAAATGAGGACATATACTAGAACTTTCAACTTTTCAAATGAAGGCATCAACCTTTTTCAGATGTGCCTTCACAAGCTCATCATCAGAGCTTTCCTCAGAGCTATCATCCTTAGCTTCATCATTGCCAATGTGCTTTTTATGTGATTTAAATCAAAATCACACAAAAAATGCATAAAAAATCAAAGCAAATTAAGTAAAATCTGACTGATAACCGAATCGAAGAGGCGGCCGAAAAAGACACTGAATCCAATGCAAGCACAGCTAAAAAATGAAAAAAAAAAGAAAAAGAAAAAAAAGATATCAAATCAATTCGAACTGAAACCATAAAAAATCATAAAAAAATCAAAGAAAATCGAAGAAATCTGAATTGGGGAATATCACAAAATCAGGAACATCCTAATCCATCATTAAACTACAATAAGCGAAAATTCACCACAGCATTGCTACAATTGAAGGAAATCAGATCGGATCAGCAATCTACAAATCATTGTACACCCAGAATTCAGCACAGACATCTTTCACTTCCTTGTATACCCAACAGGAAAAGACATGGGACAAACAGATCAAATCAAAATTGATAATCTAAAACAAATCATTGCATTCTCAACCAGCTCTCATATGCAAGCTTAGGAGGGCAGAGACAAATGGGGAAATAAGATGCAAAAGCAAGACTTACCTATTTTTGACACCTCCAATGAATGCTGTAATGTTCTCAACTGTTCCAACCTCACTCAGCATTTTAAGGTCAGCCTATGATACGCAAAGAAACAAATTAGACCATGTTTAAGAGTACTAGTCCAGTTTTCTGTTCAGTTATCAGTTTGCTGTAAGTAAAATTAAGATATGAAGATCCTAAATAAAAAAATATATATGGTATTAATGTAAAATGAGCATCAATAAATGGGGGAAAAGGGAATTTTTCTGAGGAAAAAAAAAAAAAAAAACAACAAAAGCCCATCACTAATACCTGCAAATAAAAGAAAATGTGGGTGTAAATAGTGGGACCCACTAATAATTGCATTATTATGATATTTGTCTACAAGTAAACAATGATTGAACTTCATGAAAGATTAAAGATCCTTGTTTAAAAGGACTCCGAGTTTAACACCCAAACCCAATACTTCGATGGTGCTCATAGGGACACCCCAGGCCTTCTGGTATTGTGGGAGTTATGCCTGACAGCAGCAGTACTACTCTCGTGGAGTTCTTGGGACGGTATCAGAGATTCTAACTATGCTGAAGCAATGACTCTGCTTCAAGTGCAAACTTGCTATGGAGTTGGTGGAAGGGATGGTTATCTTTGAAGACAATTCCTGCAACACCTCTGTTTTTATTTTTGTATACACACACACACACAACTTTCTAATAATATATCTGATGCATGGACAGAGAACTATTTATTGAGCTCTATAATAAATCCCATTTGAAAGTTGGAGAAAAGAAATACTTAAAGAGTTCCAAAACTGAATGAATTTTTTAAAGAAATTACAATCTGGTTATTTACACTTCATTAGTCTGACAATTGCAATTCAATTAAAAAATGCATATGAATGCATACAAAAGGAGTGGTGCATTTTCACTTTTGTTAATTGTTTAATGCAAGAATCACTTGATGTAAAATTTCAATGTTGGGTTTAAGGCAACCTCAATTTATGGTGGGCAAACATTAAGATATATGTTGTCCTTGGCAGATTCCTGGAACCGCAGGATGCATTGCTAGAACATGTGCAGCGTCTGTTGTTCACCTGCATCTCATTCAGGTACTTGTAGTCATTTCAACTCTTGTTTTAATCTTTTTGGCGCTTCTATCCCTTGTCATCCCAATTTTGACCGCATTTTGTAGTGCTTTCAATTTCATTTGGATGCACAAGGAATAAAACTTCGAACTTTCAATTTAATAGGAAGGAAATCACCAAACTTAATGTTTCCCAGTCCTCATAATGAGGAAATAGCCATCAAATCAAGTTTCTTTCATTGAAGTAAGTATCTACAGATGAAAAAGTATCTACCAAAAAATCTATTTGGTTTCATATCTGATTCTATCCAGGTGGTTTTCATCAAGAGTACTGTAGCTGTTGGATCTGGATACATGAAAACCATATTTTATGCTTATACAGTGTGAAGTCTTGAATGGTTGTGGATCAAGAAATCCATCAAGTGAAATCAAACGGTTAAGATGAAAATATACAGCTCAAATTAGTTGGGTGAAATCAAACGTTTAAGATCAAATACTAGATATAATTTTGTCTATAGTCCATCCTTAAAATAAGGCCAAGTATTAGAAATAAATAGTGATCTCGGAGTATGACTCGCATGGAGAGAACTAATTTGATTAGAGAACTCTACTAAAAATAACAGAGTAGAAAAAATTCCATTTTCAGTGGATATGAATACAAACATCAAGCATCTATTCACTATTCCAACAAGATCATAAGGCACCAAATGCATGAAGTTGATTGTCATTTTAAGAAAGGATTGTTGCAAAAGAAAATCCCATGCCATTTCTCAAGAAAAAGTCCCAATGGACTGACTAGAAACCTCAGTGCGTAGTACATATGGTTCATGAAGCAGAGGTTGCAAGTTTAACCCTTGTTTACCCACTTATTCATGGAAACATTGAGTACATGCGCACACATGTTGGTACTTCCATAGTATTTGTCATTTCAAGCATGGCAAGAAAAACGCTAAGGCGTGTAGTTTTTTTTTTTTTTGGCCTTTGGACTAATAAATTCATCATTTGTCAAAAAATAAAAAAGAAAAAAAAAAAGAAAAAAAAAGAAAAAAAAAAAGGAAAAAAGAAAGAAAGAAAAATGTTGAGGTGAAAGTTGTCCAGACTTACACTTACAGCACATAACATGTCAATGTTGAAGCACCATCTTGTGGTTGCTGAGGTTTTCATGACAAATCAGGGAAGCCTCATCATCAGATTTACTTGTGCATTCAACTGATGTAGGGTTAGAAGCAGCAACGAAGTTAGTTGTTTCTTGAGGTACAAATGAAACACTAGGGCCATCAGCTTTAGTTTTCTGGTCAGAACCAATCCCTCGAACAATTTTCCTATACATGAAGTACTAGGAGTAATAAGAATCTTAATGTTTGAGAAGATCAAAGAACAATAGAAACACTATACCCAGATAAAGATAGAAATGACAACTACGGTTAACTATTATCACAAAAACTACATAAGGTGTGTTTGGGCTTGCAAAGTTACATTACACTAGTCTGAAGGGTCTAAAAGTAATCCAGCAAATTCACACCAGCAAGGGAAGAGTTGAGTGCATACAATTTGACAGAGGGTGACCTCAATAAGCTGAAATATGGCCTGTCTAGCATGCCTTGAATTCCATACCCAAGACAGATTTTACTAAGCCAACACACCTGCCAGTCTGCCACTGACACTTCAGGTCATCTACATAGTGGGGACCCACCTAATGCACAACTTGGATACAAAGTGTCAAGTTTGCATGAAGTGACTTCACAAGCAAATAGGCAATCATTTTTTATTGGAAGTTCAGATCTGATGAAGCTGCCCTTTGATGCATGATAATGAGGATGTGTAACTAAAAGAGTAGAGGACCTTGTTCACATGCATTCCTATATTAAGGAAATACCAAGCTTTTGTGTTATCTTACCACATGTCTGTAACTTGTGTTACACAATCAATTGAAAGAACCAAAACAATAGAAGAATGTCTTATCTTACCACAAAAATCCAAGAAAAAGCCAAGGACAACAAGACAAAATGAAGGCATTATCCAGTCCGAGAAACTATCATGAAAACAAGATTGTGGTTAAAGAATAATTTTCTTTAATTACCTTCATGTAGTTAATGCTCAGACCAGCAAACAACTATCTCCATCCTTGCCTACGGACAATGGTGGTGAGCCCTTGCATCGCGCTTCTGAATTTGGGATCACCTTGTTGAATTGATGACTGCGTACTCTGAACCTGAAATAAAATTCAAAGTACACCATAAGAAGAACAAAGGTATGGGATGTACCAGAATTTTTACACTTCCAAAATCACAAAGCTTGATCTAGTGGTTGAGAGGATCCAACTGAAACACAATTTCAATTGAAATTAATCACCAATTGACCTGGTGGTTTGTAGCCCTCATAAGTGAGAGTATAAATGACCTCTTACACCCCCAAAGTGGGTCCCATGTGATCAGTGAACAACGCCCAAAATGGGGCCAGCAATAGTTGTGCAGAAATTCCGAGTACCCATATTGGGCCTTGCACCATAAATTCCATGCACATTTTCAGCTGGCCCCACCTTAGGGGTTTTGATGCCCATACATAAGTCTATCAAAAGGCATCATCCTTTTGGCCAAAGCGCACCCCATGTGATCGTGAATCGGAGACAAAAATGGGCCCGACCAATTTCTGCACAACCTGAAAACTGAAAATCATTTTAACTAGGTACCAGTGCTGAAAATCCTATGTTTTGGGGCAAACCTTCACTTTTGGACCCTTGTGGCAGACCCTACAAATATCCATTTGGTTAACCACCTCTGAGGTTTTGCAGCTCTCATAAGTGAGAGTATAAATGACCTCCTACACCCCCAAAGTGGGTCCCATATGATCGGCGAACAACGCCCAAAATATGGCCAGCAATAGTTGTGCAGAAACTGAGTGCAGAAATTTCAAGTACCCATATTCGGCCTTGCACCATAAATTACATACACACTTTTAGCAGGCCCCACCTTAGGGGTTTTGTTGCCCATACATAGGGCTATCAAAAGGTCACATCCTTTTGCCCAAAGTGGACACCATGTGATCGTGAATCGGAGCAAAAAATGGGCCCGACCAATTTCTGCACAACCTAAAAACTGAAAATCTGTTCTAATAGATCGTGTGGCCCATCTCTGTGGGGTCCACCAACTGTGTGTGAGTCTTATCTGACCATCTAGACCCTGGACATGGTCTGTTGATCAAAGTGGAGTGATCCCTATTTGATCAGTTTTTGGCAGGCCCGCCAGCACATACTTTCCACGCATTGACGCTCACAAAGTGGAGTGATCCCTACAGTAAATTCGAGCTGTGTGGGGCCTACACGTGATGTGTATGTGGAATCCAAGCGGTACATCTGATGAAACTTATCATGGGAACCATACACACAGAGCATCAAAAGAAGATTGCCTGAGAGAGAGAGAGAGAGAGAGAGAGAGAGATGGAGAATGCATGCGTCGCCGCCGGTGATGGAGATCAAAAGGAGAGGTAGCAAGATTGAGAGGGAGAGCTGCAGAGAGGGTGAGAGAGAGCTCAGATAGGGTTCGGAAACCGTGTGGGCACTAGCACACCTGCGCACCTGCGTACCAGCGCACCTCACACCTTTGCACACGTGTATTAATAACAAAATCTGAACCGTCCATGTGTTGAGAACCCTCACAAAAACTCCCCAGGCCCAAGTTTCAGCTTGATCTAAAACTCTGGTGGGCCATAGAAACTGGAAAGAGTTTCTTCCCCTTGATTTAAATTTGTCTTTTCTATGGCCCACAAGAGTTTTGGATCAGGCTGAAACTTAGGCCCTAGGGGTTTCTTGGGGTTCTGCACCACATGGACCATTTGGATTTTTTTTCCCATAACACGTGTGCTTCCCATCTAAGAAGGCGTGCACGGGTGCTCACCTAAGAAGGTGCACAGGAGGAAGGATTCTACAAGGGATTAGGTGTTACTCGGGTAACTTGTTAGCGGGTGTTACCTTAACCGTATAGGGCCCACCTTGGTCCATTTTCTGTATATCCAAACCGTCTATATGTCTTCAAAACTTATTATAGGTAGTGATCCCAAAACGTATGCAGATCCAAATCATAAGTGGGCCATGCAAAAAGAAAAAAAGTGATATATAACCATTGAAATCCCTTTGCAGGTCACAAAAGTTTGGATCAATCTGATCATTGTAATTTCCCTTCATCTAGATCTTCTTGACATTATTAACTGATTTGATTAAAAATAAACATTACTAAAAACTTACGAAGAGTCATTTGGAATTTTTAATGGTGAGGCACTCAATTACCACTTTTTCTTGTGGTGGGGTCCACCTTAGATTTGGATCTGTACAATCTTTTGTACCCCTACCTAAAATGGGCTGGAGATATAGATAGGAGTGAATATGAAACACGTAATCATGGTGGGGCCCACGGTAGGGGTAACACCGAAAATAGGAAACTAAAATGGTAAGCAAATATTTTTTATTAGGTTTTGGCTAATGACACTGGTCGGTGCTCGGTGGGCCTCACCATGATGTATGTATTTATCAACACTGACCATTAATTTTTACCTATCATTGAAGGGCTTGATCTAAAACATGAGGCAAATCTAAATCTTAAGTGGACCACACCATGAGAAAACAATAGTGATTGAATGATCATTTTTTTTTCCAGAACTTCTCCAGTTTTTTTTTTCAAAATCTTAATTTCTTTTTAAAAATATAATTTTATTTTTTTAAACTTATCAATTTTATTCAAACTTCTCATTTTATTTTAAAATGCCAATTATTATTTTTTTTTTTGAATCTCAATTTCTTTTAAAATCTCTATTTTGTTTTCAAAATCTTGAATTTTTAAATCTAATTTTTCTCAAATATTGTTAATATTTTTCTTTAAATTTATCCTTTTTTATTTTTTTCAAAATGTCAATTCTTTTTAACATTCTTTTTTCAAAATGTCAAGTTATTTGAAATCTCATTTTTTTTCTTATTAAACTATTCATTTTTTTTTAACATACAAAATCTCAGTTTGTTTTTAAAATCATAATTTTTTTAAACTTCTCAAATTTCGTTTTCAAAATGTCGATTTTTTCAAAAGCCTTTTGTAAACTGAAGTTCTACTAAAATTCACTTGCATGATAATAGTATAAACCTATCACTTTCGTTTTTTCAAAATTTAAATTCCTATTGATTTTCAATTATTTTTTTCAAACTTCTCCATTTTTTTAAAATGTCAATTCTTTTGGAAGTTCTCATTTTTTTTTTTTTTAAATTGAACTTCTCAATCTTTTTCAAAATACAAAACCTTGATTTCTTTTAAAAAATCTCAATTTTTTTTCAAAATTATAAATCTTATTCAAACTTCCCAAATTTTTTCAAAATGTTATTTTTTTAAGAACGGTCAATTTCTTTCAAAATTTTGATCTTTTTAAAATCCAATATTTTCAAAATCTCAAAATTTTTAATTCTTAATTATTTTTCAAACATTATTAATTTTTTTCTTAATCTCTCAACTTTTTTCTCAAAATCACATTTTTTTTTTAGACTTCTCAATTTTCATTTTCAAAATGTCAATTTTTTTCTAAAACTATTTACTTCAAATTGAAATTCAACTAAAAATCACTTCATTAAAATGCTATAAACTTATCATTTTATAAAATGCCAATATATATATATATATATATATATATATATATATATATATATATATATATATATATATATATATATATATATATTTCTTTCTTTCTTTCAAAATCTTGATTTTTTTTATATCTCAATTTTTTTTTCAAAATTTTGGTTTATTTTAAATCTCAATTTTTCTATAACATTGTTAATTTTTTTTTTTAACTTCTCAACTTATTTTTTTCAAAATCACAATTTTTTTTTTCAAAATACAAAATCATAATTTCTTTTTAAAAATTGCAATTTTTTCACTTTAACTTTTTCCTAAAAAGCCAATTTTTTTAAGAATGTCAATTTCTTTCAAATTTTTGTATCTTTTTTGAATCTCGCCTTTTATTTTCAAAATCTCTATTTCTCTTAAACGTTGTTAAGTTTTCTTAAACTTTCAATTTTCGTTTTCTATTAAATATATTTTTTTAAACAAATTCTACTAAAAATAAAGTGGATTAGAATTCTAATTTAAAAATTACGACGAATCATATCCGTCGGTACATCTAGGAAAGTCCGTCGTTAATTACGGACGTCGACGCAGATTGTCGAAATTCAGTTAAACGACGAATTAGATCCGTCGTTAATTTAGATTACCGACGGACTAAGGTCCGTCGTACAAATCCGTCTAATAAAAACCTCGCAGCGGCTACTTTTACCAGTTGCGACGAACCGTTTCCATATGACGATGGATAAAGTCCGTTGTTAAAATTACCGACGGACGTCCGTCGTTAAATCAAGCCTTTTTTGCGACGGACAACATCCGTTGTTAAAGCAAGCATTTTTGTGTCGTTCTTTTCCTGTTTTGGCATAGTGAAAAAAATGAAAATTTTCAAACACGTATTTGGAGGGGGGTTTTCAAGCGCATGTTGTTAGAGTGTGGGCACATGTGCCCATACTTGGCCAAATTTGGCATTTCCCCACTTGAGAGAAGAAGGGAGTGAGAGTGAGCGCATGTTACCAGGGTGTGGGTGCATTCTCCCCTTCTTGTATGCACGTCCTCCTTGTGGTGTATGTATGTAGTCTCATACTTAAAATATTTTTCAAATTTCAGGCTTTGACTGTCCGCTCCAAAGGACAAATACCTTTTCGGAGACCGAAGTCACTGATGCTAAAGCACTTTAAGCTTCTCATCGAACTATTGAATGAACGAGTCAGGGTACGGATGATCAACTACTCTAAATTTTGGTAGTTCCTTGCCAATCTGGATCCTCCCGATCAGCTCCAAACAGGGGCAGAATACGCTTCGAGGTGTGTAAGTGAAAATATACATCATATGACATTCGAATTCAGGGGTTAAAAGTTTTTTGGGCATTTCGGATCATTTAGCATCAATATGCATGTCCAGATCATCTCCAAAATATTATTCGTGGGTTTCGGACCTTTCGGTTAGCTCCAAACAGGGGTAGAATGTACTTCGGAGTGCACAGGTAAAAGTATGCATCGTACGATATCCAAACTCGAAAATTAAGAGTTTTGGGGCATTTCGAATCATTTGGCGGTAATACGCATATCCAATTCCACTTTGAAATAGCATTTGTAGGTTTCGGACCCTTTCGGTCAGCTCTAAACAAGGGTTGAACGCATTTCGAGGTACGCGGATAAAAGTGCACATCGCGCGACATTCAAATTCGGGTGTTGAGGGTTTTTGGGCCTTCCACATCATTTGGCAGCAATACGCATGTCCAGTTCCACTCTGAAATATCATTTGTAAGTTTTGGTCACGACTGCGCAGGTCGCTTAAGGTTAGGGTTGCGCTGGCATCCGATCGTATTTTTCGGGTGTTTCTTCGGGTCTAAAATCAATATAAATCATTGTAGATGAACTATCATGCATTGTTTTATCATGGGTGAGATTTGAGCCCTAACAGTCACCAAGGCATCTCATTTACCTGTTCTTTTTCCTTGATGCTTTTGATCCACTTGAATCTTTGGTCTTCAGCTTGTTAATGCTCAACCGACATTACAATACATGGACACACATGATTGACAAATAAGGTGCACCAGTATGCAACACAAAAGTGCACTAACAGGGTGCATAGCTGCTGAGAGGACTTGGGGCTCATCCTTCCTAGTTGGACTTGATGGTGAGGCCTGAAATTACGTCGGTAGTCTAACACGACACCCTACGAACATGAAAGCTTAGAGTAGAGCTTGTAGAACTATGGCTAAGTCCTAGAAGGGAGTGATTAGGACCGTTTAAAAATCATTTTAAAAACTACTTGCTTAATTAAACTAATTAGTAATTATAAACTAATTTAAGCAAGAACACATAGCTTCCAAGCCTAAGTGGGTCTAATCACAAAGGCTAGCAAATATAAGATATTTAAACAACCTAGCTTAAGCATATAGATTATAAAGATATAACAATTAAGCAACTAATTCATATGCAAGTCTAGACTACAAATGATATACTAGCACAACACCTAATCCAGAAGTGAAACTACAAGATGTCTATAAGAAATCAATGCATAGCATACATTCTATTCAAGCATTCATGTAATTAAAAATTAAAGACAATGCGTGAATAGAAATGGCACAAATGACAATCTCAAATACAAGCATTTATAGTGGTTCAACTACTTGTCTACTCTACTCTCGGTTCATGTACTCATCCCTTGAGCACACCAAATTTCATTATAACGGAGGTTTTAAATCAGGTTAACCTCTCAACCTTTACACGGAGGTTTTTGTATAGGTTTACCTCTCAACCTGAACGTAGATTTTGAAGGTTCATCTCTCAACCTAGGTGTTTGATAGGTTCCACCCAACCTAAGAGTTTTCAGGTTCCTCCCAACCTATACGTACGCGCACGTGTTGGTGATTCCCCTTGGAGACTTGTTTAGGCTCCACAAACGTGTCAAAGATCGCCAAATGAAGCTACGTGGTTTTAAGTAGGATATCCATCAACCTTAACTTCACACTCAATCTTCCCAAAAGGAATGAGTGCTAAGATTAATAAAATGACAACTTGCTTGTCGGATTGAGCTCCTTGTTCAGCACCTTGTTGGGTTGATTGATCTCCGCTCGCTTGTGCTTCAATCAGCTTTCTGATGCTCCCTCAATCATGTTGTCACTACTTTGCTAATGCCTCAGCTCCACCGAATCAATCACCCCACATGTTATGCTCTTAAGATGCCCAAGGTGATAGAAGATGGTGTGAATTCTCTACAACTAGTAAGAGTTAGTTGCCTAGAGGAATTTCACCTAAAAGGATCTTTAGAGAGGTTTAGACCAAGGATTTACCTATGGTCATGGTTGTTGTAGAATAAATTTGGTCATCGAACAAGTCTAGAGACACGTGATCTGTGAGCACCTCTGACTCCGTGAAGTCACGACCAAACCATCCGACTAACGAGCCTACTTGGTCGCGTCTTGTATATCGTGAAGTCGTGACTAAATCATCCGATTAACGAGCCTACCTGGTCCCGTCTTGTATATCGCATAGATCTGTGACTTTCTATACACTCCCGATATTCGAGCAGGACTTGTTGTTGGTCGTCGAGTGGGAATATCTCTATCATTTAAGCAGCTCTGCTCCCTGGCCGTCAAATGAGGACATCCCAAGTCCGAGCACCCCTGGTCGCTGGTCGTTCGCTGGGGACGTCCCTCGTCTCATAGTACCAGTAGCTCGTATAGGCCGGCTTTGGCTTGTTTCTATTCATAGTCTCATACCACGAGGGGCCTCCATCAAGGGACGTGAAGACATCTAGGTTGGTTATGCCATCTTCCTATTTGAGGATTTAACGAGATAAGCTCCTTATCCCCCAAATCAGCGATAATCTTAACAGTTTTCATAACAGAATGGATCACTCGGATCTGTATAAATGGATGGCCGCACAGATGAAAAGGTACACAATCTCTACACCTACGTTTCACACTTCATCTTGCTATCAAGTCATCTCTAACTTAAGCTTTGGAGGGCTAATGGTCAAGCACCGGCCACCCTTAGTTTTCTTTGTTTGGCTTTCAGGTTTTAGGAGGAAAGTCTACATCAAGAAGGGCGTACACTTGGGAGGAACCTGTCACCAGAATCTGACGTCAACAGATTGGCACCGTTTGTGGGAACGAGTATTCAATTCATTCTCATTACAAATTGTTACCTCTCACTATGCCTCCTAAGAAAACGACTTATCCTTCCACCTCAAAGCAAACGTTGCCCCCACCAGATATCCCTAAGCCAACCCTCAACCTCCCTCAGGTTGCATCAATAGGGATCCCCCGGCAGAGCCTAGCCAACCTGTGCAGAATCCATTCCAAGATATATCTGGTGGCTTCGATGGCTTTATGTGCTTCGTTGGGGATATACTCCTTACTCTCCTGGCTGGACTTCAAACCCTATCTAATCGGTTTGATCAACATTTCCTCGACTCGCAGCAATCTCTAGAAGGACCGCCATTATAACCCACGCCTATAGCTTCTAGGTATTCTCTAGATGAACCACAAGTTCAGGCCAACCCCCCATCAAATCGTATTCTTCGCAGCAATCAAGTTCCTAATTAACGCCCGCAATCTATCCGCTCCAGTGCTTCCCGACAACATCAACCTGAAGAACAACTTTATGTCGAGACATCTAGTTATACTTTGCCTTGGGAAAGAGATCTCAGGAAAATTGAAGATCGTTTCGCTGATATTGAACAGCGATATTAGTCTAACCTCCCGACATCCACTCTGGCGACAATCCGACGATCTGAACCTCCTTTTACTCGTGAAGTAATGGAGGCTCCTTTGCCTAAAAAATATCGGATACCCAGCATCGTTCCATATATTAGTATCGGTGATCCCCTTGAGTATTTGGAGACGTATAGATCCCTCATGGAGCTAGAAGGATATAGTTCGAAAATTATGTGCAGAGCCTTCTCTTTAACTCTGAAAGTTACAGCACGTACTTAGTTTCATGGTCTAAAGCTTCGATCCATTGAATCCTTCTCTCAGTTATCGGATCTCTTTCTTTCTTAGTTCATGGGAAGCATCCATATCAAAAAACCTGCATCTCACCTATCAGATTTGAAGCAGTAGCATGTAGAGACAATTAAAGAATTCACCGTTCGATTCATGACAGAAGCAGTCCAAATTGAGGGTTGTACTGAAGATAAGGGTTTGACCGCCCTTATAGAGGGCATTACAAGCGAAAGATTTCGATTCGCCTTGGATAAAAATCCTCCTAAAATGATGATCGAGTTCCAAGACAAAGCTTAAAATATATTAATGCTGAAGAAGTAGCCTTGGCTCGTCATGGTATCCAAGGAAAAAGCGAAAGGCTGAAGATATTTCTCCAGCAGATAAGAAGTACCAACATGATAGACATGATCACTCTCCAAAGAAGTCCTATTCTGGGAAATATCTCAATTACACATCCCTCAACCGATCTCTAGAAAATGTGTTGATGGAGATCAAACATAAGTCGTATGTTAAATGGTCTCCGAGGATCAAATTAGATCCCGAGAAAAGAGAAAAGAAAGTTTTGTTATTTTCATAAAGATCATGGGCATAATACCCAAGATTAGATTGAAGCCCTCATTCGAAAGGGACACCTCCGAGACTATGTTATGCGGCAAGATTGTTCGCCCAAACGATCTAATAGCCCAGCGGGTCGCAATCATCAAAACCAGAGGAAGAAGTTGCCGCAACATTGTCCTTCACAGGAGGATGCCGAACCAGCAGGCGAAATTCGAACCATTGCAGGTGGCCTAGCTTGTGGAGGGGATTTACGAGCCTCATGGAAAGCATATACTCGAAAGGCGAGCTAGAAGCCTCAGCATATCTATTGGGTGGAGAAGTCATCCAGCCCAACAAACTTAAGCCATTAACCAATCTCCTTCTCTCACGAAGATGCTGAAGGAATCCATTTCCCTCATGAAGATTCCATCGTAATGGCATTAAAGGTATCGAATTATTTAGCTCACCGTATTATGTTGGATACAGGTAGCTCTACAGACATTCTTTATCTGGAAGCTTTCAGTAAGATGGCTCTTGCTAAAAATCTGCTCAAACCAGTCTCAACCTCCCTTGTTGGCTTCGGAGGTGGAGTTGTGGCCCCAGAGGGGATTATTGACCTCCCTGTTACATTCGGTGAAGCTCCGACCAAAGTTATTGTTTTCATCAACTTTCTTGTAGTCGATCAAAAGTCGGCATACAATGCAATCTTGGGGCGCCCCTCTCTCACCAAATTAGGGGCGACTCTACACCCCTTCTACTATGCATTAAGTTCCCCACTCTAAACGGAGTGGGAGTGGTTCGAGGCAACCAGAAGGAGGCTCGAGCATGTTATGAAATCACAATACAAGATCGAAAGAATGTCTAGGCAGCTCCTATAATGACGATTTCAGAAGATTCAATAAGTTCTCCGATGGTAACAAACCTAGACCCAAGGGAGAATACGTTTCACGCGGGAACTCCCGGAGAAGAAACGGTTAAAATTTAGCTATCGAAGGACAACCTTTCCAAAAAGGTCCATATTAGATCGTCTCTAGATTTCTCCTTTCAGATCTGCCTGATTAACTTCCTGGTCGAATATTAAGATATATTCACCTGATCTAATGAAGATATGCTAGGTATCGACCCCAATGTCGCAGTCCATTGCCTGAACGTTGACCCAAAATTCAAACCTATCCATCAACGGTGACGAGCATTCACAGCTAAAAGGCAAATGGTGATTAAAGCTGAGGTCGAAAAGTTCTTGGCCGTCGACTTTATCGAAGAGGTCGATTACCTGGAGTGGGTCGCAAATGTCGTTCTCGTATGCAAGGTGAACAGTAAGTGGAGGATGTGTGTAGATTACTCCGATCTGAACAAGGCATGCCCAAAGGATAGCTTCCCGACTCCCCGCATTGACCAACTGGTCGATTCAACAGTAGGACATGCCCTGCTCAGTTTTATGAATGCTTATTCTAGTTACAACCAAATCATGATGCATCCACCCCATCGTCAAAATACTGCCTTTATCACTGATCGAGGTCTATACTGCTATAAAGTGATGCCCTTCGGTCTCAAGAATGTGAGGGCCACCTATCAGCGCCTAGTCAACAAAATGTTTGTCGCGAAGATCGGTAGGAATATGGAGGTTTATGTCGACAACATGCTCGTAAAAAGTGTCGCCGCCAATGATCATCTCACGGATCTCCAAGAAGCCTTCAATCTGATGAGGAAGTATCAAATGAAGTTAAATACAGAAAAATGTGCTTTTGGGGTCTCTGCTGGAAAATTTCTCGGGTTCATGGTTGGTCAGCGAGGGATTGAAGCAAACCCTGAAAAGATTAAGGCCTTGATTGAAATGCAATC
This sequence comes from Liriodendron chinense, assembly GCA_003013855.2. Lineage (NCBI taxonomy): Eukaryota > Viridiplantae > Streptophyta > Magnoliopsida > Magnoliales > Magnoliaceae > Liriodendron > Liriodendron chinense. The sequence continues at coordinate 4,877,443 of ML058394.1, read as the reverse complement.
TCCATTCACTCTCAAAGATGTTCAACAATTGGCTGGTTGCATTACATCGTTAAATAGGTTTATTTCACGTGCCTTCGATAAATGCCTTCCATTTTTTAAGCTCCTCCGTACAACTACAAAAATTGATTGGGTGTGGACCCAACAATGTGAGGAGGCATTTCAGCAACTGAAACAATATATGAGCACGCCTCCCATCTTATCTAAGCTTGTTTCGCATGAGCAGCTTTTTCTTTATTTATCTGTATCTTCCACGGCCGTTAGCGTCGCCTTAATAAGAAAAGATTCCGGGGTATAGAGGCTCGTTTATTATGTCAGTTGAGCAATGGTGGATGCTGAAACTCGATACTCCGATATGGAGAAACTTGCCCTAGCCTTAGTAACAGTAGCTCGAAAACTATGACCTTATTTTCAGGCCCATTCTATAATAGTACCTACGAATCATCCTTTAAGACAAGTTCTTCAAAAGCCCGAAGTATCTGGACGGTTAACTAAATGGGCGATTGAGCTTGGGGAACATGATATTACCTTTTGCTCGTGAACCACCATAAAGGCCCAAGCCGTGGCCGATTTCATTGCCAAATTTACATATTCGACCCCCACTGCTTCTATCTCCAGGAATGACCCAATGACCAGCGAGCAGCCAACCTGGTCACTCTACGTAGATGGATCATCATGCTCCACTGGTAGAGGAGCCGGTTTGATCCTAATCGCTCCCGATGGGTCACAATTTCAATATGCTTTGCACTTCGACTTTCATGCCTCTAATAATGAAGCAAAATATGAGGCTGTAATTGTTGGTCTTAAATTAGCAAAAATACTCGCGATAATGAATCTGCTTATTCACAACGACTCTTAGCTTGTCGTCAATCATGTACTCAATGAATTCGAAGTGAAAAAAGAGCGAATGACTTTGTACAAATAACGAGTACTCATCTTGCTCGCTAAATTGAGCAAATATGAGATAACTCATATTCCTCGCGAGGAAAATAAGCTTGCAGATTCCCTAGCAAAGTTAGCTTCGACTCTAGAGGCTGATCTGACGCGAGCCGTTCCTATCAAGCATCTCTCTACTCCAAGTATCGATCAAATTGCTCCAAAGCTAGTCCCTACATTACAGTTATCTCCATGTTGGATGGATCCCATCATCCTTTACCTCCAAAGTGGACAACTCCTAAATGATAAAAAAATCTGCACGATAAATTCACTACTGTGCTGCCAGGTACGTCTTACAAAATGAAAAATTATTACGTAAAAGTTTTACTTTACCGTATTTAAAGTATCTCTATTGAGAAGAAGCACACCGTGTTCTAGATGAAATACACTAAGGGGCATGCGCTCATCATCCTAAGGGACGATTTTTGGCATATAAAGCAATGAGGCAAGGGTACTATTGGCCCACAATGAAGGCGGATGCAATCGAATTCTCCAAGAAATGTGATAAATGTTAGTGATATTCTCCAGTCCCTCATGTACCATCTGAATAAAAGACGCCGATGGACGGCCCTTGGCCGTTTACTCAATGGGGAGTCGATATAATCGGACCACTGCCTACCGAGAAAGGCCAAGACAGGTTCGCAATTGTAGCAGTCGATTACTTCACCAAATGGGTCGAGGCGGAACCTTTGGCTACCATCACTGAAAAACAAACTAATAAATTCATATGGAGGAACATTATATGCTGTTATAAGCTCCCCTATACTATAATTTCTAACAACGAAAAACAGTTCGATTATGCTGCATTCTCCCAGTTCTGCGAGAAATGGAATATCCGTAATATTCGAATCTCCCCATATCATCCTCAGGCTAACGGACAAGTAGAAGCGGTTAACAAAATTATCAAGTACCATTTGAAGACCAAACTTGATGAATGTAAGGATATGTGGCCAGAACTCCTACCAGAAGTTTTATGGGCTTACAGGATGACAATTCGTAATTTAATGGGAGAAACACCCTTCTCACTGGCACTCGACACCGAAGTGGTCGTCCCAATGGAAGTCGAGATACCTACTGATCGAGTAGAAGATTACGAGGCAGCCCGTAATGAGAAAAGTTTAAAACTTCACCTAGACCTCCTCGAAGAGAAAAGGGATATAGCTCGTCTTCGAGCAGCAGCTTATCAACAACGAATAGCTCGCTATCACAATTCAAAGGTTAAAACCAGAGCTTTTCAGCTCGGTGATTTGGTACTCAGGAAAAACATCGGAACGACCACTCGGTCGCTAGATCCAAACTGGGAAGGCCTGTATCGAGTCATCAAGGTTGTTCGACCAGGAACTTACTATCTTAAAGACATGCGAGGAAGACCCCTACGTCGCCCTTGTCACGTGGAACATTTACTTTGGTATTTACCATAAATCATTCGTAATGTGAATACCGGATTATATCTGAATAAAGATAATCTTTTTTTTCTAGTTGGTCAGCTATGAAATATATAACTTGGTCGCTACTCTACTTGTTGGACCTGAATAGCCCTGAAGAGAATATAAACATTCTCTTGACTAAGTCTTTTGCTCTCAGCAGAGCCAAAGACTCAATTGATAGGTCAACTTATCTCCAAGTGGACATGGTTGCCAAGACCTCCCTAGTTGACCCTAATTCATTTTCATGAATTGAGTAAAACATTTAATAATCACGAATTCATTTCCACGAATCAAAGAAGAGATAGTAAAACATCCTTTCATTCAACAATCATTTAAATTACAAAAAGAAGGAGAAGATACATTTGTTCAAAAAAGAGAGAAGGATCGGCTCGCTGCCACTCATTCATCGCCCGGAGGAGGTGCTCGGCTTTCTGCTTCAAGTCTCGTCTCAGGAACTCCTGCATCTTCAGTAGCTTCCATGACTTCATTCTCAGCCACTACTCTTTCTTCAGCGACGATGACGGTAGAAACATTGTCAAATTCCTCCATGTTGAATGATGGAGAAATCCGTCGCATAACTCTGATCGTAAATTCGTGACTAGCAACGTATGCCTCAGTACCGCTCGTCTTAGTAAAGTTTTGAAGTCCGAAACTTCAGAATTGCACGAGGACCTTCTTCGGACACCATCTTGACATATGCTATCCTCTCTTCATCCCAGTGAATGGAGTCGTCCTTCATCTGAGCAAGGGCCTTCTTCTCCTTCTCCAAGCCTTCGATGGCCTCCTTGAGGCGCGCTTTGCACTCCGCGAGCTGCTCCTCAAGAGAGATCTTATCCTGATGGAAGATCACTCTCTCCTTCTCAGCTTTCTCCTTTATCTCTGCAAGCCTCCCGAAGTTGAGATCCAGCGAGTGATACCTTTCAGTCAAAGCTTAGATCTTGCCAATAAGGATCTTCTTCTCCTCATTTAGCTTGGCAATTAGAGTTCGCGAGACTTTATTATTCGATCCCTCCCTTGGATCTTATTCTCTATGGCCAGTCTCTTCTCTTCTCCTTCATCAATGATGCGACGAGCAGCATCGATGTCGCGTCTCGTCTGCAAAGTAAGGTTCAAACCCTGCTCGAAAATGAAAGGAATTGTTATTAAAGGTTTAAAAGTTTCTTTGAAAGAATAATAGAAACAATGACGTGCTTCATGCTTACCTGGATCAGCCTCACTCCAATGTCTGTGGAGAGATCCTCCAGATTAGGCTCAGGAAGAGCACCGAAGGATTTGAGAGTGATCTTTTCAAAAATAAACTTAAAAATAGGATGCAGGTGAGCCGAAATGGTATAGAACCCAGTCCCCGAAGGCTGGGCCACCACCATTTTAGAAGTGCTCGCCTCACAAGCAAAAAATGGTTCTCGAGCAGGAGCTGACTCCAGAGCAGGAGCCAACTCACGGGCTGTAGTAGGCTCGCGACCCTCTTCACCCGAAGGGTGACTCGACCCCGCCTCACCGCCCCTTGGGGAGTCATCTATTATATCAATTACCGGTTGGTCGCGAGGACCAGCCAGAGGGGTCGCTGCTGTTTCCTGCTTGGGGAGGATTGTGCGACTGCGAGCCTTGAGTAGGCTCATCTGTTCGCACAAGCGAGCTGGAGGGACCAGCTATTGTATTCTTCTGCCTCTTCAAAGCAGCGCCCTTTAAACGGGGCAGCACCCTAGCACTCCCTTCTTCTCTCCGACATTCACCATTGCCTCCGCCTGGGAGATAAGTCTAGAGGCAGCTAGACAAGGAAGCGAGAGGGAGAGGTTGACGTTCCTATAGTCTTCCGAGAGCTTGAAGACTTTGATAATTTTTTCATTGATTCCTCCTCGCAAGTTGGGTTTCTTCCCAGCAGGAACACTGTTGAGCTCTTAATTGTGCATATTCTAACCCCAATTCATCACTCATTGTGCGAGGTTTGCATGGTTTATAGACAAATCTAATGCATGTTTTGTGATTGCAGGTTTGTGAGTGAACTCCGCCTAATTGATGATGAAAAGAGCTGATTTAGAACCTTGGATGAAGACCCAAGGAGGGCCGAAGGAAGAAGGAAGCAAAGAAAGAAGTAAGGAAAGAAGAAAATAGAAGAAAGAAAGGAAGAAAACAAGAAGAAAAAGAGACCGACCGGTCTTGACCGGTCGGCCAAGGAAGCCAGACCGGTCAAGACCGGTCAGCTATGCACGCTGGAATGTAGCTGAACAAGCCCAACCGGTCTTGACCTGGTCGACCATGCCTGCTGGAGTGTTGATGAAGAGGCCAGACCGGTCGTGACCGGTCGGCCAGCCCAGTCCGACCGGTCCAGACCGGTCGGCCATGCATAGATTTCAAAAGTTTCTATTCCTGGCGCCGATTTTCTCTGCGCACTGCGTAACTCTTACGCAGATTCTCGATCTTTCTGAAGTTGTGGAGCCTTCCTACTATAAAAGGACACCTAGGGATCGTTCCTAGGGTATCTAAGAAGGGTTGAAGCAAGCTTGGAGGAGGCGGAAGTGAATCTCGGAGTTTCACAACTCCCTCTAGTTTGTTTTGCTGTTTTTATGAACTTTTTAGTTGTTTCATGTTTCCTTGGATCATGAGCAGCTAAACCTCTTAGCTAGGGCTAAGAGGTGAAGCTTGTAGTGGATCCAAGATGTTTCAATTCGTAGTTAGTTGGTTTTAAGTGTGGAATTCTTGATTATGAACTATGGTTTGAAGTTTATACAAGTTTTTAAGTAGTTTTTCTTAGTCTTATGATGACTCATGGATGTTTGGGAGAATTACTTAATTTCTTAATTGGTTTGTATCAGTCTAGACCTGTATGATCCGAGGAATCGGAGTGCGCTCTAGGACTATGATCTTCATGAAGGGACTTCCTACCAAAGTTCTATTTTTCTGATTTTCTGAAATATGTATGGATTGTGCATGTGATTTGAATCAAGTTCAAATCCTGATCTAGCCTTGTCTTGTGACAGGACTTGAGGATGGTTATGATTGTGAACTGAACCTTTTGGAAAGGGGAATGACCTATGCAATTGAGCATGCTCAGCTCAGCCTACATTGAGTGAATCTTATGCATAGAACTTACATATGACAGATTGTATGGTTTAACAGCTCTATCATCCGACTAGATAGACCTTAATGTCGATTCTAGTTGAGAGAATGAAAAACCACAGCGGATTGAACATCAAGGATTGCTACAAGTGGATCCTTGAACCCCTAATGCCTTTTTATAATTGTCTACATTCAAATTAGTTTAAAATTGCTATTCACATCAATTCTATTCAAAATCTGATTATTAGCTTTCAATAGACACTTTTAGATGTGTTTGTGAAATCCTACATAAGTCCCTGTGGATCGACCTCTGTCCTACCGAGTTTATTACTACATCGCAACCCTACACTTGGGGAAGCGAACAAGTTTTTGGCGCCGTTGCCGGGAACTTTTACGGTTTTTCACAAATTTCTGAAATTAGTATCTATTTAGGATTTTTTTATGATTTTAGGACTAACTGAGTTTGTTTATTTGATTTTTCTTTTCAGGGATTTCTAGGAAGCTGAAGAAGATACAAGGGATTCAAGTGCCAAATCAGGTTTTATCTTTCTAAACCTTACTCTTCTCCTTCTCCTATTCATTCCTATCTTATTCATCTCTTGTAGAGTGGGTGGAGACTCCTTTTGGATCTCTGAAAGGTCGGCCTTGTGCCACCTGGATTCCTATTGGTCGGCTCTGCCGTCTTGGATCACCTTGTGCTCAGAGATTTCTTTTCTCACCTCTACTCCTCTTTCTCCTTTTTCTACACTTTTTCTTAAAAGATTCAAAGAGTGGGTGGGGAGTTCTCTGAACCCCTATTGACCAGGAGAAATCGGTCTCTATCCTTGCTTCTGGCTTAGCCATTGCAAGACACCTTGTGCTTCGGTCTTAGAGAAAAGTAAAGAAAGGGAGGAAGAATTCTTCTTTCTCTTTGTTTCTTATTATTTTTGGTTTTGCATGCCACATTGGGCTCGGGATTCCAATAACCGACTCATAAGTGAAGGGGGGATAGTAGAAGGAATTGACAGAGAACCACGTGCTAGGAGACATCTAAACTCTCCAATTTTGTCTGAAAATATGGCTGCGAATCAACCTAATCTGGGCCAAAACCAAACTGAAACAAGGGAGAATGTGGTTGAGAATGTTCCTCGACCTAGGACTTTACGTGATTTCTTGCAACCCGCAAGAGCGAGCACTCCCTCCTGCATAGTTTTTCCACAAAATGCAGGGAATGTGGATTTGAAACCAGGAGTGATCCAACTTCTCCCTAAATTCCATGGATTAGACAGTGAAAGTGCCTATCAACACCTTAAGGAGTTTGATGAGGTAATCACCACCATGCACTTTGCAAATGTGACTGAAGATGTAGTAAGACTCAAATTCTTCCCTTTCACTCTTAAAGATAAAGCCAAGGGTTGACTTTATGCATTGAGGCCAAGATTAATTGGTGCATGGACTGATATGCACAAAGAATTTATAAAAAAATTCTTCCCTACTCACAAAACGAACATGTTGAAGCGCCTTATCATGAACTTTGCCCAAAAGGAAGATGAAACCTTCTTCCAATGTTGGGAGAGGTTTAAGGATTTATTAAATGCATGCCCACATCATGGCTATGAAATTTGGCGGGTTATAAGCTTTTTTTATGAAGGACTGACTTCACGCATGCGCCAATTTGTAGAAATGATGTGTAATGGGGAGTTCATGAATAAGGAAGCTGATGAAGCATGGGATTATTTGGAAGAATTGGCTAAGAATGCACAGGCTTGGGACACATCAAAACCAACAAATTCCAAGACAGGGGGGAATGTATGTCTTATCAGAAGAAGATAACATAAGTGCACGGGTGGCTAGCCTCACAAGAAAGGTCGAAGCCATGGAATTAAGGAAAGGAGAAACGATCAACTCCACTGATGTTGAAACTGTTTGTGGAATTTGTGCTGGAAATCAACATGCAACACAAGATTGCCCCACAATTTCAGCAGTTCAAGGCATCTTACAAGAACAAACAAATGCCATAAACAGTTATCAACAGCAATTTGGTGCTCCAAACTCAAACACATTTAATCCTAATTGGAAGAACCATCCTAACTTCAGTTGGAGGAATGGACCCACTGCAAATGCAAGCAATACTCCAAAAGTATCACTAGAGGGGATGTTGGGTGCATTCGTATTGGTCCGAGCAGAGTATAACAAGAAAAATTCTCTAAAAATAGATGGGTTCATGCAAGAGCAATTGAAATTCAATCAAAATTCAACTCAAGCCATCAATGAATTGAAAACATCACTGGCTAGACTTGAATCTCATCTTAGTGTTAGAGAGAAGGGCACACTTCCTGCCCAACCTCTTCCTAACCCAAGAACCCAGTTTGAGATACAAGATGCAAGCTCGTCCTCCCACCACACGGAACATGTTCAAGCTATCACCACCTTGAGAAGTGGTAAAGAAAGTGACAAATCCAATCCGGTGAAGGCCTCAAAGCCTAAGGATCCGAAAATTTCTAAAGAAGATGATAGCTCAAACAACACCCTACAAGAGAAAGAACCGGAAAGGCAATACAAGCCGGTTGCTCCATTTCCACAAAGGTTGATTTCACCTAAACCTTTAGATAAAAATCTGGAAATTTTAGAAGTTTTCAAGTAGGTGAAGATCAACATCCCGTTGTTGGATGCAATAAAACAAATACCATCTTATGCCAAATTTCTAAAGGAATTGTGTACAGTCAAAAGGAAACACAATGTTCACAACAAAGTTCTTTTAACTGAGAATTTGAGTGCCATCATCAAACAAGAGGTGCCCCAAAAATACAAGGATCCGGGTAGTCCAACCATCTCATGCATCATAAGAGACTACCGGATCAAACAAGCCCTACTCGACTTGGGGGCAAGTGTAAATCTCATTCCATACTCGGTCTACGAACAACTAGGGTTAGGTGAGTTGAAACCCACCAAAACCACACTCCAACTTGCTGATAGATCCATCCGTATACCGAGAGGAATGATAGAGGATGTTCTAGTCCAAGTTGATAAATTCTACTACCCAGTAGACTTTATTGTCTTGGATACACATCCCGTAATAGGCACCGGTGCTCAAATTCCCGTCATACTTGGACGACCGTTTCTAGCTACTTCAAATGCCATTATAAATTGTAGAAACGGACTTGTACAAATGTCCTTTGGAAATATGACCCTTGAGCTTAACATATTTGATTTATGCAAACAACCACGGGAGATTGATGATGATGTCCACGAACTAAATATGATCGAATCATTCGTGGAGGATACAGTCCCCTTATCTACTATCTTCCGACCCTTTGGAAGCATGTGTGGCCCATTCTCATGAGATAAATGATGACACAATACTAGAAATGGATGCCATACTAGAGATGATGCCAGTGCTTGATAATAAAAGATGGAGGGCCCTATTTGAGCCTTTGCCTGTAAACGAGAACAAGGCCCTCCCATCCAACATCAAGGTACCAACACTCGACCTAAAATCATTACCAAGTGAGCTGAAATATGTTTATTTAGGTCGAGATGAGACATATCTGTTCGCTCGCCTAAAGTGTAAGGCTGCGATGTAGTAATAAATCTCGATAAGACCGAGGTCGATCCACAGGGAAAGAGGTAAACAATTCCAAGTATTCTAATAACTAGAATCTAAGAAGTTTAAGAAAGTAATTTTTCACATGAAATAGGAAAATCTGAAAATAAGAAGAACTAGAGCATCAAGGATCCACTTGTAGTAGTCTAATGCCAATGCATTCATCCAAGTACAACACAATTAGAATCAAAGTCCTATCTCTCATCTAATTGGAAGATATAACATTCAAGCACAAATAGTCCCACTTAAATCTGGAAATCAGATTTCTAGTTCTAATGGAGCACATAGAACTTGAACTTGTAGCCTTCGGAGTAACAGCCATGCCTATGGACTATGGCATGCTCAAGGGTTACTACAATTCGAATTCAAACAACCCAATCATGGTAATCTCAGAGAATTGCAAGGAACTCATGTCCGAAGCACACAAACTCTCACAAAACTTCTAAAAAACCAAACTTTATTCAAACTAGAACTTCAAAATCCAAAATTAAGAAAAGGGTACTTGAAATAAAAGAATTAAAGCATTGGAACCAACTACAAATTTCACCTCTAGCTCTAGCTAAGAGGTTAGCTAAGGAAAAGCATATTAAAACTAGAACTAGAACTAAGAAAAGGAAGAAAAACTAGCTGGAGGAGGCTAGGAAGCCTCCTATGACTTGAACTCCTTGCTCCCCACGTCCTTGGTTTTTTTGGAATAGAAGAGAGCACCTCCTTTTATAGTGCAGCAATAGTACAGCAACATAGCAGAATTTGTTTCGCTTGGTACGGCTTAACCAATGGTCGGATTGCCTTCAAATTTGATTTGTTGCTTCCTTGTAATGTGATTTTCCTCATAGATGATTTAGATTTTCAAGATTATCCTCTGAATGGGCCCACCAATCATATCACCGACTGCCTCTCAAAATCACGCACTTCGGGTACCTTCAGAACCAGTCATCTTGCTTTCAACGCTCCGGAGTGTACAGATGTTGGATTGATCCCAAATTTTGAACATTGGTAGAACACTTCCTCCTCTACATGATAGACGGATTAGATTGTCCAAAAAAATCCTAGAATGTGGTCCAAAAATTAGAACACTTAAGACTTTTATAAACTCTGTGTAGTTGGATCTTTCTGGATGGTCCATCTTTCTTCAACCGGTACGATCAAACCACACATCCTTTTGATCTGAAACTTTTGTGGTTATTCATATATGGATGTGGTCTAAAAGATGGTCAAAGTAGATTCTTCATATCATCAATGATGGGTCACCTGGACCGGCCCAGAGTGGAACAGCGAAATCTGAAACTTTCTGGACAGTTTGTATTGTTTTGGCCACCACGATCAATTCGTAGCTCCGATCGACACGAAACCACTTGGGTTAGTTCGGCGTCGAGCTCCTCTTCGACATGGATGTGTTGGATTTCCAAATATCATCAAGATGAGTCCAGAAAACTGTTCCAAAAATCCAAAAATGGCAATAGCTTGCTGCCTAAAATCTGGAAGTGAAAAATTTCATGGCCGACCGGTCTTGACCGGTCTAGACCTGTCTGGCAGGTGTCCAGGGAGTGTAGCCGACCGGTCTTGACCGGTCAGGGCCTTCTTGGCCGACCGGTCTAGACCGGTCGGACCCAGTTTTTTCAGTTTTTGTTCTTTCTTTTCTTCTCTCCTTCCTCTCTCTTTGCTTTCTTCTTTCTTTGATCCACCTTGGACCTTCATCAAAGGCTCCTAAACATGGTCTTTTGGTCCCCAATTGGGTGAAGTTCAGTCTCATTCCTACAATCACAAAACATGCATTAGATGGGCCTTTTAAACATGAAAACCATGTATATAATGTGATGTAATGGGTTGGCAAATGTATAAATTGGAGGTTCAACACACCCCCCAACCAGCTTTTTGCTAGTCCCGAGCAAAACATGCGTGAATAAGTTCAAACCTCCAAAAACCAACTCTCCTTCAGAAACCATGTTTCTATCCATTCCAAGACATACAAGTATAAAATTTGGAGAAATTAGGTGATAGAAGTTGAAACCTCAAACTCTTAAAGCATAATAAGTGTCTACATGAAATTCCCGCTGATTGATTGATAAATAGAAGAACTCAAACAACTTCAACCTAGTGTGCATAGTGAAAGTTCATCTCATGAGTTTCTGGGATTATCTTCTTCGTAGATCAACTAAACTATAGATCTCAAGGTGTATAGAGCAACAACAAGCCTATGACAGGAATTTGCCTTACCGTCCTTCCTACGGCTTTCACACTACGTCCCATTTCCGGCTTTGGTTACGGGTAGACCATCCCCCGGTTGGTAATAGGTAGCCCTTTTCGAAATTTTCCACCATTTTCCCATCATTCCCGATTTCATCCTTTCTTTTCCTTTTTCTTTTAATTTAGATAGGATTTTTATAAATCCATATCTTTCGTTATTTTCCCATGGACAAGGATGGACAAAATACCCCAGCTTGGTTTCTCAACACCTTTAAATCAAAGTCTAGCTAATCCATAAATCACATAATCCTTTCAACCCATGAAAATCGTGTAATGTGAACTAGGTGTAAAAAGTGTTCAAATTTTCTATCGATCACAACAATAGGGGAACTAACATATAAAACCATTATGTTGGGAGAAATTCAAGACTTACAACCTCACACACTTCGTATCTCCTCTTCTTATACTCATATCATCTCAAATGCATGGAAATAAGGTTTTCTAAAAGAGTTTTGAAATTTTAGAAAATTCAAAAAAATTTACGCATATGAGGCTTGAAATGTTGCATCATGCTAGATGAAGGATCTCATCTCACCCCCCAACCAAATCTTGCATTGTCCTCAATGTAAAAAGATATGTAATGAGCATGAACATGAGAGCAATGGTAAAATATAAGAGAGTGAGAACAATAGTACCTGAGATGGCAAGTTGATCAATTCTAGCATCTTCCATTGTCTCGATGAGACTTATTCAATCCTAATTGCAGAAAAATAAATCCTAACCTACCTACCTACCTTTGATTAGTCCGATCGACTACATGATCAAATTTGAGCAGGATCTTCATGAATTTCAATAAATTTCTCATGAGGACCATCCAAAGTCCTGCTCGACAGTAGACATAGGTGCTTGTCTTCATTGAAGTCCAATATTTATGTGCACCACATGCATGATAGGAGGAGATAAGAGCAGCAAAAATATATCTCCTCAAATTCTGATTTGGGTTATGATTGATTAAAAATGGGTCCTCCCAATCAGAATTTTCAATGGGTTGAAGGACCCATGACGGTGGAGAGACATTCATCGAGTTTTCATTGGTTAAAGTTATCTCTTCCACAATTTCAGAATTGTACGGTGCTTCCACAAACAATGGTAAAGAGTGTAAATCAGTGGAAAGGTGTTCTTCAGGTACCGACACCGTGTCTAACAAAATGTCCAACTCCTTAATCATCTCATCATCAAGATCATAAGATTGGGCCAAGCATTCCTCTAGGAAATCGAGATAGTCGGATGAAGGGTCCTTATCCTCCCTTAATGATTGAAGAAATTCTGTTTCAATGGTAAGGAATTCCTCCTCTATAGAAAGGAGGTCTTCCAAAGAGAAATTTTCAGATTTAGGGGTAAGCACATCATCTAACATTAATTGATCTTTTAAAATTTCAGATTGTGCCACCTCATCATCCAAAGGAAAAGAATTTTCAATCAAAGGGAGGTCTACCACAATAGAATTTGGCATGTGTTGTTGGTGGAAGGACTCAAAAAGATCGACTTCGGCCATCTCTCTAGCATACATATCCTCTAGAGACTCATAATCATTATGCCCATTGGAAAAAGAAACCATAGGTTCATAAGCATTCACCAACCCCTCATTGTAGGCAACCCCACTACCACTTTCAAATTTTATAGATTCCTCGGGTTCGTCAACCGTTATTGAAATCTCTTCATCATTAAGTTCAAAGCATCCAAAAGAGATAGTGGACTCACCATAATTGATGATGACATTGGGATCATCGAAATCAATCTCCTCTAAAAGTTTAGTCATTAAATCGGAAGAGGGTTGGGCTTGGATAGCCTCATCCTCCTCATTGTTGGGGATTGATTCAGTGTTCCCAATGTTGGGTTTAATATTTTGAGATGGCGAGAGGTTTTGTATGCATTGCTCAGTTATTTCCATAAACTCTCGCAGCACATCCTCAAGAGTTCGTGTCGGTTGCGGCTCATGAGAGAGAAACTCTTGAGGATAGTTGTTGGCATCCATGGTTGGCTCATCTTCCAAGTTGAAATTTTGATGCTCCCACCAATTTGGATTATGCATGTCATATGTTGGGCTTTTAGATGGTTGTTGATATGTGTAGCCATACAAGTGATCATGCATTGTCCTAACCGGTGGAACATTATTCATCTCTTTCCGATACTCTCCCATTGTCTTACGTGGGGGAGTATTAGAAGAAGATTGAGTCTTAGAAAAATATTTATGCTTGTAATGGTTCCAATCATAATGATTTTGGGTCTCCCAATTCGACGTCTCATCCTCCAAAAGGTACTTGTACGCACCATTCGTCCAATCATATATGATGAAATTTTAAAGAATTGGAAACTACCCTAATCTAGAAAAAAAGAACAAAAAGAAGGGAGATGGGGAGATGTTACCCAATAGAGTGAGATCTATGTCAGCAACAATGTCCTACAAAATCAAATGAAAAATTGTTAGTAATCTAGAAAAAAAATCAGAAAATCTACTTCTATAAAAACTGAAAATCCTACCTAACTACAACTACTCGATAGCTACTAGAACAATTAGAACTGTTTAACCTTTTCCCCGGCAACGGCGCGAAAAACTTGTTCGCTCGCCTCAAGTGTAAGGCTGCGATGTAGTAATAAATCTCGGTAAGACCGAGGTCGATCCACAGGGAAAGAGGTAAACAATTCCAAGTATTCTAATAACTAGAATCTAAGAAGTTTAAGAAAGTAGTTTTTCATATGAAATAGGAAAATCTGAAAATAAGAAGAATTAGAGCATCAAGGATCCACTTGTAGTAGTCTAATGCCAATCCATTCATCCAAGTACAACACAATTAGAATCAAAGTCCTATCTCTCATCTAATTGGAAGATATAACATTCAAGCACAAATAGTCCCACTTAAATCTGAAAATCAGATTTCTAGTTCTAATGGAGCACATAGAACTTGAACTTGTAGCCTTCAGAGTAACAGCCATGCCTATGGACTATGGCATGCTCAAGGGTTACTACAATTCGAATTCAAACAACCCAATCATGGTAATCTCAGAGAATTGCAAGGAACTCATGTCCGGAGCACACAAACTCTCACAAAACTTCTAAAAAACCAAACTTTATTCAAACTAGAACTTCAAAATCCAAAATTAAGAAAAAGGGTACTTGAAATAAAAGAATTAAAGCATTGGAACCAACTACAAATTTCACCTCTAGCTCTAGCTAAGAGGTTAGCTAAGGAAAAGCATATTAAAACTAGAACTAGAACTAAGAAAAGGAAGAAAAACTAGCTGGAGGAGGCTAGGAAGCCTCCTATGACTTGAACTCCTTGCTCCCCACGCCCTTGGTTTTTTTGGAATAGAAGAGAGCACCTCCTTTTATAGTTCAGCAATAGTACAGCAACATAGCAGAATTTGTTTCGCTTGGTACAACTTAACCAATGGTCGGATTGCCTTCAAATTTGATTTGTTGCTTCCTTGTAATGTGATCTTCCTCATAGATGATTTAGATTTTCAAGATTATCCTCTGAATGGGCCCACCAATCATATCACCGACTGCCTCTCAAAATCACGCACTTCGGGTACCTTCAGAACCAGTCATCTTGCTTTCAACGCTCCGGAGTGTACAGATGTTGGATTGATCCCAAATTTTGAACATTGGTAGAACACTTCCTCCTCTACATGATAGACTGATTAGATTGTCCAAAAAAATCCTAGAATGTGGTCCAAAAATTAGAACACTTAAGACTTTTATAAACTCTGCGTAGTTGGATCTTTCTGGATGGTCCATCTTTCTTCAACCGGTACGATTAAACCACACATCCTTTTGATCTGAAACTTTTGTGGTTATTCATATATGGATGTGGTCTAAAAGATGGTCAAAGTAGATTCTTCATATCATCAATGATGGGTCACCTGGACCGGCCCAGAGTGGAACAGCGAAATCTGAAACTTTCTGAACAGTTTGTCTTGTTTTGGCCACCACGATCAATCCGTAGCTCCGATCGACACGAAACCACTTGGGTTAGTTCGGCGTCGAGCTCCTCTTCGACATGGATGTGTTGGATTTCCAAATATCATCAAGATGAGCCCAGAAAATTGTTCCGAAAATCCAAAAATGGTAATAGCTTGCTGCCTGAAATCTGGAAGTGAAAATTTTCATGGCCGACCGGTCTTGACCGGTCTAGACCTGTCTGGCAGGTGTCCAGGGAGTGTAGCCGACCGGTCTAGACCGGTCGGACCCAGTTTTTTCAGTTTTTGTTCTTTCTTTTCTTCTCTCCTTCCTCTCTCTTTGCTTTCTTCTTTCTTTGGTCCACCTTGGACCTTCATCAAAGGCTCCTAAACATGGTCTTTTGGTCCCCAATTGGGTGAAGTTCACTCTCATTCCTACAATCACAAAACATGCATTAGATGGGCCTTTTAAACATGAAAACCATGCATATAATGTGATGTAATGGGTTGGCAAATGTATAAATTGGAGGTTCAACAATATCCAGTGGTGATTTCTTCCCACTTGGATAAGGAACAAGAGAGTAGGCTAATAGCCACTCTATTAGAGCACAAGAGTGCCATTGGATGGTCAATTGCGGATCTCAAAGGCATAGACCCACTAATTTGTACTCATCGCATACACCTTGAGGAGAATGCGAAGACATCTAGGCAACCACAAAGACGACTAAATCCAAACATGAAGGATGTGGTTAAGGCCGAAGTGGTAAAGCTATTGGATGTGGGTATTATTTACCCAATATCTGATAGCCAATGGGTGAGCCCAACTCAAGTGGTGCCTAAGAAATTCGGAATAACCATCGTAGCCAATGTCAATAATGAACTCGTGCCAACTAGAGTCACTACCGGTTGGAGAATGTGCATTGACTACAGGAAGCTAAACACTGTCACGAGGAAAGACCACTTCCCCCTACCATTTGTTGATCAAATTTTATAACGGTTGGCGGGTCATTCCCAATTTTGCTTCCTTGATGGCTATTCAGGGTACAACCAAATAGAAATTTCCCGTGAAGACCAAGAAAAGACTACATTCACATGTCCATTCGGCACTTTCGCCTACCGACGGATGCCGTTTGGACTATGTAATGCCCCTGCCACCTTTCAGCGTTGTATGATGAGTATTTTTTCTGATATGGTGGGGACCATTCTCGAAGTCTTCATGGATGATTTTTCCGTATTTGGTTGTAGCTTTAATGAGTGCCTTGAGCACTTGAAGTCTATGCTGAAAAGATGTGAAGAGAAGAACCTTGTGCTCAATTGGGAGAAGTGTCACTTCATGGTTCAAAAGGGAATTGTACTTAGTCACATTGTGTCACAAAATGGAATCGAGGTGGACAAAGTAAAAATTGATCTTATCTCTAACTTGCCACCACCCAAAAGCATACGAGATGTACGGTCCTTTTTAGGACACGCAGGATTTTACAGAAGGTTCATAAAAGACTTCAGTTTACTCTCTTGCCCTTTATGTAACCTACTTCAAAAGAAAAATTCATTCGAGTGGAATGAAGAATGTCAAAAGGCCTTTACCACCCTTAAAGGCATGTTGACATGTGCTCCCATAATGCAACCACCTGATTGGAGCATTCCTTTTGAGATTATGTGCGATGCTAGTGACTATGCTATTGGGGCCGTGTTAGGCCAAAGAAAAGAGAAAATGCCATGTGTCATCTACTATGCAAGTAGAACCCTAAACTCAGCCCAAGTAAACTACACTACTACTGAAAAAGAACTTTTAGCCGTAGTTTTTGCCTTGGACAAGTTTAGGTCCTACTTGATTGGATCCAAGATCATTATATTCACTGACCATGCCGTGCTTAAGTATCTTCTTTCTAAGAAGGATGCTAAACCACGGTTGTTAAGATGGATCCTTCTACTCCAGGAATTCGACATAGAAATACGTGATAAGAAAGGAGTAGAGAATGTAGTAGCTGACCACCTCTCTCGACTTGTCCTCACTGATTCCCCTGAAACGACTGCAATCAATGACATGTTCCCTGATGAACAACTTTTTGCTGTTTCCCAATCACCATGGTATGCGGACATTGCTAACTATCTTGCTACAGGTACAACTCCTACATATTGGAAAAAGCAAGATAAGGATAAATTCTTCATGGAGGTGCGAAAATTCCTATGGGACGACCCATACTTATTCAAGTATTGTCCCAATCAAATCATAAGGAGATGTGTGCCAGATGAGGAACAACAAAGTATCATCTCCTTCTGTCATTCTCAGGCATGTGGTGGCCACTTTTCGGCTAAAAAGACCACAGCGAAAATTCTGCAATGTGGGTTTTATTGGCCCACCATGTTCAAAGACACACATGAGTTTTGTAAAGCATGTTGTTATAGTAAAAAATAGCGGAGATCATCTGCTGGAGGCTTCTTATTATATTCTAATGATACTCCGATCCCGCGAGCACCTTTATCCGACTATCGAGAACGTCTGTTCGCGACTCGCATATTCTGAAGATACTGCGATCCCGCGAGCACCTTTATCCGACTATCGAGAACGTCTGTTCGCAGCTCGCATATTAGGAAAAATGATGCTCGACTACCAAAGCTTCGAGAAGTTGTGATCGATAGTCAAATAATGGAAGGTGAGAGAAGTTGTGTTTTTCCTGCGAGCAGACCTTCTCACAAGTCGTTGAAAGGTGTTACATTTGAATGAGTGAGCACTTGGACTCGCGACCATCTTCCAACTTGCGAACAGCTTTTTCTGTGGAGACATCCCTTATCCCTCAGTACCAGCAGCCCATATAGGCCGATTTTGGGCTTATCTTCTTTAGTGGTTCCGAGTCTCAAGGGATCACTATCAAGGAACGAAACTATCGGATGAGTCATTGGATTAGATCTCCCTTTTATCTGAGGATAAGAATCTTATCCCACGAAATCAGCGGGATCTCAATATCTTACGTAACAGATTGGATCATTTCAGATCTATATAAGGAGAAGACTCCATTAAGATACGGGTACACAATCTTCAACCCCTAACCTCGGCTGCTTGGCTATTCTCCTTCTTGCCTTATCTGACTTAAGCATCGGAGGGCTAACGCCTGGACGTCGGCCACCCTTAGTTGCTTTCTGTCTTCTTTCAGGTCCGGCGGAGGGAGTCTCTATTGGAGAGAAGGTGAATGACTGGAGGACCCTGTTACAAAATCTGACGTTAACAGTTTGGCGCCGTCTGTGGGAACGACTTGATCGTCAAAGTCAATCGTTCTAACCATTGATCAAAATCTTTCTAATATGCCTCCTAAAAAGGCTGTTCAAAATCTGCCAAATCGAACACCACTCAGCAACCACCCCCCTGTGCTGCCTCCACATTCCATACATTCTAGTGCGTCTCGCCAACCTCAACCTCAGGACTCTACCGTCGAAACATCAGGCTATACCTTACCATGGGAAGGAGATCTCAAAAGAATCCATGATCGTTTTGACGTTATAGAGCAGCGATACCAGGCAAATCGATCATCTGCCGTCATGGCGGCGATACATCAATCCGAGTCCCCCTTCACCAGCGAGGTTATGGAGGCACCGTTACCTAGAAAATATTGAACGCCTGTTATCACCCCGTACACAGGCAAATCCGCACCATCGTCGGAGGACCAGCTTGCGGGGGCGACTCTCAAGCTTCAAGGAAAGCGTACGCTCGGAAGGCGTCTAAAGAACCCCAGCATATTTATTGGCTGCAACAGGCATCCAATGCGTCAAAGGCCAGCCATCCTCCAATTTCCTTCTCCCTCGAAGATGCAGCGGGAATTCACTTCCCTCACGAGGACTCCATCGTAGTCACATTAAAGGTATCAAATTATCTGACTCATCGAATTATGGTGGATACAGGTAGCTCAGCCGATATTCTGTATCTGGAGGCTTTCAACAAAATGGCACTTGCCAGAAGCCTACTCAAGCCAGTTTCAATCCCTCTCATCGGCTTCGGAGGTGAGGTGGTAATACCCGAAGGAAGCATTGATCTCCCAGTTACTTTCGGAGAAAATCCAGCGAAGACTACCGTCTTCATAAACTTCCTCGTGGTGGATCGAAAATCAGCATATAACGCTATTTTGGGGCGGCCATCGCTTAATAAGGTTGGGGTAGCCTTACACCCTTCCTATTTGTGTGTCAAGTTCCCTACCCCAAATGGTGTTGGGGTTGTGTGAGGAAATCAAAAGGAGGCTCGGTCTTGTTACGAGATAGCCCTACAAGACCGAAAGAAAGTCCCAGCAGCACCTGTCATGACGATAGCGCAAGATTCACCTAACTCCTCGACTGACAACTCCCTAGACCCGAGAGAGAGCGCCCTTCAATCAGGAACTCCTAGGGAAGATACAGTGGTGGTTCACTTAGCTAAAGATGACTCGTCCAGAGTTATCCGCATGGGATCCTCTTTGAAGGGAGCCGTCTGGAATGAGCTGATCCGCCTCCTCACCGAATATCAAGATGTGTTCGCTTGGTCTCACAAGGATATGCCAGGCATCGACCCCCACATTATCGCACATCGGTTGAATATTGATCCAAAGCATAAACCCGTACACCAGCGTCGACGTGCCTTCACTGCAGAAAGGCAAATGGCAATCAAGGTTGAAGTCGAAAAGCTGCTTACGGTCAATTTCATAAAAGAAGTTGACTACCCGGAGTGGGTCGCGAATGTAGTTCTCGTCCGGAAAGCTAATGGAAAATGGAGAATGTGCATCGACTATTCAGATTTGAACAAAGCATGTCCCAAAGATAGTTTTCCGACGCCGCGGATAGACTAGCTGGTCGATTCAACAGCTGGGCATGCCCTGCTTAGCTTTATGAATGCTTATTCTGGTTACAACCAGATCATGATGCATCCACCTGATAGCCAACATACCGCCTTCATCACCGACCGGGGATTATATTGCTACCAAGTTATGCCGTTCGATCTTAAAAATGTAGGGGCCACCTATCAACGTCTCGTCAACAAAATATTCGCTGCTCAAATCGACAGGAATATGGAAGTTTATGTTGACGACATGCTCATGAAAAGCATCGTAGAAGATGATCATCTTTCTGATCTTCAAGAAGCCTTCGATCTGATGAGGAAATATCAGATGAAGTTAAATCCAGAAAAGTGTGCATTCGGAGTATCTGCTGGAAAATTTCTTGGGTTCATGGTCGGCATTGGTAGAAATGAAATCCCCTACCACTCTTAAAGACGTCCAGCGTCTGGCTGGTCGCATCGCATCGTTGAATAGATTCATCTCACGAGCATCTGACAAATGCTTACCCTTCTTCAAGCTCCTCCATGCTACAGCAAAATCTAATTGGGAGTGGACATCACAATGCGAAGAAGCTTTTCAACAATTGAAGCAGTATTTGAGCACGCTCCCTGTTTTATCTAAACCTGTAGCGCACGAGCACTCATCCTTTATTTATCTGTGTCTTCCACGGCCGTTAGCGCCGCTTTAATACGAGAAGACTCCGAGATGCAAAGGCTCGTTTATTATATTAGTCGGGCAATGGTAGATGCTGAAACTCGTTATTCTGATATGGAGAAACTGGCCCTGGCCTTGGTCACGGCAGCACGAAAACTGTGACCATATTTTCAAGCCCACGCTATTCTCGTACCAACGAATCATCCGTTACGACAAGTCCTTCAAAAACCTGAGACTTCCGGACGATTAACTAAATGGGCGGTCGAGCTCAGCGAGCACGATATCTCGTACTGCCCCAGGCCCGCTGTCAAGGGCCAGGCCGTGGCTGACTTTATCGCCGAATTCACGTACTCCTCTTCCGATGACAATTCCACGACCAGCGACCAGCCTTCCTGGTCCCTCTTCATGGACAGGTCGTCACGGGCCACCGGTAGCGGAGCAGGCCTAATCCTAGTCACTCCAGACGGGTCGCATTTCCAATAAGCTTTAAGTTTTGACACTCGCATCTCAAATAATGAAGCAGAATATGAGGCCTTGATCGTTGGCCTCGAACTAGCAATTGTCCTTTCAATCCAAAATCTGCTAATTCACAGCGACTCCAAGCTCATTGTCAACCAAGTTCTCGGTGAATTCGAGGCCAAAGAAGAAAGGATGGCCTTATACAAATCTCGTGTCCTCATCCTGCTCGCAAAACTGAAGACTTATGAAATAATTCATATTCCTCGCGAGAAGAGCCAACTCGCAGATTCCCTGGCAAAGCTCGCCTCTGCACCAGAATCTGAGTTATCACATTCAATCCCCATCGAGTATCTTCAGAACCGGAGTATCGACCAAGCAACTCTCGAGCAAGTAATATCGGTACAATCATCTCCATGTTGGATGGACCCCATTATCTTGTATCTCAGAGACGGATACCTTCCAGACGACAAGAAAGTTGCAAGACAAATTCGTCATCGAGCCGCCAGGTATACCTTACAAGACGAATATTGTTACGCAAAAGTTTTTCCTTGCCTTATTTAAGGTGTCTTCATCCAGAAGAAGCACTTCGTGTTCTAGATGAAATACACCAGGGGGCATGTGGTAACCACCCCAGGGGGCGATCCCTAGCATATAAGGCGATGAGGCAAGGATATTATTGGCCTACTATGAAAGCAGATGCAATTGCATTCTCTAAAAAATGTGACAAGTGCCAGCGATACTCTCCTATACCCCATGTACCATCCGAGCGAATGACTCCAGTAGATAGTCCTTGGCCTTTCGCGCAATGGAGGGTCGATATCATCGGGCCCTTGCCTACTGGAAAAGGATAAAATAGGTTCGCAATTGTGGGGGTCGATTACTTCACCAAATGGGCCGAAGCAGAACCATTAGCCAAGATTACTGAGAAACAAACTACTAAGTTCATATGGAGAAATATCATATGCCGTTTCGGACTTCCTCACACTATAATTACCGACAACGGAACGCAGTTCGACAACGCAGCCTTTGATGAATTTTGTGAAAAATGGAAGATACGTAACCTCCGCACCTCTCCATATCATCCCCAGGCAAATGGGCAAGTTGAGGCAGTGAATAAAATCATCAAGCACCACTTAAAGACCAAGCTAGGTGAATGTAAAGGTATGTGGCCGGAACTTCTGCCAGAAGTACTATGGGCATATAGAACTACAGCTCGTACATCAACAGGCGAAACCCCTTTCTCCTTAGCATTTGGTGTCGACGCAGTAGTACCAGTGGAAATTCAAGTGCCCTCGTATCGGATCGAGCAGTATGACCCCGCGGGTAATCAAGAAGATCTTCGACTTCATCTCGATCTCTTGGAAGAACGAAGAAATACCTCCCAAGTACGAGCGGCCTCATATCAACAACGTATTGCTCGCTATCGAAATGCTAAGGTTCGGCCTAGATCCTTCCAGCTCGGAGATTTGGTCCTGAAGCAAAAACTCGGAGTTCCCGCTCGTTCGCTGGATCCAAATTGGGAAGGCCTGTATCGGGTTATCAAGATTGTGCAACCCGAAACTTATTACCTCGAAGACATGCAGGGAAAACTCGTACGTCGCCCTTAGCACGTGGAGCATTTGCTGCAATACTTCCCCTAGATTCATGTAGTTCACAACGACATTTTATGAATAAAAAGTTAAAGATATCTTTTGGTCGCTACTCCATTTACTTGGACCTGAACAGCCCTGAAGAGAATACATACAATCTCTTGGACAATTGCCTACCTTTGGTAGGGATAAATTCACCTTGGATGGTCGCATTTCCATTTTATGGATAAAAAATAACGCTGAAGGAGAGCATGTATGTACTCTCGACCATTCTTCTACCCTTGGTAAATTCGGAGGCTCAATCGATAGATCAGTCTATCTCTACGAGGGAATGGTCAGTACGACCCCCCGGATTGAGCACAACTCATTTCTCAATCGATAGACCAGTCTATCTCTACGAGGGAGTGGTCAGTACGACCCCCCGGATTGAGCACAACTCATTTCTCAATCGATAGACCAGTCTATCTCTACGAGGGAATGGTCAGTACGACCCCCCGGATTGAGCACAACTCATTTCTCAATCGATAGACCAATCTATCTCTACGAGGGAATGGTCAGTACGACCCCCCAGATTGAGCACAACTCATTTCTCAATCGATAGATCAGTCTATCTCCACGAAGGCAGGGTCACTATGATCCCCCGGGTTAAGCATAACTCATTGAAAAAAGAAGTCATTCATTGCGTGAAGGGAAAAATGAAAATGCGGTATAAGTTTAATTACCGCTGTTGTAGAAGCAAGAAACAAGTTATCTTGTCCTAGAGGGGGGTGAATAGGACACTTTTTAAAATTTCTCAACACAAAATATTGTTAGAGCACTTTCATCAAACATCAGATATGCAAACCATAATAGAAGCCCAAAAAGAAGTAAATCAGTTCATCCAATCACCACACAACAAGGGATTTTTATAGTGGTTCGGTTATGTACCTACTCCACTCCCGGCTGATCCACTCACTCCTTGAGTGGCCGGATTTCACTATCACTATGGTTTTAAATGAGGTTAACCATAAACCTTAACAGCCTACAAAAGGACTTACGACTCAACACATGGATTCATCCTTCCATAGGACTAATCCATGACCACTTAGTCCTACACAAGGGCTTGTCCTAC
This sequence comes from Liriodendron chinense, assembly GCA_003013855.2. NCBI lineage: Eukaryota > Viridiplantae > Streptophyta > Magnoliopsida > Magnoliales > Magnoliaceae > Liriodendron > Liriodendron chinense. The sequence continues at coordinate 4,853,687 of ML058394.1, read as the reverse complement.
TCAAGGACTTGTCCTACGCAAGGACTCTACCGAGTTTGGGTCTTCAAACTCTGAAACCCAAATCTCAACTCGAGGAGGTTTCTTGGACTCGAAAGACTAAAGATACTTAGCTGATTGAGTCCCTTGATGATGCCTTTGTTGAAGATGCTTCAGCTTGTACGGAAGACGTCTTCTTCAGCTCCCTCGATCAGCAACCTTGCTCCGGATGACCCATTGTAGTTTCCAAGGTGAGGGATTGAGGATAGGTTGAGGCTATTTTGGGATATGGCTTTTATATGAGGAAAGCTTCTACCTAAACCACCATTAATGGCATTGATGACAAGCAGATGTCTATGAGAGGAAGGTCAAGATGCCATTAAAGAGGAGTTGAGTTCATGTTTCAATCCAAGCTTTGAATGCTTAATCAATGTTGGTCAGATCAACATGGATTGAAGAATGAACTCAACAGATCTAAGGGTTTGGAAGAAGGAGATCTCAAGAAGAAGGCTCACTCAAACCCTAGATGGTGCTCAAGGTATCTTTTGCAAGATCCAACCGAGTTCTATAAATAGATTATGCCCTTCAACGGTCAGAAAACGGTCAGCTCGATAGGTTCCGATTGATCGGACATAAGATTTAGTCAAATTTGAATTTTGCTTGAAAACAGGTTCTCCGATTGATCGGACTTGGTTCCGATTGATCGGAACACCCTGTCCGATTGATCGGATAGGTGGTCCGATTGATCGGAATTTCTTCCAGAGAGATGATGCAATTTTTCTGGAAATTCTTCCGATGGATCGTACCTATTTCCGATGGATCGGAGAGCCCTGTCCGATGGATCGGACAGACCTCCGATTGATCGTAAAAGAGTCCAGAGAGTTTTTCAAAGTTTACTGGACAAATGTACGATTGATCGGACATACTGTCCGATTGATCGGAACACTCTGTCCGATGGATCGGACATACCTTCGATGGCTCGGAAAAGTGTCCAGAGAGTTTGCAATGTAACTGGACTATTTTCCGATGGATCGGACACTTTGTCCGATTGATCGGACATCTATCGGGATACTCTCCGATGGATCGGGTATGTATCGGAGAGTGCAGACTGAAATATTTTCAATTTTAAGGAACTTTCTGCAACCAAAAACCTATCCATTGCTGATCTAAATGGAAGGTGAGCTATAGATGGTGCTAAGGGTGTGCCTAGAAAGGACTTGGGCCATCTATAGAAGATTTTTTAGGATCAAAGGTTTGGGGAGAAAAGGCTAGAGGCTGACTTGATCTTCGAGAAGCTTCTGTCTTCAGCCGCAAGGGAAACTGACTTCAGTTGCCAGGGACTCAACAACACACTAACCATGGTAATTGACAAATCTTTGCATTAACAATCTCCCCCTTTGTCAATTACCAGACAAAACCAAACCTATGCAAGTCTTGGTCCATACCACAGACTTTATCCTAGACACCAAAAATCAAAATACATCATGTCAAAAGAAATAAAAACTTTATACATAGACATGACTCATTACATACAAAATGTACAGACTCAATGTACAAACTTGGCTTCATATGAACTCCCCCTTTGTCCCTGCACACAAAAGATCAACAAAAAGATAACCTGGATCTTTTGGTGGGATAAATTCTCCCCCTTTTTGTCAGTGATTGACAAAGGTTAGTAAAATGAGAATGCATCATATATGTCATAGACGCAAGGAGGAAAGTAAACATTATCGAGCCGAGAGAGGAAGCCAACACACACATGGTCATGCAAGGATATACAAGTATATGACAGTAAGCACAGAGGGCTTATAGCCCAGGCAACCAACCTCCCCTCCTGAAATGTATATCATGACCAACAAACCATATATATACAAAAACCAAAAAGAGAGCAAGAAGCCCACCAGGAATGAGCAATGTCGCACAATAATATGTATATATATGCAGAAGATACCCAAAAAGAATGATCATCAGATGTAATAGCATAACAAGAAAGACATAATGATCATCAGATATCCAAATACTGAGCATCCAGAAGATCCAAAAAGTATCCAAAAAACATAGCCAAAAAGTATAACCGGCCGTCAATCCAAAAAGATGTCAATGAAAAGATGCACCAATCAATACAACAATCAACGTCGCTCCAAAAAGATATCTGCGACAACTAAACTCTAGGAACCCTAGCTGAAAAGGTGGGCCGCTATGGAGCAGGGCCAGAGACGTCATCGCGACGGCATGATAAAGCTGAGGTGAGGCTCTGGACAGCAGCATGAATAGACTGCATCAAGCCCTCGAGTCGCGACAGCCGCTCACCATGCTGGGCAAGGGCACCCTCCACGCGATCTAATTGAGCAGAGATCTGCTCCGTGCTGGGAGGAGGAGGAGCCGAGGAGGCGTCGGACTGAAGGCGCCGCTTGACTGAGCGACGAGCTGGGGCAGGAGACGGTGATGGAGCAGAAGACCCGCTGCGGGTGTCAGCCGACACCTGTGTAGGAGTGTGCGAGAAATCCCGATCTTCTACGTCATCCTCTTTTGGAAGGGTCATCTTCTTGATATTGAGGTCCCTGAATGTGCGACGAGGAATGGGGTGGACCACAATATCTGTAAATCCGCACTCGTGCCCTAATCTAGTAATGAGCCACCCGAACGGAATGGTGTTGCGGTTGTGTGGCAGGGCGTCCAAAATATGATGCAAGATGATGGATGGGAGACACAGGCGCGTACCATGACCGACGTGGTACAACAGATTGACCATATTGGCAGTAAGGTCGGACTTGTTTGTACTGCGAGGATAGACATTGGTGCTGAAGATCTGATGGAGCACACGAAACCTATTAGACATTTCAGATGCGCGGAGAGCACTACCATCGATCCATTCCGGATTTGGACCCCGACACAAGTAGCGAGTCCAATCAGCCCTAAGTGAAGTATCAAGTAGATTGTCATTGGGTTGCGGTGCTGAGGACACGGGAACACCAATCAGGGCGGCTATTGTGTGGGCTGTGACCTGGACGACCCGGCCGCCGACAATAACCTCACATGAGGGAGGGTTGCCAACAGGATTGATGATTTTAGAAAGAAATGTATAGACCACCTCGGGATGGGCGACGCCACCAAAACGAAGTACAGGATCCCACCCAATCTGAGCAAGAAGAGCAGGAATGCCGAAGGGCTCCACGCAGGACTCAGTGACCACTCTCTCATAGATAATGGTGCGTGATTGAAACCGAGAGAGAGAGGCTGGACTCTCAGGCTGAACAGGAGGTGCAGCAGGTGGAGGAGAGCCCTGAGAGGGTCGAGAAGTTTGCAACTTCTTGGTCCTGGCAGTGGTGGATGGCCCAGCTGCCATCTTGGACTTGCCTTTTGGGTCTTTAGGCATGATGTAGCAAGCTTGGAAAGAGGATTCAACCAATGTAGATACCAAGATGGACGGAAAACACTTCAAATCCCTAGGAATGATGATCTGATAGAGGAGAGGGACAGAAGATACCAATCGGATAGCCAAAAAAAAAAAAAAATCAAACCACCAGCTTGAAGGATCTTACCGAGGAGATGCAAAGACCTATTGGAGCTGCAAATGGGGATTCAGGAAGACTCAGCTGAACTCTAGACCGCCCGGATGGAGATGCCCTAGCAAAAGGGACTGAGAAATGAGTGGAAGAGAGAAGAAATGAAAACCGACTGAATAGGGCTCGCGTATTTGACTGTTGATCTGCCGATATTTCCGATTGATCGGACGATGTGTCCGATCCATCGGAAATGCCCCCAGTGGGATTTTCAACACTAAACATTTTTTTTTTCTTCAGCAAATGATGTCCAGCTAATTTGATACGAGTGTGAGCATGACAATATCAATAATTACCAACAAAAATGAGGCTAATTCCTCAGATATACCTATAAGCACATGAGTGTCCATTTTGCTAGAATGAGCACACACCGATAGACTTCCGAAGGTGTTCAAACCTTGTGGAATCTAGCGGTTTTGTAAGGATGTCGGCCAATTGCCGCTCAGTTTGAATGTATTCAAGATTAATCAGTTTTTCTTCAACGAGTTCTCTTATAAAGTGATGCCGGATGTCGATATGCTTGGTTCGAGAATGTTGAACCGGATTTTTTGAGATATTAATGGCGCTTGTGTTGTCACAAAAAAGCGTCATTTCATCCTGATTAAGACCATAATCCTTCAACATCTGCTTCATCCAAAGTAGTTGAGCACAGCAACTTCCGGCAGCAATATATTCAGCTTCAGCGGTGGACAAGGAGATGGAGTTTTGCTTTTTGCTATGCCAAGCAACTAAGCAATTTCCGATGTAAAAGCAGCCACCGCTAGTGGATTTTCTGTCATCCATATTTCCGGCCCAATCGGCATCGGAGTACCCCGCAATGATGGTTGAGGTGTCAAAGGGGTACCACAAGCCATAATCAGTGGTGCAGGCCACATATCTAATCACTCGTTTTACAGCAATGAGGTGTGATTCCTTAGGATCGGCTTGAAATCTAGCACACGCCCCTACACTAAAGGCGATATCGGGTCTACTAGCTGTGAGGTAGAGAAGACTCCCAATCATACTTCTATATAGATGTTGATCAACACTAGTGCCAGATAAGTCTTTAGATAGTTTAATGGTGGTGGCCATAGGCGTGGTGTGTGATCGACCCGAGTCTAACCCAAATCTCTTGACCAAGTCTTTTGCATACTTAGTTTGGTTGATAAAGATTCCATTTTTCAGCTGTTTAACTTGCAATCCTAGGAAAAAATTTAGTTCGCCAACCAAACTCATCTCAAATTCAGATTTCATTAATTCAGCAAATAAGTCAGAGAATTCTTCACAGTTAGACCCAAATACAATATCATCAACATAAATCTGAGCAATGAGAAAGGAATCAGCCGTCCTTTTAACAAATAGGGTTTTATCAACACTCCCCCTAACAAACTGGTGAGCAATAAGAAATTGAGTAAGACGTTCATACCATGCTCGGGGGGCTTGTTTTAACCCATAGAGAGCCTTTTTCAATCGGTAGACTCTTTGAGGGTAACTAGGGTCCACAAACCCTTTTGGTTGTTCAACATAAACCTCCTCATCAAGTATACCATTTAGAAAGGCACTCTTCACGTCCATTTGAAATAATTTGAATTTAAGAGCACATGCTATGGACATGAGTATTCGAATGGATTCGAGTCTAGCTACCGGGGCAAAAGTTTCATCAAAATCAATTCCCTCAATTTGAGAGTACCCTTGAGCCACGAGACGTGCTTTGTTCCGAATCACATTGCCAGATTCATCTGTTTTGTTTTTGAAGATCCATTTGGTTCCAATGACATTTTTCTCATTTGGTCTTTCAACTAGAAACCAAACATCATTTCGGGTAAACTGTTGAAGTTCCTCTTGCATAGCAAGTATCCAAAATTCATCATTGAGAGCTTCATTTATATTTTTTGGTTCAATTTTTGAAGTGAAGCATACATGACTGTTGATGGCCTCAAGTTGTCTTCTAGTCTTGACTCCAACATCCGGATCTCCAATGATTTGATTGAGGGGATGATCCTTGACATGTGGAGTATTTCCCGAAGCTATTGAGGCATTGGGAGTGGGAGATTTTTCATCAGGTTTACCTATGTGGCACGGTTCTCCCACTTCATCATCAACAAGTCTTGTGTCTTCCTTGGATTGGTCATCAATGACAACATTTATGGATTCTTGAGTTGTTTTAGTCCTTGTATTGTACACTCTATAGGCCCGACTATCAGAAGCATATCCTAGAAATATTCCCTCATCGCTCTTAGAGTCAAATTTTCCTAAATTTTCTCTATCTCGAAGGATGTGACATTTGCTACCAAAGACCCTAAAGTACTTAATGTTTGGGACTTTTCCATTCCATAACTCATATGGGGTCTTATCTAGGCCAGCTCTCAAGTAGACTCGGTTAATGATGTGACAAGCTGTATTTACTGCTTCGGCCCACAGATTTTGAGCTATATTTTTGCTGTTCATCATGACTGTGGCCATTTCGAGTAGAACTCTGTTTTTCCTTTCTGCTACTCCATTTTGTTGGGGAGTTTTTGGGGCTGAGAATTCATGCTTGATTCCCAAATTTTCACAGAATAGTTCAAAGCGCCCATCCTCAAATTCCCCTCCATGATCACTCCTAATACGTTTAACTGTGCATTCCTTTTCATTGTGGAGTCGTCTCATGAGTTTCTCAAATTCCTCGAATGTATCCGACTTTTCTTTCAAAAATACAACCCATGTATACCGGGAATAGTCGTCAACAATAACGAAGAAATACCTCTTACCTCCTTGACTCATTACTCTTGTGGGGCCTACAAGGTCCATATGGAGTAGGTCAAGGGGTTTTGATGTAGCGATGATGGATGTCTTCTTATGTGCTACTTTAATTTGTTTACCTTTCAAGCATTCAGCACATACTTCTTTTGGTTTCTTCCCAATCTTTGGTAATCCTCTCACCAATTTCTTCCTACTTAGCTTAGCAAGGTTCCTGTAGTGGACATGACCAAGCCGTTGATGCCATAATTCAGTATCATCATTAATAGCCATGTGGCATACGGCGGATGGTCCCTCATCACCTTTGTTTTCAATCACATAGCAGTTATCTCCAGTGCGAAACCCTTTTAATATTAATTTTCCAGTTTGGTCCATAATTTCGCACATCTCTTTGGAGAATTTCACGGAATGCTGTTCATCACATATTTGAGAGATGCTTAACAGATTATGTTTCAAACCGTCAACACATAGAACATCCTCAATTTTGGGCAATCCTGGCCCGGTGATGGTTCCCTTTCCAACAATCTTGGCAAGACTCCCATCTCCAAAGGTAACAGACCCACCATCAAATTCAGCATAATCACAGAACTGAGTCTTGTCACCTGTCATGTGTCGGGAGCATCCACTATCAAGATACCACCTAGTGTTTCTTCCGGCTCTAAGGGCTGTATGAATAACTAAGCATTTGTTCTTAACTACCCATTTAGAGACTATCCTCTTTGGAGAACTAGGTTTCTTGGTAGATTCTAGGGATGTCATTGGTTGGGCACAAGTTTTTGAAGTTTTCTCTCTCATCAGCTCCATGGTTTTTTTGTTCAACTGTTTTACCATTTCTAGGAGCTCTTCCATTCTTTTGTCTTTCTTTGGTGGAGTGGGATAATTCTTCCTTATGTTTGGAGTTTGTTTAGGAGGACTCCACATCTGATTCATCCTTTTACCGGTAGGTACAAATTTACCTTTCAAGTTCCGAACCGGATTCTTAAGGACCAAGCATTCAAACTTTAGATGACCAACATCTCCGCATGCATGACATATAGGTGAATTTCTCTTAGTGGTGCTTCCTGATGCATTCCTGGTCTTTTTAGGTTCTGGGTTACTAACCTTAGTTGGCTCATTATATCCTAGCCCCCTTGTGTTCCTACAAGGTTTACCTGACTTAAGGATATCATCAAGTTTTTCTCTACTTTGGGCAAATCTTTCATTGAGTTGACTTTCTTGATTAAGCTGCAAAACTAAACACTGATTTGTAGATTTTGCCTTTTTCAGCTCATCTTCTAGGGTATTAATTTTGTCTTGTGCTGCTTTGTTTTTCTTTTCCAATTCACAGATCTGATGGTAGAATCCGTGGTTTTCTCTCTTCACTTCTTGCATTTCATCAGCCAGTTTGTTGTTTTCAATGTTAGCTTGGCTCAACTTCTTGGTAAGAAGGATGCTTTGACGGAATAGCTCATCATAGGCAACTTGCAAACCTTCTTTATCATCCTCGTCATCATCGGAGGATGTCATATTGTGTTCTGATTGCTCATGATCATTATCGCTTTGTAAGTCTGGGACAATCTCAGAAATAGAGGCCATCAGAATTTTAACTGATCCTCTCTCATCACTTTGATCTTCTTCTGTTTCTGAATCAGTACTCCCAAGGTTGTCCCATGTGGCTGCCATAGCTTTCTTTTTGAATTTTTCTTTGGCAGGAGCTTGACATTCAGAGGCAATATGACCATAGCGACCACAGTTGTAGCACTTGGGATCTTTTGGCTTGTTGTAAGATTTTCCTGTATAGCGCTTTTTGTCAAAAGATTTGCTATTCTTGTCAACCCTCTTTCCTTTGTTTTTGAAGAATTTTCTAAATTTCTTGGCCATAAGAGCCATTTCATTCATATCCAATTCTTCATCACTATCAACTTCAGATTCTTGTGTAGTGTGTGAAGTTTTTAGCACGGTGTTTCTACTTTTTGGGGATTTCTTGAAATGAAGTTCATGGGTCTGTAGAGATCCTAGTAGATCTTCTATTTTCATAGTATCAATATCTCTACATTCCTCAATAGTTATGACCTTGGAAGAGAATCGTTCGGGTAAGGATCTTAGAATTTTCCTACAAATGCGCGGGTCCGAAATTCTCTCTCCCAATCCCCACATAGCATTGGTGACATCACTCAAACGGGTGTAAAAGTCCATGAAGTTCTCATGTTCTTCCATTTTCATATTTTCAAACTGAGTTGTCAATAGCTGAAGCTTTGACCTCTTGACTGTACTAGTCCCTTCATGTGTAGTTTCAAGGATGTCCCAAGCTTCTTTGGATGTTGTGCAATTACAAATTCTTTTGAACTCATCCGCTGAGACGGCACAAAAGATGGCATTGAGTGCCTTTGCATTGCTAATGTATCTCAGTTTTTCAAGATCAGTCCATAAGTCATCAGGTTTGACTGTGGTGGTTGTGACACCCTCTAAGGTAGTGTTCAAGAGGGGTATTTCATATTTGATTTCCACAGACCTCCATGTTGCATGGTCCAATGATTGCAAGAAAACTCTCATCCTTGCTTTCCAATATGCGTAGTTTGATCCATCAAAATATGGAGGCTTGGAAACCATACTGGAATCCCCTTTTGACATGATTTCAAGCTTCTAGAGACGGATCACACTCCGGGCGGTTACGCCTTTGAGGAGGAACCCGCTCTGATACCAATTGAAAATGCGGTATAAGTTTAATTACCGCTGTTGTAGAAGCAAGAAACAAGTTATCTTGTCCTAGAGGGGGGTGAATAGGACACTTTTTAAAATTTCTCAACACAAAATATTGTTAGAGCACTTTCATCAAACATCAGATATGCAAACCATAATAGAAGCCCAAAAAGAAGTAAATCAGTTCATCCAATCACCACACAACAAGGGATTTTTATAGTGGTTCGGTTATGTACCTACTCCACTCCCGGCTGATCCACTCACTCCTTGAGTGGCCGGATTTCACTATCACTATGGTTTTAAATGAGGTTAACCATAAACCTTAACAGCCTACAAAAGGACTTACGACTCAACACATGGATTCATCCTTCCATAGGACTAATCCATGACCACTTAGTCCTACACAAGGGCTTGTCCTACTCAAGGACTTGTCCTACGCAAGGACTCTACCGAGTTTGGGTCTTCAAACTCTGAAACCCAAATCTCAACTCGAGGAGGTTTCTTGGACTCGAAAGACTAAAGATACTTAGCTGATTGAGTCCCTTGATGATGCCTTTGTTGAAGATGCTTCAGCTTGTACGGAAGACGTCTTCTTCAGCTCCCTCGATCAGCAACCTTGCTCCGGATGACCCATTGTAGTTTCCAAGGTGAGGGATTGAGGATAGGTTGAGGCTATTTTGGGATATGGCTTTTATATGAGGAAAGCTTCTACCTAAACCACCATTAATGGCATTGATGACAAGCAGATGTCTATGAGAGGAAGGTCAAGATGCCATTAAAGAGGAGTTGAGTTCATGTTTCAATCCAAGCTTTGAATGCTTAATCAATGTTGGTCAGATCAACATGGATTGAAGAATGAACTCAACAGATCTAAGGGTTTGGAAGAAGGAGATCTCAAGAAGAAGGCTCACTCAAACCCTAGATGGTGCTCAAGGTATCTTTTGCAAGATCCAACCGAGTTCTATAAATAGATTATGCCCTTCAACGGTCAGAAAACGGTCAGCTCGATAGGTTCCGATTGATCGGACATAAGATTTAGTCAAATTTGAATTTTGCTTGAAAACAGGTTCTCCGATTGATCGGACTTGGTTCCGATTGATCGGAACACCCTGTCCGATTGATCGGATAGGTGGTCCGATTGATCGGAATTTCTTCCAGAGAGATGATGCAATTTTTCTGGAAATTCTTCCGATGGATCGTACCTATTTCCGATGGATCGGAGAGCCCTGTCCGATGGATCGGACAGACCTCCGATTGATCGTAAAAGAGTCCAGAGAGTTTTTCAAAGTTTACTGGACAAATGTACGATTGATCGGACATACTGTCCGATTGATCGGAACACTCTGTCCGATGGATCGGACATACCTTCGATGGCTCGGAAAAGTGTCCAGAGAGTTTGCAATGTAACTGGACTATTTTCCGATGGATCGGACACTTTGTCCGATTGATCGGACATCTATCGGGATACTCTCCGATGGATCGGGTATGTATCGGAGAGTGCAGACTGAAATATTTTCAATTTTAAGGAACTTTCTGCAACCAAAAACCTATCCATTGCTGATCTAAATGGAAGGTGAGCTATAGATGGTGCTAAGGGTGTGCCTAGAAAGGACTTGGGCCATCTATAGAAGATTTTTTAGGATCAAAGGTTTGGGGAGAAAAGGCTAGAGGCTGACTTGATCTTCGAGAAGCTTCTGTCTTCAGCCGCAAGGGAAACTGACTTCAGTTGCCAGGGACTCAACAACACACTAACCATGGTAATTGACAAATCTTTGCATTAACAAAAAAGAGAAGGTAAACATGAAGAACGAGAACATTTTCAAGAATATCTTTTCATTAATATGTCAATTGTTTACAAAGGACTGCTCGCGAGTACAGGAGAAAGAAAAACAAAAAAGAACATCAATGTCTCGGGGGAGGAGCCGTGCTCTCGACTTCAGGACCCATTTCTGGAGCCCCTCCAGCCTCCGTGGCTTTGGTCACCTCATTCTCAGCAGCAGCTTGCTCCTCTGCAGCTATGATGGTCGCGACTCGTCCGAATTCCCCCATATCAAAAGATGGGGACATTCGTTGCACTACTCTCAGCGCAAAGTCGCGACCAGCATCATATGACTCATATCTTTCATCTTCATATAGCTACGAGTTTCGGAACTCGGAAATTGCCCGAGGCCCTTCCTCCGAGAGCATTTTTACCAAGGCGACTCTCTCCTCGTCCCAATGGATCGAGTCATCCTTGAGCTGTGCGAGATTGGAGCGCTCCCTCTCCAAATTTTCGTTGACTTCTTTAAGCTGCAACTTGGCCTTCGCGAGCCGCTCCTCCAGCGAGATCTTGTCTTGACGAAAGATCTCCCTCTCTCTCTCCGCTTTCTCCTTCAACCCCGCGAGCTTCGCGAAGTTAGAATCCAAAGCCTGATACCTATCGGTCAGGACTTGGACTTTCTCGATGAGGATCTTCTTCTCCTCATCTCTCTTAGAGATCACCGCCTCACGGGACTTGAGGAGCTGATCCCTTCCTTGGACCGCCTTCTCCAAGGCGATCCTCTTTCCTTCTGCCTCATCGATCACGCGACGATATCACGCCTCGTCCGCAAGATGAGATCTAAACCCTGCAAAATGGAAAAGAAAACGTGAGAAAAATACTTGAGAGCCCAAAAATAAGGAAGTTAAACAAAAACTCCGAGGTCTTACCTGAACCATCCTTACCCCCACCTCAAGGAAGAGGTTCTCAAGGCTTGGCTCGGGAAGAGAGCCAAAAGTTTGGGCGGAAATGTTGTTAAACAAAAATTTACAAATTAGATGGAGGTGGCGAGGAATAGAGAATGTTCCACCTCCAGATGGCTGGGAGACGACCAACCTAGTCGTGCTAGCGACAGGTGGGGCCACCGACTCGCGAGCAGGTCCTTGCTCGCCAGCAGGGGTCATCTCGCCAGCAGGAACCAACTAGCGAGGTTCTGTTTGCTCGCGAGCCTCATCAGCTGGGGGGCAGCTGGACCCTACCCCATCAGGGGAGTTGTCGGTAATATTAGTCACTGGCGGACCAGGTGCAACCACCAGTGAGGGGACGTTGGGCACTGCTGGTGCCCCCACCGTGCTCGCGAGAAGAGCAGGTTGGTCGCCACCCTTGCGGGCGGATGGTTGAGTAGGTCTTGCAGACTTCTTCTGCCTTTTCGAGTTTGTGCCCTTTAGTCGAGGCAACAAACCCCTCTTTTCTCCAGTTTTTGTCATCGTGACTTCTTCGCTGGATATCAATCCCGCTGCCGCGAGTCGCGAGCAGGACAAGCAGGCTTCGATGTGCCTATCACCAACAGGCACCTTGTATACTTTTACTATCTTCTCGTTAATCCCTCCCTTCAAGTTTGGCTTGTTCAGGGCCGGGATACTTGCGAGCACAAGTAGCGGTCAGAATATATATAAACCCTAGAATTTTAACTGGAGAAACAGCACAATGTGGGATTGTGCCTACCTTCACAGAAAAAACGGGTCACTCCTGGACCCCTGGAGGAGGCAGACTCACAGTTCCCGGAAGCATAGAACCACCGTTTCCTCCAGCCGGGATAGTTCGAGGAGGGCTTCCCCAGCACGAAGTTATCCCGGTGCCAGTAACACAGGTAGTACCAGCCTTCGCTGGAGGGCACCTTCTTCAAGCGAAACATACGGAGGAACTCCTCAGCTGTGAGCTCCCCGTTGCTGGCCTGAGCCCAGAGGACGAAGGAGCTCAGAACCACCCTCCACCCGTTCACAATAAGTTGCTCGGGGGCAATCTTATAGCATCGGAGAACATCCCGAACGAAAGGATGGAGAGGAAGGCGTACCCCCAGGATGAGCTGGTACTCATAGAAAGCCACACACCCTGGGGGCGGAGAATCTGGTGTCTCCCCATCTCCGGGCAACCGGAGAGTGATAGAGTCAGGGATCAGATACCTCTCCCTTAACTCAACCAGCCGGTCCTCCGATAAAATAGAAGGATATCCGGCTGCCGTGTATCTGCCTGCCGGAACCCTCGCATTACTAGAAGCAGAGGATTTCGGTGTAGCATCTCCCAGTGGGACGGTGGTCTCGTCAGAGTCCTCAGCCATAAGATGGTTAAAAAGGAAAAAGAAAAGGAATATACCCACAAAGAAGAAAGGAAGGAAAAGGAACATGACAGGAGATGACGGGAGAATTCTTTCGTTCGAAAAACTTCTGTAGAAAACCAGAGAAATGGCGGACTCCGTATATTTATAGGCAATCATTCCGCTGCATCTGGTGATACGTGTCAGCCCCTCCTTCGGTGCGGCAGTCGAGCAGGCACGCCCATTAACTCTCCGGACACGTGGCGAGCGTCTCTTCACTTCCTGACTGCGGAAAGGCTGTAAAAAGCTGGCGCTCATTAATTCTAGCCTAATCATGTACGGTTTCATTCTCGATAAAGGCAGCAGGCGGTTACGTGTGATAGTGAATTAAGTCCTTCCCTTAGAATTCCTGGCGGTAAGGACTTGGGGGGCATCTGTTATAGTAAAAAATAGCGGAGATCATCTGCTGGAGGCTTCTTATTATATTCTAATGATACTCCGATCCCGCGAGCACCTTTATCCGACTATCGAGAACGTCTGTTCGCGACTGGCATATTCTGAAGATACTCCAATCCCGCGAGCACCTTTATCCGACTATCGAGAACGTCTGTTCGCAGCTCGCATATTAGGAAAAACGATGCTCGACTACCAAAGCTTTGAGAAGTTGTGATCGATAGTCAAATACTGGAAGGCGAGAGAAGTTGTGTTTTTCCTGCGAGCAGACCTTCTCACAAGTCGTTGAAAGGTGTTACATCTGAATGAGCGAGCACTTGGACTCGCGACCATCTTCCAACTTGCGAACAGCTTTTTCTGTGGAGACATCCCTTAGCCCTCAGTACCAGTAGCCCGTATAGGCTGATTTTGGGCTTATCTTCTTCAGTGGTTCCGAGTCTCAAGGGATCACTATCAAGGAACGAAACTATCGGATGAGTCATTGGATTAGATCTCCCTTCTATCTGAGGATAAGAATCTTATCCCACGAAATCAGCGGGATCTCAATATCTTACGTAACAAATTGGATCATTTCAGATCTATATAAGGAGAAGACTACATTAAGATACGGGTACACAATCTTCAACCCCTAACCTCGACTGCTTGACTATTCTCCTTCTTGCCTTATCTGACTTAAGCATTGGAGGGCTAACGGCTGGACGCCGGCCACCCTTAGTTGCTTTCTGTCTTCTTTCAGGTCCGGTAGAGGGAGTCTCTATTGGAGAGAAGGTGAACGACCGGAGGACCCTGTTACAAAATCTGACGTTAACACATGTGAACCTTGTCAGAAATTAGGAGGAATCTCCCGTAGAAATATGATGCCACTCAATCCCATCTTAATAATCGAAATTTTTGATTGTTGGGGCATCGATTTCATGGGCCCATTCCCATCTTCTTTTGGAAACCTATACATCTTGCTTGCCGTTGATTATGTTTCCAAATGGGTTGAGGCCATACCTTGCCGGAATAATGACCATAAAACGGTCGTTCGTTTTTTAAAAGAGAATATTCTTTTCTGGTTTGGAGCGCCTTGAGTCATCATAAGCGATGGAGGGTCTCACTTTTGCAATCGCCCTTTTGAAACCTTAATGAAGAAATATGGCGTAACACACAAAATGAGCACTCCCTATCACCCACAAACTAGTGGACAAGCTGAGATATCCAATAGGGAGATTAAACACATTTTAGAGAAAACGGTGAATCCCGATCGCAAGGATTGGTCACTTCGGCTTACCGATGCGCTTTGGGCTTACCGTACTGCTTTGAAAACCCCTATTGGAATGTCTCCCTATAGACTTGTCTATGGGAAGGCTTGTCACTTGCCTGTGGAGTTGGAACATAGGGCATATTGGGCTATTAAGAAGATGAATTTCAATTCTGACAAGGCAAGCTCGTTACGCAAACTACAATTGAATGAACTTGCAAAAATCCGGAATGAAGCTTATGAGAACGCGAGAATTTACAAGGACAAGACGAAGATATTCCATGATAAGAATATTCTTCGCAAGACATTCACGATCAATCAAAAAGTCCTCATGTATAATTCTCGCTTACATCTATTTTCGGGAAAATTGAGATCTCGATGGACCGGTCCCTACATTGTACAAACTGTCTATCCTTATGGGACTGTCGAGCTGTTGAATCCGAGGAACAGCAACATTTTTAAAGCAAATGGGCAGCGATTAAAGCCGTTCTTTGGGAAATTTCCTTCAGAAGGTATGTCCATACCCCTGAATGATCCAGTGTATCAGGATGATTAATCTCCTAGTCTGACGGAGGTATAGAGTAGTTAGGATTAGGATTTTGTTGCTTTGATTTACGTTTGCTTAGGTTTGTTAGAAGGAGGAGGAATTCCAATTTTCACCTGTCAGGTACTCTCGCTCCTCACTCCCTTTATGTTCACATTGCTCTCATGTTTGTTTACTGCACATCTTTTACATTGAGGACAATGCAAGATTTGGTTGGGGGGTGTAGGATCACTTGGATAAATCCAGCGTTTTGTAACATTTCAAGCAATTATGTGGAAATTTTTTGATTTTTCAAACATTCAAAACTCTTTTAGAAAACATCGGTTCTATGCATTCAAGATGATATGAGCATAAGAGGAGGAGATATGAAGTGCATGGGGCTGTATGTCTGGAATCTCTCATAGCATAATGGTTTTATATATGAATTCCCCTATTTCTGTGATTGATAGAAAATCTGAACACTTTTACACCTAGTCCACATTACACGATTTTTCATGGGTTGAAGGGATTAGGTGATTTATGGATTAGCTAGACTTTGAATTAAGGTATTGAGAAATCAGGCCGAGGTACTTTGTCCATCCTTGACCATGGGAAAACAATGAAAGATATGGATTTCTAAAAATCTTATCCAAATTAAAAGAAAAAGGAAAAGGAAGGATGAAATTGGGAATGATGGAAAACTGGTGGAAAATTTTGATTAGGGCTACCTACTACCAACCGGGGGATGGTCTACCCGCAACCAAAGCCGAAAATGGGATGTAGTGTGAAAGTCGTTGGAAGGACAGTAAGGCAAATTCCTGTCATTGGCTTGATGTAGCTCCATGTACCTTGAGATCTATAGTCTGGCTGATTCATGAAGAAGATAATCCTAGAAATCATGAGATGAATTTTCACTATCCACACTAGATTGAATTTGTTCAAATCCTTCTATTTATCAACCAATCAGCGGGAATTTCATATAAATGCTTATTATGTTTTGAGGGTTGACGGTTTCAACCTCTGTCGCCTAATATTTCTGAATCTTACACTTATGTACCTTGGAACGCATAGAAGGATAATTTCTAAGGGAGAGTTGAGTTTTGGAAGAATGGAATTGGTTTCACGCATGTTTTGCTTGGGACTAGCAAAATGCTGGTTGGGGGGTGTTTTGAGCTCTTAATTGTGCATATTCTAACCCCAATTCATCACTCATTGTGCGAGGTTTGCATGGTTTATAGACAAATCTAATGCATGTTTTGTGATTGCAGGTTTGTGAGTGAACTCCGCCTAATTGATGATGAAAAGAGCTGATTTAGAACCTTGGATGAAGACCAAAGGAGGGCCGAAGGAAGAAGGAAGCAAAGAAAGAAGCAAGGAAAGAAGAAAATAGAAGAAAGAAAGGAAGAAAACAAGAAGAAAAAGAGACCGACCGGTCTTGACCGGTCGGCCAAGGAAGCCAGACCGGTCAAGACCGGTCAGCTATGCACGCTGGAATGTAGCTGAACAAGCCCGACCGGTCTTGACCGGTCGGCCATGCCTGCTGGAGTGTTGATGAAGAGGCCAGACCAGTCGTGACCGGTCGGCCAGCCCAGTCCGACCGGTCCAGACCGGTCGGCCATGCATAGATTTCAAAAGTTTCTATTTCTGGCGCCGATTTTCTCTGCGCACTGCGTAACTCTTACGCAGATTCTCGATCTTTCTGAAGTTGTGGAGCCTTCCTACTATAAAAGGACACCTAGGGATCGTTCCTAGGGTATCTAAGAAGGGTTGAAGCAAGCTTGGAGGCGGCGGAAGTGAATCTCGGAGTTTCACAACTCCCTCTAGTTTGTTTTGCTGTTTTTATGAACTTTTTAGTTGTTTCATGTTTCCTTGGATCATGAGCAGCTAAACCTCTTAGCTAGGGCTAAGAGGTGAAGCTTGTAGTGGATCCAAGATGTTTCAATTCGTAGTTAGTTGGTTTTAAGTGTGGAATTCATGATTATGAACTATGGTTTGAAGTTTATACAAGTTTTTAAGTAGTTTTTCTTAGTCTTATGATGACTCATGGATGTTTGGGAGAATTACTTAATTTCTTAATTGGTTTGTATCAGTCTAGACCTGTATGATCCGAGGAATCGTAGTGCGCTCTAGGACTATGATCTTCATGAAGGGACTTCCTACTAAAGTTCTATTTTTCTGATTTTCTGAAATATGTATGGATTGTGCATGTGATTTGAATCAAGTTCAAATCCTGATCTAGCCTTGTCATGTGACAAGACTTGAGGATGGTTATGATTGTGAACTGAACCTTTTGGAAAGGGGAATGACCTATGCAATTGAGCATGCTCAGCTCAGCCTACATTGAGTGAATCTTATGCATAGAACTTAACATATGACAGATTGTATGGTTTAACAGTTCTATCATCCGACTAGATAGACCTTAATGTCGATTCTAGTTGAGAGAATGAAAAACCACAGCGGATTGAACATCAAGGATTGCTACAAGTGGATCCTTGAACCCCTAATGCCTTTTTATAATTTCTACATTCAAATTAGTTTAAAATTGCTATTCACATAAATTCTATTCAAAATCTGATTATTAGCTTTCAATAGACACTTTTAGATGTGTTTGTGAAATCCTACATAAGTCCCTGTGGATCGACCTCGGTCTTACCGAGTTTATTACTACATTGCAACCCTACACTTGGGGAAGTGAACAAACACCTGCAAGATACAAGAAAAATCAATTCAGTAACAAAGATGAAATCATGCCTATGTTCATAGTGGAATAAAAGTTCACCCACCTTCACAAAAGAAGCGACTGACGTTATGTCCTCTAAGGTTGGACCCCACATTAGACTCCCAGTTACCTGAGACATATAACCACTGCCTCTTCCATCGGGGATAGTTCGAAGTGGGATTCTCCATGATGAAATTCTCCCGGTGCCAGTAACATAAGTAGTACCAACCCTCACTGGATGAAGCCTTTTTTAGTTGGAACATCTTCAACAACTCATCGGCAGTCAAGTCCCTGTTCCCCGCTTGCTTCCAGAGGACATAGGCACTCAATACGACCCTCCAACCATTCACGATAAGTTGGTCGGAGTATCATCTTCCAGAGGAACGACCTCATCATTAGAGTTCCCCGCCATATAAAGAAAATAGAAGAATAAGAGAAAGGGAGGAGGAATATCTCAGCAAAGAGGTCACACCAGAGATAGATGAAGAAAGAAGGAAGATTTTTTGTTATCTCCAACAAAACTTCGAAGTGAAGAAATCTCTGTAGGCTCCAGATATTTATAGGCATTCATTTCATCAGGATTTGATTAACACGCGACGACCCTTCGTTTGGCATGACAGTCGAACGGGCACGAGCATTAACTCCCGGGACATGTGGCGAGTGCCGCTTCATTTCTCTTAGCTGAAAAACTGCGGAAAGCTGGCGCTCATAAATGCAGGCTTAATCATGTACGGCTTCTCCTTCGAAAAAAAGCACTAGGTGATAAGTACCTAATATTGTATAATTAACCCTGGTTCTTAAGGGCATTATCATTATTTTTCCGGTTAATTATCTCTCATTAGGTGAATTTTCTGTCTTCAGGTGATCAGGAGAGGTTGGACAAAATCCGAGTCAATCAGGACGATTTAGTGCCCAAAAGTAATCAACGTCAAGTGTGTGGCAATCCTGAGGAAAATCAGGGCGTAAGGATTGAAGAGTGAACCATATTCTAGGTGGATCTGAAGTCTCAGAAGGCCTCATCAAATCGACATATTTTGGAGGTCCATCTGAGACATGTTATGATGATCGTGATCAAGGCCTTCGCAAAAAAATGGATGATCATGCTTGGATGGTCAAGATTGGATGTCTATAGTTGGGACCAACTGTGCATCATGGCTGGCGACACTTTCTTGAGCATCAGATCAAAGGCCCTAATCGACTAGCACTTTGGACCATACCATCATCTCCAACAATCCAATCCATCCATCACGATCAGCTGGACACCAGTCATCCATGCACATCACAACCATCCATCATCTGTGTAGGGCTGGCCAAGGTGGACACCACTATGTGCAGCGTGCAGCAAGGATGGACGTCCACCAGCCTCACACGTGCCAGATCAACCAGGTGGGCCACACAGCAGTCCAGCTGCAGCTGCAGCTGCTCAGCGTGCAATCCAATCTCCACCGTCCAGCAGCTGCCGGACGTCCATTCACATCAATGGCCAGCGCTGTGGACCCCACATGCCATCCACGTCTGATCATCTCAGCCGCTCATGGCTGCATCATCTACCAGCCATCCAGTTCTGCTCACACGTGTAGCATAAGTGCTGCAATCCAGCACGATCATCACCATCGTCAATCAACATTTGGAGTAGCCTCTTCACCATCCAATTACAGCAAGCCTCACATGTGCAATCTTCATCAGCACCGTCCAACTGTTGGACGCCAATCTCCATCGTTGTGGATCCCACCTTCATCTGGAGATCAGCCACTTGGCACGTGTCATCATCATCCAACCGTCCACCTCAATTCCAACCAGCAGGTGGACGTCAACACCAGTGAACCATCAACGTGGACCCCAAGATCAGTCAACATCCAGCCGTCCATTAGGTGGATCATCTTCACACGTGCAGAGATGGATGTCATCAACTCCATCAGTCCCCACCTTGCACATGCAGCGGAACCAGCTCAGCCGTCCAGCAAAGTTGGGCCCACACGTGCTCACCATCCAATCCATCATCCAGCAGAGGACGTCTGTCCAGTTCAAGCCACTAAAATCTCCACCGTCCAAGCAGAAAAGGACCCCACCTGTCGCACGTGCAGACCAGCTCCAACGTCCCTGATGCAGCATCATCTCCAGCAGACCGTCCAATGGACCATAGCAACGGACAGCACCTTCACCATCTCCATCACCACGAGCAGCAAGGCCTTCCACAGCCCTCCATCATTATCAATTTAGCAGATGGAGTTCCAACTACTCACTGCATCTAGCCGTCCAAAAATTCTAGACCCCACCAAGCAAGGCATCTCTCCTCCACATGTGCAAGCAAGAAAACCTTTCTCCACTCCCACATGTATGGAGGCTAGAAAACACACACACTCTCTCTTCTCTATACTTAGAATCTAAGGAATTCACTATACTTAGACTCTAAGGAAACTCTATACTTAGAATCTAAGGAACTCACTATACTTAGAATCTAAGGAACTCACTAAACTTAGACTCTAAGGAAACTCTTTACTTAGGTTCCAAGTAATTTCACTCTCCCTTATCTTATAAAAGGGGTTGCTCCCTTATCATCTCATCCATCCCATTCTCTACAACTCCTCCCTTCTCTTCTTTAGTTTTCTTTCTTTCTTTTGTAGTGTAGAGTAGTTTTCTCTCTAGAGAATTTAGTCTTCCATTGTAGCATGGTTGGCTAAACCTCTAGCTAAGGCTAGGGGTGAAGCCTTTGAAGAAATTTACAAGCTATGGTTCTTTTGGTTCAACATTGTGTGGTGTAAATGTTGGAGTTCTCTTTGGTTGATTGGTTTGGTTATCCGCCTCGGTAGACGCTATTATTGTGCAAGCCCCTTGATCCATCGTCGACTCCGGGCACGTTGGATGCTTGGGGTCCCTTGCACACCAATTAGCTAGTTCATGATCGATAAAGTCCCTTGATCCATCATCGACTCCGGGCACGTTGGATGCTTTGGATTCCCTACGGTCATCGAGCTAGTGCAGGTAAAGTCATCGATCTGTAAAATCCCTTGATCCATTGTAGACTCCGGGCACATTAGATGCTTTGGATTCCCTGCGATCGATAGACGAGATCTTAACGGTTGGATCGATCAATCAAAGCCTCTTATCTTGTAAGTATGCATTTGATCGTATGAATTGTGATCTTATCGGTTGAATTGTTGGCAAAGTTGTTGATCTGTACAATTCCTTGATCCATTGTTGACTCCGGGCACAGTGGATGCTTGGAATTCCCTGCGATCAACTAACGAGTGCTTCATGGTCAAATCCATCGGTTCAGATCACCATCTTTTATGAAATATGCAAATGGTTTAACTGTTTTATCTTCCGGTTGGAATGAATCTTTATTCAATTCCAGCTGAGTTATAGTTGGACCAACGAATCGAATCTTGTGAATGAATCAAAGGTGGATCCCTGATGCCTTAACCCCTTTTCTATTTTTGTCTTTCACCACACACAACTTGCTCCACTCTCGTGGATAAACCGGATTTCATCTCACTCACCTAAACTAATTCCTCTAAGTGTTCTTAACCCCAATCCCTGTGGATCGACCTCGGTCTTACCGAGTATTTTACTACTTCGCTACCTGCACTTGGGTGTGCAATCTTCGGGTTGTAGCACTAGGCGATTACATATACAGACAAGTCCTTCGCTTAGCTACTTAAAGCAAATGACTTGGGGGCATTTGTTGTAGAATAAATTTGGTCATCGAAGAAGTCTAGAGACACGCGACTTGTGAGTGCCTTTGACTTTGTGAAGTCGCAACTAAACCATCCGACCAACGAGCCTACCTGGTCGCATCTTGTATATCGCGAAGTCGTGACCAAACCATTCGATTAACCAGCCTACCTGGTTGCGTCTTGTATATCGCACAGATCTGCGACTTCCTATACACTCCCGATATGTAAGTAGGACTGGTCGTCGAGTGGGAACATCTCCGTCATCCGAGCAGCTTTGCTCCCTGGCCGTCAAACGAGGACATACCCAAGTTCGAGCACCCCTGGTCGCTGGTCGTTCGCTGGGGACGTCCCTCGTCTCATAGTACCAGCAGCCCATATAGGCCGGCTTTGGCTTGTTTCTATTCATAGTCTCGTACCACGAGGGGCCTCCATCAAGGGACGTGAATGACTAGACATCTAGGTTGGTTATGCCATCTTCCTATCTGAGGATTAAACGTGATAAGCTCCTTATCCCCCAAATCAGTGATAATCTTAGCAGTTTACGTAACATAATGGATCACCCGGATCTGTATAAATGGATGGCCACACAGATGATAAAGGTACACAATCTCTACGCCTACGTTTCACACTTCATCTTGCTATCAAGTCATCTCTGATGAGCTTCGGAGGGCTAACAGCCAAGCGCCGGCCATCCTTAGTTTCCTTTGTTTGGCTTTCAGGTTTTAGGAGGGAAGTCTACGTCGAGGAGGGCGTACACTTGGGAGGAACCTGTCACCAAAATCTGACGTCAATAATGGGGCTAAACATCTACAGATCAAGAGAGAGCAAATCCATCTTCACTTGAGCTTTGAATGCTTTATCTTGTGATCAAACACAAGGAAGATGACTTTGAATGCCTAGGATTAGAGCCTAATGGTATGGGCAATGAGGGTGGCTGCTAATGCACTAAAATATCTCTCTGTACCCCCAAAATTGAGCCCAACCTTTATATAAGAAAAGCACAAATGAATATAAAATGACTGCTAATGGCTCTTTGCTGATCGGTCACATTGGTCCACAACCGGTCGGTCGTTGAGGGACGACCGGTCGATTTAGGCCTGGGACAAGATGGCGCTTACTTTCCCATTTAGAGCCGGTCGAGACCGGTCGGGCATATGCCTTAGACCAGTCAGACGGTCCAAACGATCGGTCGGGTGACTGGTTGATTTATGGCCTGGGTCATGCTATTGCTTGTTGACCTCTCTGGACATCTGATGATCGGTCGACCAGGGGCTATGACCGGTCGACAAACACATGAGATCTGTTGTTTGGTTTGTCCGATTTTCAGTAGCTCATGCAACCCTCTTTGCCCATCCTTTGGATGATCTTTTAGGACAACTAAGGGCAATCTAAGATGACTATAAGTCTGCCTATTTGGGTCAAGTTATTTAGAGGTTATGATTTTGGTTTGGTTTAAGGTTCAAGGCTTCACAAAGGCATCTCTTTTACCTATTTCTTCTTCCTTAATGTAGCAGGTCCGCTTGAGTCTTTGGTCTTCATCTTGTTTAAGCTTAACCGAGACTAGACTCACTAACCTACTTAAATGACAAATAAGGTACACTAGTATGCCACAGAAAAGTGCACTAACAATCTCTCCCTTTGTCAATTATACAATAAAAACCTAACCTACCAAAACAAAATACATGAACTCGATTACATTGATATTTAAATGAAATACAACTCGAGAGACGTATAACTAAGCAGCTCCTCTTTAGTTACTCCCCCATAACCTATCAATCGTATAAAACATAGTAAACTTGTTTTTGTGGGACTTGATGTTGAGCCATGAATATTACATATTCTAACTCCTTTTCATCATCACATTATGCATACTTTCTATGCTAAAAGACCTATCTAATGCATGCTTTTATAATTGTAGGAATAAGAGAGAGACAACACTAATTTAGTGTTAAAAGAGGCCTTCTAAACATTATTGAAGAACAAGTGAAGAAAGACAAGAGGAGTGGAGAAACTAAGAGAAAGGAGGATAAGCGATGAAGAAAATGGACTAGCATAGTGGCCCGACTGATCAAGACTGGTCGGCCAAAGATGGCTGCCCTCTACAGAGTTGCTGAAACAAGGACTAGATGGGTCCGACTGGTCAGCTAGCCAACCCGACTGGTCATGACTGGTCAGCCATGCACTTTCTAATTTGGGATTTCAAACAGGAAACAAGCAGTTCCATTTTTGGGTATTCGGCCCAGTTTGTGGGATCCATCTTAATAATTATTTCAAATCCAATCCGTCCACATTGAAGTTTAGCTCGACACTGAAAAACTCTAAGTCATTTCGTGTCGATCGGAGCTACGGATTGACCGTGGCGGCCAAAACAATATGAACTGTCCAGAAAGTTTTCTGATTTCGTTGCTCAACTCTGGAATGGTCCAGGTGGCCCATCATTGATGATATGAAGAATCTAATCTGACCATCATTTAGACTACATCTATATATGAATAACTACAAAGTTTTAGGTCAAAAGGAGGTGTGGTTTGATCGTATTGGTTGAAGAAAGATGAACCATCCAGAAAGATTCCAACTGCGCAGATTTTATACAAGATCTAAGTGTTCTAATTTTCACATACAATTCTTGAATTAATTTGGACAATCTAAGCTTTCTATCATCTAGAGGAGGAAGGTTTCAACTAATGTTCAAAATTTGAGACCAATCCGACCTCGTACACTCTGTAGCGTTGAAAGCAAGATGACTAGTTTTGGAGGTACCCGAATTGTGTAATTTTGAGAGGCAGTCACAGATCTAATTGGTGGGCCCATTCAGAAGATAATATTGGAAATCTAAACCATCTATGAGGAAGATCATGTTTTAAGGAAGCAACAAATCAAACTTGAAGGCAATCAGATTATTAGTTAAGCCATACCAAGCGAAACAAAATCTGCTATGTTGCTGTCATCTTGCTGCATTATAAATATGAGAGCTATCTCCTCTTCTAAGGCAATGAAAGACGTAGGGAGCAAGGAGTTCAAATCCTAGGAGGCTTCTTAGCCTCCTCCAACTAGTTTTTCTTTCTTTTCTTAGTTCTAATTTTAGTTTTAATATGCTTTTTCTTAGTTAACCTCTTAGCTAGAGATAGAGGTGAAATTTGTAGTTAGTTTCAATGCTTAATTCATTAGTTCAAGTACTCATTCTTTAACTTTAAATTTTGAAGTTTTAGTTTGAACAAAGTTGGATTTTTAAATGAATTATGAGAATTTGTGTACTCCGGACATGAGTTTCTTGCAATTCTTTGAGATTACTATGATGGGTTTGTTTAAATTCGAAAGGTAGTAACCCTAGAGCATGCCATAATCTCTTAGCATGACCATTACTTCGAAGGCTACAAGTTCGAGTTCTATGTGCTTCATTAGAACTAGAAATCTGATTTTCAGATTTAGGTGGGACTGTTTGTGCTTGAATGTTATATCCTCCAATTACATGAGAGATATAACTTTGATTCTAATTATGTTATGCTTGGGTAAATGGATGGCATTGGACCACTACAAGTGGATCCTTGATGCTCTAGTTCTTCTTAATTCTTAGATTTTTCCTGTTTTATGTTTAAAACTGATTTCATAAACCATTTTAGATTCTAGTTATTAGGATAGGTCGAATTGTTTACCTCTTTCCTTGTGGATCGACCTTGGTCTTACCGAGAATTATTACTACATCGCAACCTTACACTTGAAGCGACTGAACATGTTTTTGGCGCGGCTGCTGGGGAAAAGGTTAAACAGTTCTAATTGTTCTAATAACTATAGAGCAGTCTCAGTTAGGTAGGATTTCCAATTTTTCTAGAAAAAAAAAGTTCTGATTTTTTTTTTTTTAAATACTAAGTCTTTTGTTTTTTATTTTTTAGGAACATAGTTGCTGACATAGTTCTCACCCTCAATGGGTAACATCTCACCATCTCCTTTCTTTTCGTTCTTTTTCCTAGATTAGGGTAGTTTTCAATTCCTTTGAATTTCATCATGGCTAATTGGATGGGTAGTGCTTGTGCATACCTTTTGGAAGATGAGAAGCCAGGGCATGGGATCCCAACTTATTATGATCGGGATCCCTCCAAGCATGAGTGTTTTTCTAAGATTCAAACAAGCTCCACTACCCCCCACGTAAGACGATGCCTGATTACATTAATGAAAGCAATATACATATTAAGACACGGTGTAAGACGACGTGGGAGTACTAGAACGAAGCAAAATCGAATAATGATCAACTGGGGGAAACATTATGTGATTACCGGATTGAAAATAACATGGGTGTTTCACCGGTTATGGTAGGAGGTGTGCAACATCAAAAGGAACAGGTGAATAGTGGCCAACCGGTTAAGATAATGCGTGTGTTATAGGCAAAATGGTGGAGATAAGATTTCACGTGGAAATGTCCATTCGACTCTCGAGATCATCTGATCGAGAGTCGAATATTGGACAAGTGCGGGACGCCCATTCGACTCTCGAGATCATCTGATCGAGAGTCGAATATTGGACAAGTGCGGGACGCCCATTCGACTCTCGAGATCATCTGATCGAGAGTCGAATATTGGACAAGTGCGGGACGCCCATTCGACTCTCGAGATCATCTGATCGAGAGTCGAATATTGGACAAGTACGGAACGTCCATTCGACTCTCGAGATCACCTGATCAAGAGTCATAGATTGAAAAATACAGAGCAGCTATTCGCAAGTCCCGAGTCTTCATAACCGATAGTCAAATACGGCAAAGCTCGATCCGCGAGCAGACCTTCTCACAAGTCGTTGAAAGACATTACACCCAAAATATGTGCTTGGACTCGCGACCACATTTTAACCTGCGAGCAGCTTTACTACGGGCGTCTCCTTCCTTTTCGGAGGCCGTGACTCCCAGCTACGGGTGTCTCCTTCCTTTTCGGAGGCCATGACTCCCAGCTACGGGCGTCTCCTTCCTTTTCGGAGGCCGTGACTCCCAGCTACGGGTGTCTCCTTCCTTTTCGGAGGCCATGACTCCCAGCTACGGGCGTCTCCTTCCTTTTCGGAGGCTATGACTCCAACTATGGCTTCCGGCCGGATCCAGTCGGATTTCAAGGGATCACCATCTAGGGGCGTGATTGTTGGAATATATCATTGGGTTGGATCTGACTAAAAAGATAGGATCTTATCCCATGAAATCAGCGGATTCTCAGTATCGTATGCGACATCAACGGGATTTCGACATCTCACGTAACAGATTGGATTGTTTCAGATCTATATAAGGGGATGGCTCCCTTGAATAGGAGGTACGTACTCATCATTCAATCTTGGTCCCGTTTTGCTTGGCTTCTCTTCTGTGGCCTAACTTAAGCGTCGGAGGGCTAACGGCTGGTCCCCAGCCACCCTTATTCGCTGTCTTGCTTCAGGTCTGGTGGTGGAAATCCCTCCTGGAGCGAAGGAGAAAAGCCGGAGGATCTCGTTACAAAATCTGACATTAACAGTTTGGCGCCGTCTGTGGGAACGACTTGATCATCAAAATCAATCGTGTTAACCACCGATCAAAATCCTTCGGTGATGCCTCCTAAAAAGACAGTTCATCCTTCAACTTCGAGGCAGGCACCACCTCCGCCCGGTGAGACGGAATCCACACCTGCCCTCCCACCTGTTCCGACGGATATCCCTCAAGGAGCCCCAAATATGCCATCAACAAATCCATTATTGGAGGCTTCTGGAAATCAGGATGATGTCCTACGATTCCTCGGGAACACTCTCCTAACTCTAAACGCCGGAGTTCAGGCACTGTCGAATCGACTTGATCAGCACTTCCCTGAACCGCAAAGACAACCCTCCGAAGGGTTACCACCGCCACCCATACCAGTTGCTTCCAGGCATTCTATGGATGAACCACAGGTCCCGCCACTTGGCGGCCATCCCCCTGTGCCGTCTCCACATTCTATACATTCCAGTTCGTCTCGACAACCTCAACCGCAAGGCTCCACCGCCGAAACGTCTAGCTATACCTTGCCATGGGAAGGAGATCTCAAAAGAATCCAAGACCGTTTTGATGTCATGGAGCAGAGATACCAGGCAAATCGGCCATCTGCTGTCATGGCGGCAATACATCAATCTGAATCTCCCTTCACAAGCGAGGTCATGGAAGCCCCGTTGCCCAGAAAGTATCGAACGCCTGTTATCGCTCCGTATACAGGCATTGGCGATCCTCTGGAACATCTGGAAACATATAGGTCCCTCATGGAGTTGGAGGGACATGGTTCAGAAATCATGTGTAGGGCTTTTCCCCTTACATTGAAGGAAGCGGCTCGTACGTGGTTTCGGGGGTTAAAGCCACTTTCCATCAGTTCCTTTTCCCAATTGTCGGAGATATTTCTTTCTCAATTCATGGGAAGTATTCGCATTAAAAAGCCAGCCTCCCATCTGATGAATCTGAAACAGCAACATGGGGAGACAATAAAAGAGTTCACAGTACGGTTCACTGCCGAAGCCGTTCAAACCGAGGGTTACACTGAAGAAAAGGGTCTCACAGCCCTCATTGCCGGAATAACGAGCGAGAAATTTAGGTTTGCCTTGGATAAGAGCCCGCCGAAAACTATGGCGGAATTCCAAGCCAAAGCTCAGAAATATATCAATGCAGAAGAAGTCGCATTGACACGTCATGGAGTACAAAGTAAGAAACGCAAGCCAGAAGGAACTTCTACAGATAAAAAATACCATCGCGATCAGCGCGATCGCTCTCCCAGGAAGCCTTACTCTGGTAAATATCATAATTACACTCCTCTTAATCGGTCTCCTGAAAAGGTTCTAATGGAGATAAAACACAAGCCATATGTGAAGTGGCCTGCAAAGATTAAATCCGATCCCGAGAAGAGAGATAAGAGTAAGTTCTGTTACTTTCACAAAGATCATGGGCATAGGACCCAGGACTGTATCTCCCTACGAGACCATATCGAAGCTCTTATTCGAAAAGGCCATCTCCAGGATTTTGTTACTCGTAAAAATAGGTCACCAGAGAGGGCGAAGACCTCATCTCGCCAGAAGGAACCGTCTCATCATCAAACCGACCAAGAGGATGCTGAGCCCACAGGAGAAATTCGCACTATCGTCGGGGGTCCAGCTTGCGGGGGTGACTCTCAAGCTTCAAGAAAGGCATACGCTCGAAAAGCGTCCAAAGAACCCCAGCAGATCTATTGGCTGGAACAAACGTCCAACTCTTCGAAGGCTAGCCCTCCCCCAATTTCTTTCACCCTCGAAGATGCAGCGGGAATTCATTTCCCTCATGAAGATTCCATCGTAGTCACACTGAAGGTATCAAATTATCTGACTCATCGAATTATGGTGGATACAGGTAGCTCGGCCGATATTCTGTATTTGGAGGCTTTCGACAAGATGGCACTTGCCAGAAACCTCCTCAAGCCAGTATCGACCCCTCTTGTCGGCTTTGGAGGAGAAGTGGTGACACCTGAAGGAAGTATCGATCTCCCAGTCACCTTTGGGGAGAGTCCAGCGAAGACCACCGTCTTCGTAAGCTTCCTCGTCGTGGATCGAAAATCAGCATATAACGCCATCTTGGGGAGACCGTCTCTAACTAAGGTTGGAGCGGCCTTGCACCCTTCATATTTATGCGTTAAATTTCCAACCCCAAATGGCATAGGGGTCGTGCGAGGAAGTCAGCAGGAGGCACGGTCCTGTTACCAGATAGCCCTCCAAGATCGAAAAAAGGCTCAAGCGACACCTGTCATGGAAATAGTTCAAGGATCACCCGACGTTCTCGCCACCACGTTGGATCCAAGAGAAAGTGCTCTGAAATCAGGAACTCCAGGGGAGGAAACAGTAGCAATCCTTTTTTCATCTGCCTCGTCTATTACGCGGCGAGCAGCGACGATGTCTCGCTTCGTCCGCAAGATGAGGTCTAGTCCCTGCAAACAAGAAGATGGATGAGAAGAAATACTTAAAACACCAAAATGATAAAGTTTTTGGGTTAGGAGGTTCTACCTGAGCCATCCTCATCCCTGCCTCAAGGAAGAGGCTCTCGGGGCCTGGCTCGGGAAGAGAGCCGAAGGATTGAGGTGGGACATTCTCGAATAAGAATTTACAGATGGGGTGGAGATGGCGAGGAACAGAATACGTTCCACCACCGGAAGGTTGGGCAACGATCAGCCCAGACGGCTCGCGAGGAGGAGCCGTCGCCTCGCGAGCAGGTCCCTGCTCGGTAGCAGGTACCAGCTCGCGGGCAGGAGCCATCTCTCGAGACTCCGTGCGCTCACGAGCCTCCTCAGCTGGGGGACAGCTGGACCCTACCCCGTCCGGGGAGTTGTCAGCGATATTGATTACTGGCGGCCCGGGCGCGACCGCCAGTGAAGGATTAGCGGGCCCTGCTGGAGCCCCCCCACCTTGCTCGCGAGAGGAGCAGGCTGATCGCTACCCTTCTCGGTGGATGGGTGAGATGGACCAGCAGATGTTTTCTTCTGCCTCTTAGAGCTCGTGCCCTTCAGCCGGGGCAGCAAACCTCTTTTTTCTCCAACTTGCGTCATCTCGACTTCTCTTACAGGTATTAAGCCCGCTGCTGCAAGGCGAGGTGGAGACAAGCAAGTCTCGACGTGCCTATCACCAATAGGCACCTTGTACACCTTTACAATTTTTTCGTTGATCCCCCCTTTCAAGTTCGGTTTTCTCAAGGCCGGGATACCTGCGAGCACAAACAGGGGTCAGATGGAGAAACCTCAAAAACCTTTTATTGAAGAAACGGATCACAATGCGGGACTGCCTACCTTCACAGAAAAAACGATTTACTCTTGGGCCCCTGGAAGAAGCAAATTCCCAATTTCCAGATGCGTAAAACCAACGCTTCCTCCAGCCGGGATAATTCGATGTGGGCTTCCCCAGCACAAAGTTATCCCGGTGCCAATAACATAGATAGTACCAGCCTTCGCTGGAGGGTGCCTTCTTCAAGCGGAACATGCGGAGGAACTCATCAGCTGTAAGCTCCCCGTTCCCGGCCTGAGCCCAAAGGACGAATGAGCTTAGGACCACCCTCCATCCATTCACAATAAGTTGCCCGGGGGCAATTTTATAACACCGAAGTACATCCCGGATGAAGGGATGGAGGGGAAGGCGAACCCCCTATTCGGAGTATCTGCTGGAAAATTTCTTGGGTTCATGGTCGGCCAGCGTGGAATTGAGGCAAATCCTGAAAAAATAAAAGCATTGGTAAAAATGAAATCCCCTACCACTCTTAAAGACGTCCAGCGTCTGGCTGGTCGCATCGCATCGTTGAATAGATTCATCTCACGAGCATCTAACAAATGCTTACCCTTCTTCAAGCTCCTCCATGCTACAGCAAAATCTAATTGGGAGTGGACATCACAATGCGAAGAAGCTTTTCAACAATTGAAGCAGTATTTGAGCACGCTCCCTGTTTTATCTAAACCTGTAGCGCACGAGCACTCATCCTTTATTTATCTGTGTCTTCCACAGCCGTTAGCGCCGCTTTAATACGAGAAGACTCCGAGATGCAAAGGCTCGTTTATTATATTAGTCGGGCAATGGTAGATGATGAAACTCGTTATTCTGATATGGAGAAACTGGCCCTGGCCTTGGTCACGGCAGCACGAAAACTGTGACCATATTTTCAAGCCCACGCTATTCTCGTACCAACGAATCATCCGTTACGACAAGTCCTTCAAAAACCTGAGACTTCCGGACGATTAACTAAATGGGCGGTCGAGCTCAGCGAGCACGATATCTCGTACTGCCCCAGGCCCGCTGTCAAGGGCCAGGCCGTGGCTGACTTTATCGCCGAATTCACGTACTCCTCTTCCGATGACAATTCCACGACCAGCGACCAGCCTTCCTGGTCCCTCTTCATGGACAGGTCGTCACGGGCCACCGGTAGCGGAGCAGGCCTAATCCTAGTCACTCTAGACGGGTCGCATTTCCAATAAGCTTTAAGTTTTGACACTCGCATCTCAAATAATGAAGCAGAATATGAGGCCTTGATCGTTGGCCTCGAACTAGCAATTGTCCTTTCAATCCAAAATCTGCTAATTCACAGCGACTCCAAGCTCATTGTCAACCAAGTTCTCGGTGAATTCGAGGCCAAAGAAGAAAGGATGGCCTTATACAAATCTCGTGTCCTCATCCTGCTCGCAAAACTGAAGACTTATGAAATAATTCATATTCCTCGCGAGAATAGCCAACTCGCAGATTCCCTGGCAAAGCTCGCCTCTGCACCAGAATCTGAGTTATCACATTCAATCCCCATCGAGTATCTTCAGAACCGGAGTATCGACCAAGCAACTCTCGAGCAAGTAATATCGGTACAATCATCTCCATGTTGGATGGACCCCATTATCTTGTATCTCAGAGACGGATACCTTCCAGACGACAAGAAAGTTGCAAGACAAATTCGTCATCGAGCCTCCAGGTATACCTTACAAGACGAATATTGTTACGCAAAAGTTTTTCCTTGCCTTATTTAAGGTGTCTTCATCCAGAAGAAGCACTTCGTGTTCTAGATGAAATACACCAGGGGGCATGTGGTAACCACCCCAGGGGGCGATCCCTACCATATAAGGCGATGAGGCAAGGATATTATTGGCCTACTATGAAAGCAGATGCAATTGCATTCTCTAAAAAATGTGACAAGTGCCAGCGATACTCTCCTATACCCCATGTACCATCCGAGCGAATGACTCCAGTAGATAGTCCTTGGCCTTTCGCGCAATGGGGGGTCGATATCATCGGGCCCTTGCCTACTGGAAAAGGATAAAATAGGTTCGCAATTGTGGGGGTCGATTACTTCACCAAATGGGCCGAAGCAGAACCATTAGCCAAGATTACTGAGAAACAAACTACTAAGTTCATATGGAGAAATATCATATGCCGTTTCGGACTTCCTCACACTATAATTACCGACAACGGAACGCAGTTCGACAACGCAGCCTTTGATGAATTTTGTGAAAAATGGAAGATACGTAACCTCCGCACCTCTCCATATCATCCCCAGGCAAATGGGCAAGTTGAGGCAGTGAATAAAATCATCAAGCACCACTTAAAGACCAAGCTAGGTGAATGTAAAGGTATGTGGCCGGAACTTTTGCCAGAAGTACTATGGGCATATAGAACTACAGCTCGTACATCAACAGGCGAAACCCCTTTCTCCTTAGCATTTGGTGTCGACGTAGTAGCACCAGTGGAAATTCAAGTGCCCTCGTATCGGATTGAGCAGTATGACCCCGCGGGTAATCAAGAAGATCTTCGACTTCATCTCGATCTCTTGGAAGAACGAAGAAATACCTCCCAAGTACGAGCGGCCTCATATCAACAACGTATTGCTCGCTATCGAAATGCTAAGGTTCGGCCTAGATCCTTCCAGCTCGGAGATTTGGTCCTGAAGCAAAAACTTGAAGTTCCCGCTCGTTCGCTGGATCCAAATTGGGAAGGCCCGTATCGGGTTATCAAGATTGTGCAACCCGAAACTTATTACCTCGAAGACATGCAGGGAAAACTCGTACGTCGCCCTTAGCACGTGGAGCATTTGCTGCAATACTTCCCCTAGATTCATGTAGTTCACAACGACATTTTATGAATAAAAAGTTAAAGATATCTTTTGGTCGCTACTCCATTTACTTGGACCTGAACAGCCCTGAAGAGAATACATACAATCTCTTGGCCAATTGCCTACCTTTGGTAGGGATAAATTCACCTTGGATGGTCGCATTTCCATTTTATGGATAAAAAATAACGCTGAAGGAGAGCATGTATGTACTCTCGACCATTCTTCTACCCTTGGTAAATTCAGAGGCTCAATCGATAGATCAGTCTATCTCTACGAGGGAATGGTCAGTACGACCCCCCGGATTGAGCACAACTCATTTCTCAATCGATAGACCAGTCTATCTCTACGAGGGAATGGTCAGTACGACCCCCCGGATTGAGCACAACTCATTTCTCAATCGATAGACCAGTCTATCTCTACGAGGGAATGGTCAGTACGACCCCCCGGATTGAGCACAACTCATTTCTCAATCGATAGACCAGTCTATCTCTACGAGGGAATGGTCAGTACGACCCCCCAGATTGAGCACAACTCATTTCTCAATCGATAGATCAGTCTATCTCCACGAAGGCAGGGTCACTACGATCCCCCGGGTTAAGCATAACTCATTGAAAAAAGAAGGCATTCATTGCGTGAAGGGAAAAAGAGAAGGTAAACATGAAGAACGAGAACATTTTCAAGAATATCTTTTCATTAATATGTCAATTGTTTACAAAGGACTGCTCGCGAGTACAGGAGAAAGAAAAACAAAAAAGAACATCAATGTCTCGGGGGAGGAGCCGTGCTCTCGACTTCAGGACCCATTTCTGGAGCCCCTCCAGCCTCCGTGGCTTTGGTTACCTCATTCTCAGCAGCAGCTTGCTCCTCTGCAGCTATGATGGTCGCGACTCGTCCGAATTCCCCCATATCAAAAGATGGGGACATTCGTTGCACTACTCTCAGCGCAAAGTCGCGACCAGCATCATATGACTCATATCTTTCATCGTCATATAGCTACGAGTTCCGGAACTCGGAAATTGCCCGAGGCCCTTCCTCCGAGAGCATTTTTACCAAGGCGACTCTCTCCTCGTCCCAATGGATCGAGTCATCCTTGAGCTGTGCGAGATTGGAGCGCTCCCTCTCCAAATTTTCGTTGACTTCTTTAAGCTGCAACTTGGCCTTCGCGAGCCGCTCCTCCAGCGAGATCTTGTCTTGACGAAAGATCTCCCTCTCTCTCTCCGCTTTCTCCTTCAACCCCGCGAGCTTCGCGAAGTTAGAATCCAAAGCCTGATACCTATCGGTCAGGACTTGGACTTTCTCGATGAGGATCTTCTTCTCCTCATCTCTCTTAGAGATCACCGCCTCACGGGACTTGAGGAGCTGATCCCTTCCTTGGACCGCCTTCTCCAAGGCGATCCTCTTTCCTTCTGCCTCATCGATCACGCGACGAGCGGCGACGATATCACGCCTCGTCCGCAAGATGAGATCTAAACCCTGCAAAATGGAAAAGAAAACGTGAGAAAAATACTTGAGAGCCCAAAAATAAGGAAGTTAAACAAAAACTCCGAGGTCTTACCTAAACCATCCTTACCCCCACCTCAAGGAAGAGGTTCTCAGGGCTTGGCTCGGGAAGAGAGCCAAAAGTTTGGGCGGAAATGTTGTCGAACAAAAATTTACAAATTAGATGGAGGTGGCGAGGAATAGAGAATGTTCCACCTCCAGATGGCTGGGCGACGACCAACCTAGTCGTGCTAGCGACAGGTGGGGCCACCGACTCGCGAGCAGGTCCTTGCTCGCCAGCAGGGGTCATCTCGCCAGCAGGAACCAACTAGCGAGGTTCTGTTTGCTCGCGAGCCTCATCAGCTGGGGGGCAGCTGGACCCTACCCCATCAGGGGAGTTGTCGGTAATATTAGTCACTGGCGGACCAGGTGCGACCACCAGTGAGGGGACGTTGGGCACTGCTGGTGCCCCCACCGTGCTCGCGAGAAGAGCAGGTTGGTCGCCACCCTTGCGGGCGGATGGTTGAGTAGGTCCTGCAGACTTCTTCTGCCTTTTCGAGTTTGTGCCCTTTAGTCGAGGCAACAAACCCCTCTTTTCTCCAGTTTTTGTCATCGTGACTTCTTCGCTGGATATCAATCCCGCTGCCGCGAGTCGCGAGCAGGACAAGCAGGCTTCGATGTGCCTATCACCAACAGGCACCTTGTATACTTTTACTATCTTCTCGTTAATCCCTCCCTTCAAGTTTGGCTTGTTCAGGGCCGGGATACTTGCGAGCACCAGTAGCGGTCAGAATATATATAAACCCTAGAATTTTAACTGGAGAAACAGCACAATGTGGGATTGTGCTCACAAAAAAAACGGGTCACTCCTGGACCCCTGGAGGAGGCAGACTCCCAGTTCCCGGAAGCATAGAACCACCGTTTCCTCCAGCCGGGATAGTTCGAGGAGGGCTTCCCCAGCACGAAGTTATCCCGGTGCCAGTAACACAGGTAGTACCAGCCTTCGCTGGAGGGCGCCTTCTTCAAGCGAAACATAGGGAGGAACTCCTCAGCTGTGAGCTCCCCGTTGCTGGCCTGAGCCCAGAGGACGAAGGAGCTCAGAACCACCCTCCACCCGTTCACAATAAGTTGCTCGGGGGCAATCTTATAGCATCGGAGAACATCCCGAACGAAAGGATGGAGAGGAAGGCGTACCCCCAGGATGAGCTGGTACTCATAGAAAGCCACACACCCTGGGGGCGGAGAATCTGGTGTCTCCCCATCTCCGGGCAACCGGAGAGTGATAGAGTCAGGGATCAGATACCTCTCCCTTAACTCAACCAGCCGGTCCTCCGATAAAATAGAAGGATATCCGGCTGCCGTGTATCTGCCTGCCGGAACCCTCGCAAAACTAGAAGCAGAGGATTCCGGTGTAGCATCTCCCAGTGGGACGGTGGTCTCGTCAGAGTCCTCAGCCATAAGATGGTTAAAAAGGAAAAAGAAAAGGAATATACCCACAAAGAAGAAAGGAAGGAAAAGGAACATGACAGGAGATGACGGGAGAATTCTTTCGTTCGAAAAACTTCTGTAGAAAACCAGAGAAATGGCGGACTCCGTATATTTATAGGCAATCATTCCGCCGCATCTGGTGATACGTGTCAGCCCCTCCTTCGGTGCGGCAGTCGAGCAGGCACGCCCATTAACTCTCCGGACACGTGGCGAGCGTCTCTTCACTTCCTGACTGCGGAAAGGCTGCAAAAAGCTGGCGCTCATTAATTCTAGCCTAATCATGTACGGTTTCATTCTCGATAAAGGCAGCAGGCGGTTACGTGTGATAGTGAATTAAGTCCTTCCCTTAGAATTCCTGGCGGTAAGGACTTGGGGGGCATCTGTTATAGTAAAAAATAGCGGAGATCATCTGCTGGAGGCTTCTTATTATATTCTAATGATACTCCGATCCCGCGAGCACCTTTATCCGACTATCGAGAACGTCTGTTCGCGACTGGCATATTCTGAAGATACTCCAATCCCGCGAGCACCTTTATCCGACTATCGAGAACGTCTATTCGCAGCTCGCATATTAGGAAAAACGATGCTCGACTACCAAAGCTTTGAGAAGTTGTGATCGATAGTCAAATACTGGAAGGCGAGAGAAGTTGTGTTTTTCCTGCGAGTAGACCTTCTCACAAGTCGTTGAAAGGTGTTACATCTGAATGAGCGAGCACTTGGACTCGCGACCATCTTCCAACTTGCGAACAACTTTTTCTGTGGAGACATCCCTTAGCCCTCAGTACCAGTAGCCCGTATAGGCTGATTTTGGGCTTATCTTCTTCAGTGGTTCCGAGTCTCATGGGATCACTATCAAGGAACGAAACTATCGGATGAGTCATTGGATTAGATCTCCCTTCTATCTGAGGATAAGAATCTTATCCCACGAAATCAGCGGGATCTCAATATCTTACGTAACAAATTGGATCATTTCAGATCTATATAAGGAGAAGACTACATTAAGATACGGGTACACAATCTTCAACCCCTAACCTCGGCTGCTTGGCTATTCTCCTTCTTGCCTTATTTGACTTAAGCATTGGAGGGCTAACGGCTGGACGCCGGCCACCCTTAGTTGCTTTCTGTCTTCTTTCAGGTCCGGTAGAGGGAGTCTCTATTGGAGAGAAGGTGAACGACCGGAGGACCCTGTTACAAAATCTGACGTTAACACATGTGAACCTTGTCAGAAATTAGGAGGAATCTCCCGTAGAAATATGATGCCACTCAATCCCATCTTAATAATCGAAATTTTTGATTGTTGGGGCATCGATTTCATGGGCCCATTCCCATCTTCTTTTGGAAACCTATACATCTTGCTTGCCGTTGATTATGTTTCCAAATGGGTTGAGGCCATACCTTGCCGGAGTAATGACCATAAAACGGTTGTTCGTTTTTTAAAAGAGAATATTCTTTTCTGGTTTGGAGCGCCTTGAGTCATCATAAGCGATGGAGGGTCTCACTTTTGCAATCGCCCTTTTGAAACCTTAATGAAGAAATATGGCGTAACACACAAAATGAGCACTCCCTATCACCCACAAACTAGTGGACAAGCTGAGATATCCAATAGGGAGATTAAACACATTTTAGAGAAAACGGTGAATCCCGATCGCAAGGATTGGTCACTTCGGCTTACCGATGCGCTTTGGGCTTACCGTACTGCTTTCAAAACCCCTATTGGAATGTCTCCCTATAGACTTGTCTATGGGAAGGCTTGTCACTTGCCTGTGGAGTTGGAACATAGGGCATATTGGGCTATTAAGAAGATGAATTTCAATTCTGACAAGGAAAGCTCGTTACGCAAACTACAATTGAATGAACTTGTAAAAATCCGGAATGAAGCTTATGAGAACGCGAGAATTTACAAGGACAAGACGAAGATATTCCATGATAAGAATATTCTTCGCAAGACATTCACGATCAATCAAAAAGTCCTCATGTATAATTCTCGCTTACATCTATTTTCGGGAAAATTGAGATCTCGATGGACCGGTCCCTACATTGTACAAACTGTCTATCCTTATGGGACTGTCGAGCTGTTGAATCCGAGGAACAGCAACATTTTTAAAGCAAATGGGCAGCGATTAAAGCCGTTCTTTGAGAAATTTCCTTCAGAAGGTATGTCCATACCCCTGAATGATCCAGTGTATCAGGATGATTGATCTCCTAGTCTGACGGAGGTATAGAGTAGTTAGGATTAGGATTTTGTTGCTTTGATTTACGTTTGCTTAGGTTTGTTAGAAGGAGGAGGAATTCCAATTTTCACCTGTCAGGTACTCTCGCTCCTCACTCCCTTTATGTTCACATTGCTCTCATGTTTGTTTACTGCACATCTTTTACATTGAGGACAATGCAAGATTTGGTTGGGGGGTGTAGGATCACTTGGATAAATCCAGCGTTTTGTAACATTTCAAGCAATTATGTGGAAATTTTTTGATTTTTCAAACATTCAAAACTCTTTTGGAAAACATCGGTTCTATGCATTCAAGATGATATGAGCATAAGAGGAGGAGATATGAAGTGCATGGGGCTGTATGTCTGGAATCTCTCATAGCATAATGGTTTTATATATGAATTCCCCTATTTCTGTGATTGATAGAAAATCTGAACACTTTTACACCTAGTCCACATTACACGATTTTTCATGGGTTGAAGGGATTAGGTGATTTATGGATTAGCTAGACTTTGAATTAAGGTATTGAGAAATCAGGCCGGGGTACTTTGTCCATCCTTGACCATGGGAAAACAACGAAAGATATGGATTTCTAAAAATCCTATCCAAATTAAAAGAAAAAGGAAAAGGAAGGATGAAATTGGGAATGATGGAAAACTGGTGGAAAATTTTGATTAGGGCTACCTACTACCAACCGGGGGATGGTCTACCCGCAACCAAAGCCGAAAATGGGACGTAGTGTGAAAGTCGTCGGAAGGACAGTAAGGCAAATTCCTGTCATTGGCTTGATGTAGCTCCATGTACCTTGAGATCTATAGTCTGACTGATTCATGAAGAAGATAATCCTAGAAATCATGAGATGAATTTTCACTATCCACACTAGATTGAATTTGTTCAAATCCTTCTATTTATCAACCAATCAGCGGGAATTTCATATAAATGCTTATTATGTTTTGAGGGTTGACGGTTTCAACCTCTGTCGCCCAATATTTCTGAATCTTACACTTATGTACCTTGGAACGCATAGAAGGATAATTTCTAAGGGAGAGTTGAGTTTTGGAAGAATGGAATTGGTTTCACGCATGTTTTGCTCGGGACTAGCAAAATGCTGGTTGGGGGGTGTGTTGAGCTCTTAATTGTGCATATTCTAACCCCAATTCATCACTCATTGTGCGAGGTTTGCATGGTTTATAGACAAATCTAATGCATGTTTTGTGATTGCAGGTTTGTGAGTGAACTCCGCCTAATTGATGATGAAAAGAGCTGATTTAGAGCCTTGGATGAAGACCAAAGGAGGGCCGAAGGAAGAAGGAAGCAAAGAAAGAAGCAAGGAAAGAAGAAAATAGAAGAAAGAAAGGAAGAAAACAAGAAGAAAAAGAGACCGACCGGTCTTGACCGGTCGGCCAAGGAAGCCAGACCGGTCAAGACCGGTCAGCTATGCACGCTGGAATGTAGCTAAACAAGCCCGACCGGTCTTGACCGGTCGGCCATGCCTGCTGGAGTGTTGATGAAGAGGCCAGACCAGTCGTGACCGGTCGGCCAGCCCAGTCCGACCGGTCCAGACCGGTCGGCCATGCATAGATTTCAAAAGTTTCTATTTCTGGCGCCGATTTTCTCTGCGCACTGCGTAACGCTTACGTAGATTCTCGATCTTTCTGAAGTTGTGGAGCCTTCCTACTATAAAAGGACACCTAGGGATCGTTCCTAGGGTATCTAAGAAGGGTTGAAGCAAGCTTGGAGGCGGCGGAAGTGAATCTCGGAGTTTCACAACTCCCTCTAGTTTGTTTTGCTGTTTTTATGAACTTTTTAGTTGTTTCATGTTTCCTTGGATCATGAGCAGCTAAACCTCTTAGCTAGGGTTAAGAGGTGAAGCTTGTAGTGGATCCAAGATGTTTCAATTCGTAGTTAGTTGGTTTTAAGTGTGGAATTCATGATTATGAACTATGGTTTGAAGTTTATACAAGTTTTTAAGTAGTTTTTCTTAGTCTTATGATGACTCATGGATGTTTGGGAGAATTACTTAATTTCTTAATTGGTTTGTATCAGTCTAGACCTGTATGATCCGAGGAATCGTAGTGCGCTCTAGGACTATGATCTTCATGAAGGGACTTCCTACTAAAGTTCTATTTTTCTGATTTTCTGAAATATGTATGGATTGTGCATGTGATTTGAATCAAGTTCAAATCCTGATCTAGCCTTGTCTTGTGACAGGACTTGAGGATGGTTATGATTGTGAACTGAACCTTTTGGAAAGGGGAATGACCTATGCAATTGAGCATGCTCAGCTCAGCCTACATTGAGTGAATCTTATGCATAGAACTTAACATATGACAGATTGTATGGTTTAACAGTTCTATCATCCGACTAGATAGACCTTAATCTCGATTCTAGTTGAGAGAATGAAAAACCACAGCGGATTGAACATCAAGGATTGCTACAAGTGGATCCTTGAACCCCTAATGCCTTTTTATAATTTCTACATTCAAATTAGTTTAAAATTGCTATTCACATAAATTCTATTCAAAATCTGATTATTAGCTTTCAATAGACACTTTTAGATGTGTTTGTGAAATCCTACATAAGTCCTTGTGGATCGACCTCGGTCTTACCGAGTTTATTACTACATCGCAACCCTACACTTGGGGAAGCGAACAAACACCTGCAAGATACAAGAAAAATCAATTCAGTAACAAAGATGAAATCATGCCTATGTTCATAGTGGAGTAAAAGTTCACCCACCTTCACAAAAGAAGCGACTG
Organism: Liriodendron chinense; assembly: GCA_003013855.2. Taxonomy (NCBI): domain Eukaryota; kingdom Viridiplantae; phylum Streptophyta; class Magnoliopsida; order Magnoliales; family Magnoliaceae; genus Liriodendron; species Liriodendron chinense. The sequence goes on along the minus strand of ML058394.1, from coordinate 4,812,598 downwards.
ACGTTATGTCCTCTAAGGTTGGACCCCACATTAGACTCCCAGTTACCTGAGACATATAACCACTGCCTCTTCCATCGGGGATAGTTCGAAGTGGGATTCTCCATGATGAAATTCTCCCGGTGCCAGTAACATAAGTAGTACCAACCCTCACTGGATGAAGCCTTTTTTAGTTGGAACATCTTCAACAACTCATCGGCAGTCAAGTCCCTGTTCCCCGCTTGCTTCCAGAGGACATAGGCACTCAATACGACCCTCCAACCATTCACGATAAGTTGGTCGGAGTATCATCTTCCAGAGGAACGACCTCATCATTAGAGTTCCCCGCCATATAAAGAAAATAGAAGAATAAGAGAAAGGGAGGAGGAATATCTCAGCAAAGAGGTCACGCCAGAGATAGATGAAGAAAGAAGGAAGATTTTTTGTTATCTCCATCAAAACTTCGAAGTGAAGAAATCTCTGTAGGCTCCAGATATTTATAGGCATTCATTTCATCAGGATTTGATTAACACGCGACTACCCTTCGTTTGGCATGACAGTCGAACGGGCACGAGCATTAACTCCCGGGACATGTGGCGAGCGCCGCTTCATTTCTCTTAGCTAAAAAACTGCGGAAAGCTGGCGCTCATAAATGCAGGCTTAATCATGTATGGCTTCTCCTTCGAAAAAAAGCACTAGGTGATAAGTACCTAATATTGTATAATTAACCCTGGTTCTTAAGGGCATTATCATTGTTTTTCCGGTTAATTATCTCTCATTAGGTGAATTTTCTGTCTTCAGGTGATCAGGAGAGGTTGGACAAAATCCGAGTCAATCAGGACGATTTAGTGCCCAAAAGTAATCAACGTCAAGTGTGTGGCAATCCTGAGGAAAATCAGGGCGTAAGGATTGAAGAGTGAACCATATTCTAGGTGGATCTGAAGTCTCAGAAGGCCTCATCAAATCGACATATTTTGGAGGTCCATCTGAGACATGTTATGATGATCGTGATCAAGGCCTTCGCAAAAAAATGGATGATCATGCTTGGATGGTCAAGATTGGATGTCTATAGTTGGGACCAACTGTGCATCATGGCTGGCGACACTTTCTTGAGCATCAGATCAAAGGCCCTAATCGACTAGCACTTTGGACCATACCATCATCTCCAACAATCCAATCCATCCATCATGATCAGCTGGACACCAGTCATCCATGCACATCACAACCATCCATCATCTGTGTAGGGCTGGCCAAGGTGGACACCACTATGTGCAGCGTGCAGCAAGGATGGACGTCCACCAGCCTCACACGTGCCAGATCAACCAGGTGGGCCACACAGCAGTCCAGCTGCAGCTGCAGCTGCTCAGCGTGCAATCCAATCTCCACCGTCCAGCAGCTGCCGGACGTCCATTCACATCAATGGCCAGCGCTGTGGACCCCACATGCCATCCACGTCTGATCATCTCAGCCGCTCATGGCTGCATCATCTACCAGCCATCCAGTTCTGCTCACACGTGTAGCATAAGTGCTGCAATCCAGCACGATCATCACCATCGTCAATCAACATTTGGAGTAGCCTCTTCACCATCCAATTACAGCAAGCCTCACATGTGCAATCTTCATCAGCACCGTCCAACTGTTGGACGCCAATCTCCATCGTTGTGGATCCCACCTTCATCTGGAGATTAGCCACTTGGCACGTGTCATCATCATCCAGCCGTCCACCTCAATTCCAACCAGCGGGTGGACGTCAACACCAGTGAACCATCAACGTGGACCCCAAGATCAGTCAACATCCAGCCGTCCATTAGGTGGATCATCTTCACACGTGCAGAGATGGACGTCATCAACTCCATCAGTCCCCACCTTGCACATGCAGCGGAACCAGCTCAGCCGTCCAGCAAAGTTGGGCCCACACGTGCTCACCATCCAATCCATCATCCAGCAGAGGACGTCTGTCCAGTTCAAGCCACTAAAATCTCCACCGTCCAAGCAGAAAAGGACCCCACCTGTCGCACGTGCAGACCAGCTCCAACGTCCCTGATGCAGCATCATCTCCAGCAGACCGTCCAATGGACCATAGCAACGGACAGCACCTTCACCATCTCCATCACCACGAGCAGCAAGGCCGTCCACAGCCCTCCATCATTATCAATTTAGCAGATGGAGTTCCAACTACTCACTGCATCTAGCCGTCCAGAAATTTTGGACCCCACCAAGCAAGGCATCTCTCCTCCACATGTGCAAGCAAGAAGACCTTTCTCCACTCCCACATGTGTGGAGGCTAGAAAACACACACACTCTCTCTTCTCTATACTTAGAATCTAAGGAATTCACTATACTTAGACTCTAAGGAAACTCTATACTTAGAATCTAAGGAACTCACTATACTTAGAATCTAAGGAACTCACTAAACTTAGACTCTAAGGAAACTCTTTACTTAGGTTCCAAGTAATTTCACTCTCCCTTATCTTATAAAAGGGGTTGCTCCCTTATCATCTCATCCATCCCATTCTCTACAACTCCTCCCTTCTCTTCTTTAGTTTTCTTTCTTTCTTTTGTAGTGTAGAGTAGTTTTCTCTCTTAAGAGAATTTAGTCTTCCATTGTAGCATGGTTGGCTAAACCTCTAGCTAAGGCTAGGGGTGAAGCCTTTGAAGAAATTTACAAGCTATGGTTCTTTTGGTTCAACATTGTGTGGTGTAAATGTTGGAGTTCTCTTTGGTTGATTGGTTTGGTTATCCGCCTCGGTAGACGCTATTATTGTGCAAGCCCCTTGATCCATCGTCGACTCCGGGCACGTTGGATGCTTGGGGTCCCTTGCACACCAATTAGCTAGTTCATGATCGATAAAGTCCCTTGATCCATCATCGACTCCGGGCACGTTGGATGCTTTGGATTCCCTACGGTCATCGAGCTAGTGCAGGTAAAGTTATCGATCTGTAAAATCCCTTGATCCATTGTAGACTCCGGGCACATTAGATGCTTTGGATTCCCTGCGATCGATAGACGAGATCTTAACGGTTGGATCGATCAATCAAAGCCTCCTATCTTGTAAGTATGCATTTGATCGTATGAATTGTGATCTTATCGGTTGAATTGTTGGCAAAGTTGTTGATCTGTACAATTCCTTGTTGTTGACTCCGGGCACAGTGGATGCTTGGAATTCCCTACGATCAACTAACGAGTGCTTCATGGTCAAATCCATCGGTTCAGATCACCATCTTTTATGAAATATGCAAATGGTTTAACTGTTTTATCTTCCGGTTGGAATGAATCTTTATTCAATTCCAGCTGAGTTATAGTTGGACCAACGAATCGAATCTTGTGAATGAATCAAAGGTGGATCCCTGATACCTTAACCCCTTTTCTATTTTTGTCTTTCACCACACACAACTTGCTCCACTCTCGTGGATAAACCGGATTTCATCTCACTCACCTAAACTAATTCCTCTAAGTGTTCTTAACCCCAATCCCTGTGGATCGACCTCGGTCTTACCGAGTATTTTACTACTTCGCTACCTGCACTTGGGTGTGCAATCTTCGGGTTGTAGCACTAGGCGGTTACATATACAGACAAGTCCTTCGCTTAGCTACTTAAAGCAAATGACTTGGGGGCATTTGTTGTAGAATAAATTTGGTCATCGAAGAAGTCTAGAGACACGCGACTTGTGAGTGCCTTTGACTTTGTGAAGTCGCAACTAAACCATCCGACCAACGACCCTACCTGGTCGCATCTTGTATATCGCGAAGTCGTGACCAAACCATTCGATTAACCAGCCTACCTGGTTGCGTCTTGTATATCGCACAGATCTGCGACTTCCTATACACTCCCGATATGCAAGTAGGACTGGTCGTCGAGTGAGAACATCTCCGTCATCCGAGCAGCTTTGCTCCCTGGCCGTCAAACGAGGACATCCCCAAGTTCGAGCACCCCTGGTCGCTGGTCGTTCGCTGGGGACGTCCCTCGTCTCATAGTACCAGCAGCCCATATAGGCCGGCTTTGGCTTGTTTCTATTCATAGTCTCGTACCACGAGGGGCCTCCATCAAGGGACGTGAATGACTAGACATCTAGGTTGGTTATGCCATCTTCCTATCTGAGGATTAAACGTGATAAGCTCCGTATCCCCCAAATCAGTGATAATCTTAGCAGTTTACGTAACATAATGGATCACCCGGATCTGTATAAATGGATGGCCACACAGATGATAAAGGTACACAATCTCTACGCCTACGTTTCACACTTCATCTTGCTATCAAGTCATCTCTGATGAGCTTCGGAGGGCTAACAGCCAAGCGCCGGCCATCCTTAGTTTCCTTTGTTTGGCTTTCAGGTTTTAGGAGGGAAGTCTACGTCGACGAGGGCGTACACTTGGGAGGAACCTGTCACCAAAATCTGACGTCAATAATGGGGCTAAACATCTACAGATCAAGAGAGAGCAAATCCATCTTCACTTGAGCTTTGAATGCTTTATCTTGTGATCAAACACAAGGAAGATGACTTTGAATGCCTAGGATTAGAGCCTAATGGTATGGGCAATGAGGGTGGCTGCTAATGCACTAAAATATCTCTCTGTACCCCCAAAATTGAGCCCAACCTTTATATAAGAAAAGCACAAATGAATATAAAATGGCTGCTAATGGCTCTTTGCTGATCGGTCACATTGGTCCACAACCGGTCGGTCGTTGAGGGACGACCGGTCGATTTAGGCCTGGGACAAGATGGCGCTTACTTTCCCATTTAGAGCCGGTCGAGACCGGTCGGGCATATGCCTTAGACCAGTCAGACGGTCCAAACGATCGGTCGGGTGACTGGTTGATTTATGGCCTGGGTCATGCTATTGCTTGTTGACCTCTCTGGACATCTGATGATCGGTTGACCAGGGGCTATGACCGGTCGACAAACACATGAGATCTGTTGTTTGGTTTGTCCGATTTTCAGTAGCTCATGCAACCCTCTTTGCCCATCCTTTGGATGATCTTTTAGGACAACTAAGGGCAATCTAAGATGACTATAAGTCTGCCTATTTGGGTCAAGTTATTTAGAGGTTATGATTTTGGTTTGGTTTAAGGTTCAAGGCTTCACAAAGGCATCTCTTTTACCTATTTCTTCTTCCTTAATGTAGCAGGTCCGCTTGAGTCTTTGGTCTTCATCTTGTTTAAGCTTAACCGAGACTAGACTCACTAACCTACTTAAATGACAAATAAGGTACACTAGTATGCCACAGAAAAGTGCACTAACAATCTCTCCCTTTGTCAATTATACAATAAAAACCTAACCTACCAAAACAAAATACATGAACTCGATTACATTGATATTTAAATGAAATACAACTCGAGAGACGTATAACTAAGCAGCTCCTCTTTAGTTACTCCCCCATAACCTATCAATCGTATAAAACATAGTAAACTTGTTTTTGTGGGACTTGATGTTGAGCCATGAATATTACATATTCTAACTCCTTTTCATCATCACATTATGCATACTTTCTATGCTAAAAGACCTATCTAATGCATGCTTTTATAATTGTAGGAATAAGAGAGAGACAACACTAATTTAGTGTTAAAAGAGGCCTTCTAAACATTATTGAAGAACAAGTGAAGAAAGACAAGAGGAGTGGAGAAACTAAGAGAAAGGAGGATAAGCGATGAAGAAAATGGACTAGCATAGTGGCCCAACTGATCAAGACCGATCGGCCAAAGATGGCTGCCCTCTACAGAGTTGCTGAAACAAGGACTAGATGGGTCCGACTGGTCAGCTAGCCAACCCGACTGGTCATGACTGGTCAGCCATGCACTTTCTAATTTGGGATTTCAAATAGGAAACAAGCAGTTCCATTTTTGGGTATTCGGCCCAGTTTGTGGGATCCATCTTAATAATTATTTCAAATCCAATCCGTCCACATTGAAGTTTAGCTCGACACTGAAAAACTCTAAGTCATTTCGTGTCGATCGGAGCTACGGATTGACCGTGGCGGCCAAAACAATATGAATTGTCCAGAAAGTTTTCTGATTTCGTTGCTCAACTCTGGAATGGTCCAGGTGGCCCATCATTGATGATATGAAGAATCTAATCTGACCATCATTTAGACTACATCTATATATGAATAACTACAAAGTTTTAGGTCAAAAGGAGGTGTGGTTTGATCGTATTGGTTGAAGAAAGATGAACCATCCAGAAAGATTCCAACTGCGCAGATTTTATACAAGATCTAAGTGTTTTAATTTTCGCATACAATTCTTGAATTAATTTGGACAATCTAAGCTTTCTATCATCTAGAGGAGGAAGGTTTCTACTAATGTTCAAAATTTGAAACCAATCCGACCTCGTACACTCTGTAGCGTTGAAAGCAAGATGACTAGTTTTGGAGGTACTCGAATTGTGTAATTTTGAGAGGCAGTCACAGATCTAATTGGTGGGCCCATTCAGAAGATAATATTGGAAATCTAAACCATCTATGAGGAAGATCATGTTTTAAGGAAGCAACAAATCAAACTTGAAGGCAATCAGATTATTAGTTAAGCCATACCAAGCGAAACAAAATCTGCTATGTTGCTGTCATCTTGCTGCATTATAAATATGAGAGCTATCTCCTCTTCTAAGGCAATGAAAGACGTAGGGAGCAAGGAGTTCAAATCCTAGGAGGCTTCTTAGCCTCCTCCAACTAGTTTTTCTTTCTTTTCTTAGTTCTAATTTTAGTTTTAATATGCTTTTTCTTAGTTAACCTCTTAGCTAGAGATAGAGGTGAAATTTGTAGTTAGTTTCAATGCTTAATTCATTAGTTCAAGTACTCATTCTTTAACTTTAAATTTTGAAGTTTTAGTTTGAACAAAGTTGGATTTTTAAATGAATTATGAGAATTTGTGTACTCCGGACATGAGTTTCTTGCAATTCTTTGAGATTACTATGATGGGTTTGTTTAAATTCGAAAGGTAGTAACCCTAGAGCATGCCATAATCTCTTAGCATGGCCATTACTTCGAAGGCTACAAGTTCGAGTTCTATGTGCTTCATTAGAACTAGAAATCTGATTTTCAGATTTAGGTGGGACTGTTTGTGCTTGAATGTTATATCCTCCAATTACATGAGAGATATAACTTTGATTCTAATTATGTTATGCTTGGGTAAATGGATGGCATTGGACCACTACAAGTGGATCCTTGATGCTCTAGTTCTTCTTAATTCTTAGATTTTTCCTGTTTTATGTTTAAAACTGATTTCATAAACCATTTTAGATTCTAGTTATTAGGATAGGTCGAATTGTTTACCTCTTTCCTTGTGGATCGACCTTGGTCTTACCGAGAATTATTACTACATCGCAACCTTACACTTGAAGCGACTGAACATGTTTTTGGCGCGGCTGCTGGGGAAAAGGTTAAACAGTTCTAATTGTTCTAATAACTATAGAGCAGTCTCAGTTAGGTAGGATTTCCAATTTTTCTAGAAAAAAAAAGTTCTGATTTTTTTTTTTTTAAATACTAAGTCTTTTGTTTTTTATTTTTTAGGAACATAGTTGATGACATAGTTCTCACCCTCAATGGGTAACATCTCACCATCTCCTTTCTTTTCGTTCTTTTTCCTAGATTAGGGTAGTTTTCAATTCCTTTGAATTTCATCATGGCTAATTGGATGGGTAGTGCTTGTGCATACCTTTTGGAAGATGAGAAGCCAGGGCATGGGATCCCAACTTATTATGATCGGGATCCCTCCAAGCATGAGTGTTTTCTAAGATTCAAACAAGCTCCACTACCCCCCACGTAAGACGATGCCTGATTACATTAATGAAAGCAATATACATATTAAGACACGGTGTAAGACGATGTGGGAGTACTAGAACGAAGCAAAATCGAATAATGATCAACTGGGGGAAACATTATGTGATTACCGGATTGAAAATAACATGGGTGTTTCACCGGTTATGGTAGGAGGTGTGCAACATCAAAAGGAACAGGTGAATAGTGGCCAACCGGTTAAGATAATGCGTGATCACTTGTATGGATATGCATATTAACCATCATATAACTCTTCATCCTACAATGCGTACGGTCTTAATTGGGGAAGCCACCATTCTCCTTGTTCAAGGGAAGAAACAACCATAGTTATCAACAATCACCCTAAAACGTCTTCCTCTTATGATGACATGTAGACACAAATCCTTGAGGCCTTAGAGAAAGAATATGAGTATGAGCAATCAAATAAAGCCTACTCGCCATCTTGTGAAGATGTTAAGATTGAATTTGGGGGCATCGAATCAATTTCTTCTAATGAGGAGGATGGGGCTATCCAAGTCCCACCTTCTTCGGATATAATGAATAAATTTTTAGAGGAGATTGATCTCGATAATTCCAATTTCATCATCAATTATGGTGAGTCCACTATCTCTTTTGGATGCTTTGAACTTAATGACAAAGAGATTTCAATGACGGTTGACGAACTCGAGGAATTCATAAAATCTAAAAGTGATGAAGGGGTTACCTACAATGAGGGTTCGGTGGATGCTTGTGAACCTATGGTTTCTTTTTCCCAAAGGCATAATGATTATGAGTCTCTAAAGGATATGCATACTAAAGAGATGGCCGAAGTCGATCTTTTTGAATCCTTCCATCAACAACACATGACAAATTCTATTGTGGAAGACCTCCATTTAATTGAAAATTCTGTTTCTTTGGATGATGAGGTGGTACAATCTGAAATTTCAAAAGATCAACCAATGCCAGATGATATGTTTATTGAAATTGCGGCATAAGTTTAATTAATGCACTTTTAGAAGTAAGAAACTTATTTCTTTGTCCTAGAGGGGGGTGAATAGGACACTTTTTAAATTTAACAATTTAAACACTCATAAACATGTGAATATTAGTAGAAGACATATATGAGAATATAAATTGCATCTCAGAAACATTTCCACAAATACTTAATATGCTGGATTCTATCTATATTACTTATTGCTTGGTAATAACAAAAATGTTATAATAAATTAATCTCAAGTATGGAAAGAGTAAAGCAATTTGCATACAGGTAGATAGAAATCATTCACCACATAACAAGAGATTTTATAGTGGTTCGGTTATGTACCTACTCCACTCCCAGCTGATCCACTCACTCATTGAGTGGCCGAATTTCACTATCACAATGGTTTTAAATGAGGTTAACTATAAACCTTAACAACCTACACAAGGACTAGACTTCAACACATGGATTCATCCTTCCTTAATGCTAATCCATCAAACACTTGTCTTACACAAGGACTTGTCCTACCTAAGGACTTGTCCTACACAAGGACTCAACCGAGTTTGGGTCGTTAAACTCTGAAACCCAAATCTCAACTCTTGAGAAGGCTTCTTGGACTCGAGAAACTAAAATATATTTAGTTGATTGAGCCCTTTGATGGTGCCTTGGATGAAGAATCTTTGACTTGCATGAATGGCTCCTTCTTTAGCTCCCTCGATCAACAACCTCATATTGAATGCTTGCTTGTAGCTTCCAAGGTGATGGATTAGGGTTTGGTTAAAACTCTCTAAGGTTTAAGGCTTTAAATGATAGAGAGGGGCTTCACCAAGATCTTCATTAATGACATTAATGATAAGAGAATATAGCAAATGAAGATTAGGTTAAGAGCCATTAATGAGTTCTTGAGTTCATGTTTCAATCCAAGCTATGAATGCTCATTAATGTTGCTGAAATGAACATGGATTGAATAATGTACTCAAGGAATTAAGGCTTGGGGAAGAAGGGATGAGTAACAAAGCACCTAACCAAGCTCTTGAGGATTCTCAACTTGTAAGAGACCTAGATCTAGCAAGGGTATGATATAGAATTGTAAACAATGGCTAGAAAATAGTCATAAAACAGCCAAATCGATAGACTCGAAGGAATCGATAGATCGAAATTTCTGTTTAAAGGAATTGTCAAATTGAAGAACAGATAGTTCGATATATCAAAACGGGGTTTCAATATATCGGAAGGTGTTTTCGATATATCGAAATGTCATTTCGATATATCAATTTTTATGTTTAGAGAGTTTGAAAGTTGCTAGACCTTTTCATCGATACATCGAACTAAGGTTTCGATATATCGAAAACCCCAAATCCGATATATCGAATGGTTATCTGATAGATCGATTTTTATGTCCAGAGAGTTTGAAAGTTGCTGGACCTTTTCATCGATATATTGAACTGGGGTTTCGATATATCGAAAACCCCAAATCTGATATATCGAATGATTATTTGATAAATCGATTTTTTATGTCTAGAGAGTTTATGTTTATTGGATGATTTCCTCGATATATCGAACTGCTTTTTTGATATATTGGAGGTCTATCGAAAATCCTATTTTTCTTATTTTTCAGGATTCTTCAAATGGTTTTCAACAAAAAGGTTCAAAGGTTGATTACTTGGAATCATGTCATTTCTAATGGTTAAGATAGTAGGTCTAAGGGTTCAAGCTAAGTAGGGACTAAAGGGTTTTGGGACAATCATAAATATGAAGTCAGGGAGTTGGTTTTGAGCCGATTTAGAATAAGATAACTTCATGAATCTTCTGAGTCAAACAGCCAGAGATCTTCATGGCTTCATTCTTCAGTATCTACTAGGCTCATTAGATTTGACGAATCAACTAACAAGCTAATTGACAAATATGTGCACTTACACTTACCACTAAATCTGAAGAGTTTTCCTTAGAGGACTTCTTCTCTATAGAGGAGGAATTCCTTGCCATTGAAATAGAATTTCTTCAATCATTAAGGGAGGACGAGGGCCCTTCATCTAAGTATCTCGATTTCTTAGAGGAATGCTTGGCCCACTCCTATGATCTGGATGATGAGATGATTAAGGAGTTGGATATTTTGTTAGACACAATGTTGGTGCCTGAAGAACACCATTCCACTGATTTACACTCTTTACCATTGTTTGTGGAAGCACCGTACAGTTATGAAATTATGGAGATAACTTTAACTGAAGGAAACACGATGAATGTCTCTCTAGTAAAATTTGAGGAGATATCCTTTTGCTACTCTTATCTCCTCCTTTCATGTATGTGCTGCATATTACGATTAGACCATAATGAAGGAAAGCACCCACGCTCGGACTTTAGATGGTCCTCATGAGAAATTTGTTGAAATTAATGAAGATTCTGCTCAAATTTGATGATGTATTCGATCAGACTAATAAAGGGTAGTAAGTAGGTTAGGATTTTTTTTTTTTTTTTTTTTTTTTTGCATTTAGGATTGAATAAGTCTGATCGAGACAATGGAAGATGCTAGAATTGATCAACTTGCTACCTCAGGTACTCTCGTTCTCACTCTCATTTGTTTTATTTCATTGCTCTCATGTCTTGCTTATTGCATATTTTGTTACATTGAGGACAATGTAAGATTTTGGTTGGGGAGTGAGATTCCTAAATGAATTTACTAGTTTTTGTGACATTTTGAGCACTCATGTAGAATTTTTTTTTTCGATTTTTCTCAATTCAAAACTTTTTTAAAAAACTTTGTTTCTATGCACTTGGGATATTATAAGTATAAAAGAAAGAGAGATAAAGTGATTAATTTTGAAAACCTTAAATTATCTATAATATGATAGTCTTCTATATGAATTCCCCTACTTTTATGATCGATAAAAAGTTTTGAACACTTTTTGAGTCTAGTTCACATTACATGATTCTTATGGTTTAAAGGGATTATATAGATTGGTAAATTGGCTAGACTGAGATTCAAGGTGTTGAGGAACCAAGGCAGAGAACTTTGTCCATCCTTGTTCATATGAAGTAAGAAAAAGAATGAAAGATATGAATTTCTAAAAATCCTATCTATGTTGATAGTGAATGAAAGAAAAAGAAAAAGTGATTATATTAAATATTTATTGATAAATTCTGAAAAGGGCTACTTATTACCAACCAGGGGAAGGTCTACCCGTAAACTAAGCCGGAACTGGGAAGTAGTGTGAAAGCCGTCGAAGGAACGGTAAGGCAAATTCTTGTCATACGCATGTGCTGTTGATCTGTACACTCTTAGATCTTCAATTTCGCCAGTCTATGAAGAATGTAATCTTGGAAATTCATAAGATGAACTTTCACCGTGCACACTAGACCATGTTAGTGCACTTTTCTGTGGCATACTATTGCACCTTGATTTTAATCACTTAGGATAGTGAGTCTAGTGTCGGTTGCACTTAATGAAGACGAAGACCAAAGAATCAAGATGGATCGGTAGCATCAAGGATGAAGAAATAGGTAAAAGAGATGCCTTGGTGTGCCTTGCCTTGAACCTACCCAAAACTATAACCTCTTAGATGACTTGGACCAACTAGGTATACCCTTAGTCATCATTATTAGTCTTAGAACTCCATGAAAAATATGATAAGTTAGACTAATTAAAGAGGCGGAAGCTGCTATAAACAAAACAGCTCAAATAACAGCTTTCGATTGGACTCCAATCAATCGGACAGAAGTCTCGATCAATCGAAATTTTTTTCGACAAGTTTGAAATCTACTAGATATATTTCCAATCAATCGGACAAATTTCCGATCCATCGAAAGGGGTCCGTCTGATCAATCGAAATTTGTTCCAGTAAGTTTGAAATCCACTGGACAAATTTTCAATCAATCAGACAGACTTCCGATCCATCGAAAGGGGTCCGTCCGATCAATTGGACCATGATTCCGATTAATCAGAATATCTTCCAGAGATTTCACTGAACATATTTTCGATCAATTGGACATGTCTCCGATCAATCAGACAGGTCTCCGATTAATCGGATCTTTTTTCGATCATCGGAGATATGTGAATTTGCCCATTTTTTCACTGTTGGAAGAAAACCTATTTAAAGAGGGGGATTCATTTTTGAGCTGAGAGAGGAGATTTTGAGGAGATAGAAGCCACCGTTGTTGAAGATCATTAAGAGTTCTATTCCTAACCCAAATAAGTGATCTTCCTTGTGATTTATTGTTCGCTTGCCTCAAGTGCAAGACTGCGATGTAGTAATAAATCTCGGTAAGACCGAGGTCGATCCACAGGGAAAGAGGTAAACAATTCCAACTAATATAATAACTAGAATCTAAGAAGTTTAGGAAATAGTTTTTCACATAAAATAGAAAATTTTGAAAATAAGAAGAACTAGAGCATTAAGGATCCACTTGTAGTAGTCCAATGCCAATCCATTCATCCAAGCACAACATAATTAGAAACAAAGTCCTATCTCTCATCTAATTGGAGGATATAACATTCAAGCACAAACAGTCCCACTTAAATCTGGAAATCAGATTTCTAGTTCTAATGAAGCACATAGAACTTGAACTTGTAGCCTTCGGAGTAACAACCATGCCAAGAGTCTATGACATGCTCAATGGTTACTACAATTCGAATTCAAACAACCCAATTATGGTAATCTTAGAGAATTGCAAGGAACTCATGTCCAGAGTACACAAACTCTCACAAAACTTCTAAAAATTCAAACTTTATTCAAACTAGAACTTGAAAATCCAAAAATAAGTAAAGGGTACTTAAAGAAATGAATTAAAGCATTGAAACAAACTACAAACTTCACCTCTTAGCTCTAGCTAAGAGATTAGCTAAAAGAAAACATTAAAAACTAAAAACTAGAACTAGAAGAAGAAGAAATCTAGTTGTAGGAGGCTAGGAAGCCTCTTAGGTTTTAATCTCTTTACTCCCCACATTGCTAGATGGGTTAGGAAGAGGCTGTGGGTGTCCTTTTATAGCTTGGAGGCATCATTGACTTGGAAGAATCACAGAACTACGGAGTCCTCCCGCACTTAGGAAACCCAAAAATTAGATTTAGCAAGTGAATCTTGTTGTTTGCTTGTGGCCGACCGATCTTGACCGATCGGACCTGTCCTTTGACAGTCCAGGGAGTGGACTACCTGTTGGCCGACCGATCTTGACCAGTCGGGCCTTCTATTTTCTTCATTTTCCTTCTTTCTTTCTTCCTCTTCCTCCTCTCTTTCTTCACCATTATTTGGCCCACCTTTGATCCTCATCAAAGGCTCCTAAATGTGCTCCTTTTGGTCTCCAATTGGGCGAAGTCGCTCTCATTCTTACAATCACAAAACAAGCATTAGATGGGCTTTTTAAATATGAAAACCATGCATATAATGTGATGTAATAGGTTGGCAAATGTATAAGTTGGAGGTTCAACACACCCCCCAACCAGCTTTTTGTTAGTCCTAAGCAAAACATGCGTGAAACAAGTTCAAACCTCCAAAAACCAACTCTCCTTCAGAAACTATGTTTCTATCCATTCTAAGACATACAAGTGTAAAATTCAGAAAAATCAGGTGATAGAAATTGAAACCTTAAACTCTCAAAACACAATAAGTGTCCATATGAAATTTCCGCTGATTGATTGATAAATAGAAGAACTCGAACAAATTCAACCTAGTGTGCATAGTGAAAGTTCATCTCATGAGTTTCTGGAATTATCTTCTTCATAGATCAACTAAATTATAGATCTCAAGGTGCACAGAGCAACAACAAGCCTATGACAGGAATTTGCCTTACCGTCCTTCCGACGGCTTTCACACTACGTCCCATTTCTGGCTTTGGTTATGGGTAGACCATTCCCCGGTTGGTAATAGGTAGCCCTTTTCGAAAATTTCCACCATTTTCCATCATTCCCAATTTTCATCCTTCCTTTTCCTTTTTCTTTTACATTAGATAGGATTTTTAGAAATCCATATCTTTCGTTATTTTCCCATGGACAATGATGGACAAAGTACCCCGGCTTGGTTTCTCAACAACTCAAATCTAAGTTTAGCCAATCCACAAATCACATAATCCTTTCAAACCCTGAAAAATCATGTACTGTGAACTAGGTGTAAAAGTGTTCAAATTTTCTATCAATCACATAAATAGGGGAATTCACATATAAAACCATTATATTGAGAGTAATTCAAGACTTGCAACATCACTCACTTCGTATCTCCTTTTCTTATACTCATAACATCTCGAATGCATAGAAATAAGGTTTTCTAAAAGAGTTTTGAATTTTTAGAAAATTTGAGAAAAAATTTACAAATTCCTCATCTAGCTTTTGCATAGAAATATGTGATGCTCGAAATGTTGCAAAGCTATATGAGGAATCTCATCTCACCCCTAAACAAAATCTTACATTGTCCTCAATGTAACAAGATAGGCAATAAGCATGACATGAGAGCAATGAAATAAAACAAAGGAGAGTGAGAACGAGAACACCTGAGGTAGCAAGTTGATCAATTCTAGCATCTTCCATTGTCTTGATGAGACTTATTCAATCCTAATTGCAGAAAAATAGATCCTAACCTACCTACCTACCTTTGATTAGTCCAATTGACTACATGATCAAATTTGAGCAGGATCTTCATGAATTTCAATAAATTTCTCATGAGGACCATCCAAAGTCCTGCTCGACAGTAAACATGGGTGCTTTTCTTCATTGAAGTCCAATATTTATTTGCACCACATGCATGATAGAAGGAGATAAGAGTAGCAAAAAGATATCTCCTCAAATTCTGATATGGGTTATGATTGATTAAAAACGGATTCTCCCAATAAGAATTTTCAATGGGTTGAAGGACCCATGATGTTGGAGAGACATCTATCAAGTTTTCATTGGTTAAAGTTATCTCCTCCACAATTTCAGAATTATACGATGCTTCCACAAATAATGGTAAAGAGTATAAATAAGTGGAATGGTGTTCTTCAGGCACCGACACCGTGTCTAACAAAATGTCCAACTCCTTAATCATCTCATCATCAAGATCATAAGAGTGGGCCAAGCATTCCTCTAGGAAATCGAGATAGTCGGATGAAGGATCATGATCTTGCTTGAGTGAGTGTAAAAATTCAGTTTCGATGGTGAGGGACTCGCCCTCCATGGAGTGGAATTCTTCCAAATTAGGTTCTCCATAACTAGTATGAGGCACCAAGTTGGAAGTATGCAAGGCTTTAACAATCTCTTGAATAATTGGGTCGTTTGAATTTTCAAAGTGAGCCAAGCATTCATCCAAAGAATTTGAATTTTCACTCATGGGAGTCTCATTCTCCACATTAAAATTAAGCATGTCAAGTTGGTGGAGTGACTTAAAAATATCAACCTCAGCCATCTCTCTAGCATCATATCCTCCAGAGACTCATAATCATTATGCCCTTGGGAAAAAGAAACCATAGGTTCATAAGCATCTACCAAACCCTTATTGTAAGTAACCCCACTATTGCTTTCAGATTTAATGGATTCCTCAGTTTCGTCAACCGTCGTTGAAATCTTTTCATCATTTAGTTCAAAGTATCCAAAAGAGATTGTGGACTCACCATAATTGATGATGACATTGGGATCATCGAGATCAATCTCCTTTAAAAGTCTATTCATTAAATCCGAAGAAGGTGGGACTTGGGTAGCCCCATCCTCTTCATTAGAGGGGATTGATTCGATGCCCCCAATTTCGGGCTCAATGTCTTCACAAGATGGCGAGTAAGCTTGATTTGATTGTTCATTTACATACTCTTTTCATATTTCCTCCAGTATTTGTGTATACATATCATCATAAGAGGAAGACGTTTTATGGTGATTGTTAATAACTACGGTTGGTTCTTCCCTTGAACAAAGAGGATGGTGGTTTTCTCAATTAAGACCGTACATATTGTAGGATGAAGAGTTATATGATGGTTGATAGGCATATCCATACAAGTGATCATGCATTGTCTAAGCCGGTTGGCCACTATTTAGCCATTCCTTTTGTTGTTACACACCTCCTACCATAACTAATGGAACACTCATGTTATTTTCAATCCTGTAATCACGTAATGTTTTTCCCGGATGATTATTCGATTTTGTTTCGTTCTGGTATTCCCCCATCGTCTTACATTGTGTCTCAATATGTATATTGCTTTCATTAATGTAATCACGCATTGTCTTACGTGGGGGGTAGTGGAGGTTCTTTGAATCTCAGAAAAATATTCATGCTTGGAGGGATCCCGATCACAATGAGTTTGAATCCCCCAACCCGACGTCTCATCCTTCAAAAGGTACTTGTATGCACCATTCATCCAATCATACATGATAAAATTTTAAGGAATTGGAAACTACCCTAATCTAAAAAAAAAAAATAAATAAATAAAAAGGGAGATGGAGAGATGTTACTCGTGAAGGTGAGAACTATGTCAGCAATAATGTCCTACGAAAATAAAAAAATTGTTAGTAATCTAGAAAAGAAAAAAAAAATCCTACTTCTAGAAAAATTGAAAATCCTACCTAACTAAGACTACTCTATAGTTACTAGAACAATTAGAACCGTTTAACCTTTTCCTCGGCAACGACGCTAAAAAACTTGTTCGCTCGCCTCAAGTGCAAGGATGGAATGTAGTAATAAATCTCGATAAGACCGAGATCGATCCACAGGGAAAGAGGTAAACAATTCCAACTAATCTAATAAGTAGAATATAAGAAGTTTAGGAAAATAGTTTTTCACATAAAATAGAAAATTTGAAAATAAGAAGAAATAGAGCATTAAGGATCCACTTGTAGTAGTCTAATGCCAATCCATTCATCCAAGCACAACACAATTAGAATCAAAGTCCTATCTCTCATCTAATTGGAGGATATAACATTCAAGCACAAACAGTCCCACTTAAATCTGGAAATCAGATTTCTAGTTCTAATGAAGCACATAGAACTTGAATTTGTAGTCTTCGGAGTAATAACTATGCCAAGAGTCTATGACATACTAAATGGTTACTACAATTCAAATTTAAACAACCCAATTATGGTAATCTCAGAGAATTGCAAGGAACTCATGTCCGGAGTACACAAACTCTCATAAAACTTCTAAAAATTCAAACTTTATTCAAACTAGAACTTGAAAATTAAAAAATAAGTAAAGGGTACTTGAAGAAACGAATTAAAGTATTGAAACAAACTACAAACTTCACCTCTTAGCTCTAGCTAAGAGGTTAGCTAAAAGAAAATATTAAAAACTAGAAACTAGAATTAGAAGAAGAAGAAAACTAGTTGTAGGAGGCTAGGAAGCCTCCTAGGTCTTGATCTCTTTTCTCCTCACGTTGCAAGATGGGTTAAGAAGAGGCTGTAGGTGTCCTTTTATAGCTTAGAGACGTCACCGACTTAGAAGAATCGCGGAACTACGGAGTCCTCCCGCACTTAGGAAACCTAAAAATCGAATTTAGCAAGTGAATCTTACTGTTTTCTTGTGGCCGACAGATCTTGACCGGTCGGACCTGTCCTTTGACAGTCCAGGGAGTGGACTACCTGTTGGCCAATCAGTCTTGACCGGTCGGGCCTTCTATTTTCTTCATTTTCCTTCTTTCTTTCTTCCTCTTCCTCCTCTCTTTCTTCACCATTCTTTGCCCACCTTTGATCCTCATCAAAGGCTCTTAAATGTGCTCCTTTTGGTCTCCAATTGGGCGAAGTCGCTCTCATTCCTACAATCACAAAACAAGCATTAGATGGGCTTTTTAAACATGAAAACCATGCATATAATGTGATGTAATGGGTTGACAAATGTATAAATTGGACGTTCAACATTCATCACAAGTATGGAGCATTCAAAGCTCAAGAAGAAGATGTACTTGTCTCTCTTTTCATCTCTAGAGATTAGATTGATCTTGATAATCATATTCCTATCCAATACTCTATGATGAGATCTTTGTAGGTGAGACTCTCTACGCAACCCATTCCTAGAAGTTGTAGAGATCTCAAACCTACCCTCCTATCACCTTGGGCATCTCAAAGGCATCATTTGCAAAGTTGGTGATCAAGTGTAGCTGAGTCATTGACGACGCAGCGATAACATGATCGGGGGAGCAAGGGAAGCTGATTGAAGCATGGGAGAGTGGAGATCAAGCAACCCAAACCGACGTTGAACAAGGGGCTCATCCGACAAGTAAGGTTGTTATTGTAGAGAGTCCTTCCACTCAATTCCCTATGGGAGTTGAGTGTAGAGTTTGTTTGTCAAACTTGAATTATGGTCGTTTGCTGATCTTTGGCTTATTAGTTGAGCCTAAAACTCTAGGGATGTTGGTCGCTCCCGGGTGTGTTTATCGGCCTAAAGACTAGGGGCTGTTTGGCGATCCTTGGCTCATTTGCCGAGCTTAAACAAAGCCTCCAAAGGGGAGCCTCTGACACAGGAGTGAACATGCGTTGTCCTTGAGTAGGAGTTGAGGTGACCTTGAATAGGTCCCATAGGTTGGGAGGAACCTGTAAACTCCTCGGTTGGGTGGAGCCGATTTAAAACACCTTGGTTGGGAGGAACCAGATTTAAACTCCCTAGTGAATGCCGGTGTGCTCAAAGGGGTTGAGTACTTGAACTAGGAGTGGAGTAGACAAGTAGTCGAACCACCATACATGCTTGTGTTTGTGATTGTATTTGAGCACATTGTTATCTTAGCATTGTATGTTTAATTGTTAATTATGAATGCTTGATAGGAATGTATGCTAGGCACTAGATAGGTACATCTACACCAAGATGTACTTTCACTTAGTTATGTAGACTTGAGCTTAATTGATCTATCCTCTATAGTCTACTTAGGTTGTATAAATTAAGAGCTTGATTTGTTTAATCATTTGAGTATCTATGCATGCTTAGACTAGGTTGCTTATTACTTACAATATGCTAGTCGTGTGATTGGACCCACTTAGGCTTGGAAGCCGAAGTATTCTTGCTTACTTAGTTTAATTTGTTAAAACTGTTAAGTAGGCGAAAAGAATTTCATAAGGTCTTAATCCCTCATAGGACTTAGCCATAATTTCAGTTGCTCTCAAAGCTTCCACACTAACACGCCTTTTAATCCAAAAGGTGTACTTTCAATTGGTATCAGAGTAGGTTACTCTTCAAGGACTTAACCGTTTAGAGTAAGATCCGGTACCGGAGCACTAGCATGATGTCTAACCGAGATGGGGGTACCACCAACCGTCCACCATTCATTGACGGGTCCAACTACGCCTATTGGAAGGCTAGGATGAGGATTTTATTACAATCCATGGACCGTCCGATGTGGCTAAGCACACAACGTGGATATGCCTTGCCCACCGAACAAGTGGAGGTTGATGGCAAATACATTGTCATTCCCAAAGATGATGAAAAATGGAATGACAGTAATAAAGCTCAATACATGACAAATGCCAAAGCTCTCAATGCGATTTGCTGTACGGTTTCGTCGGATAAGTTTCAGCGCATTCTCACATGCGCAACTACAAAAGAAGAGTGAGATATACTTGAGGTTACCCATGAGGGAACTAGCACAGTAAGACGCTTGAAGCTTCAGCTCTTAACCACTAAATTTGAAACTATTAAAATGGAAGAGACTGAAACTTTTATGGAGTTTTACACCAAATTGTTTGATATTTGTAACTTCATGTTTATCTTGGGTGATCGGGTTTCGGAAGGACGTATATGTAGAAAAATACTTAGGTCCCTCCTGGAAAGATTTAGCACCAAGGTAGTAGCCTTAGATGAGTATAGAGACATAGATAACATGAAAGTAGAACTCATAGGTTCCCTACAAACTTATGAACTACACTTTAAGGCCCCCTCTAGAAAGAAAAGCATCGCTCTTAAGTCCTCTCACGAACATAAGAAAATTAAGAGTGAGTTGGAGGAAAATAGTGATGAAGATGAGGAAGATAAGTTAAATAAAAAATTCAAAAGATTTCTCAAATTTGATAGAGGGAGTAGCCATGATAAGAAGGACAAGAAGGGTGATAAACATAAAGGAAAATCATCAAATCCCAAATCCGTCCGATGTTACAGTTGCGGTCATCATGGCCACATTACCTTGAAATGTCCAAACGGACCTAAACTGAAAGGAAAAAAGGGCAATAGCTACCACTTGGAATGATACAGAGGAGTTCGAATCCAAATCTAATGACTCTACTAGTGATGGGAGCCAAAATACTGATAAAACCCTCATGACTTCCACTACTACCTTTCTTCCCCCTAATCTAAGAAAGGATCTCGAGTGTTATCCCTTCTATGAGAAGAAGGAGTTCCCAACCCTCACCTCATGCTAGATTTTATGACGATTTATTTATCCTTAGGCCTTTCAAACTAAACATAGTTAGTAAGGGTAGCTAGAAAGTGATTCTATAGGAATATCTGAGGATTTCAGCCTCATTTTTTGTGTGTACGGGCAAATAAGAGGATTCAAACCTCATTAGCCCAAATTTGGTGGTTTAGCCTTGCTTTTATTTTATATATTTGCTGCTAGACTATCTCACTGCTTAGATTAGCTAATTATGATAATTTTATACTTAATTGTATACTAATCTTTACTTAGGATTGGTCTTGATATACCATTAGGGGAGGTTGGTTGATTGGGCTTTAAGCCCTTGTGCTTTTATTGCAAATGTATATCCTTGACCAACTATGCATGATTAACTATGCTTAGAAGTTACACTTTCTTGTTAATCATGTTAATCATGTTAATCATGTTCCATAACATGCTCCATGTTTTAAAGTTCATGCACCCTATATTCTTCTTATTAGCATTTGCTTATAGTTATAACTACGACAAACTATCTTCTCTTACCTTAACCTTTATTGATGTATCATTGTAGACACCCCACCTTCGG
Source organism: Liriodendron chinense (assembly GCA_003013855.2). NCBI lineage: Eukaryota > Viridiplantae > Streptophyta > Magnoliopsida > Magnoliales > Magnoliaceae > Liriodendron > Liriodendron chinense. The sequence continues at coordinate 4,791,051 of ML058394.1, read as the reverse complement.
CTACACTGTTGGTAGAGATAGCTGGATGAATGGAGGACCATACCCCCAAATCCCAAGTCCTAAACTCAGCCAAACTCACCCTTGTAAGCCCCAATCCATAGCCCAACTCAAGCCTGAACCCAGTCAACCCAGTCTTAAACATCAGCCTGAAAAACCCCCCATAAGAAAAGCCAGTCAAAAAATCCTAAAAAAGTCAAACTCGCTGAGTCAACCCACTGAGTCAACCCGCTGAGTTAACCCACTGAGTCAACCCGCTGAGTCAACTCGTCGAGTTAAAACACCGAGTCAACCCGCCGAGTCAAATCACCGAGTCGACCCGCTGAGTCAACTTACTGAGTCGACCCACCGAGCCAAACAGCAGCCCCGAGAAACGACCGTACCGCACGCTGGAAATCGAGGAATGACCGTACGGGCGGCCCACAGCGGGCCGCCCAAAAATATTTACGGGTTTCGCCACTGCCCGCTGCTATAAATACCCCCCCTCCCCTTCTCATTTCAACACAGCAACCCATCCAATCCAGCGACCCGTCTGTCTGAGTCATTCTCCACCCTTTTAGCCCATCTTTCCACCAAGGAGAGCCCGAGTGAGGAGAGCCTAGCCCTGGTCCAGCCCAGCCTGACCATTGGTCCAAGTCTCCCAAGCCATACAAGTCTTGATCCAGCCACTCGAAGCCAACCCTTGCGACACCTTCATCCATCCAGCTACTCTTTTTTCCAGCATCATCTCATTTGCATCTAGCATAAGTGCAACATTTACTTTTCTTCCAACCCCCCTGCTTCACTATAAAGCACCTTGATTATTCAAACACACTGCATACGTCTTATATTAAGCACCTGTCAGTTCGAGCGTATGCTCTGGGCTTGCCTGTTATTAGAACCTGCCCATCAGAAACTCTTACTGTTCAGACCCGCATTCATGCATCATGTCATCAATGAGAATGTACGAAGGTTAAAACAAACTTTCAAGTGTTAGTTCGATTCTGTGAAGTAGAGACCGTACTTCGATACGAGCAGTGTGTGGGGTGCTTAACCTCTTCCCACCCTGTAACCGTGATCCCTTACCTCGAATCTCTGGCCGCAGATCAATAGGAGTCATTTTAGAGGAAGGAATCTTCGGATCCCCTTCTCTAACGTTTCTACGGGGTCTAGCCGACTATAGATTCGAAGTAATTGGCTAGTGGTGACTCTGGTCTTATATAAACTCATTTAAACACATCCAGCTTAAACACGACAACCAAATAAAGCCCTTGAGAACGAGGCAAGCTAGTGACACAAACGACGATTCGCACTCACGCATCCTCTCCTTCTTTTCCCGAAAGGGGAAGGGACGAGAACGTCGTGTGGGAGCGTGGAAACGGCGAGGGTCCACAGAATGGCGACTCCACTGGGGATGAGCTAGTCCCACTAGTCGTGATCCGACTTGAAAAATAGAGTCATTCCTATACTTGAAAGTCATTGGTTCTCATACAATCTCATCTGCATAGCATTTTACCCAAAACCAAAACAAAAAAAAATAGAAAAATCCCAAAACCCAAAAAGTAAAGTATAGTCCTCACCATTGCGCCTCCTCGGGCTCAACGTGTTTGAAATCAACTTCCCTTCCGCAGCATAATCCGCACTCAGGCTCAGCAAGCCATGTATGACCACGAAGAAGAAACTCATCTCTTCCCTGCTCTTGAGATGACCGAAGCACAACCTCAAGCGCAACAGCCCATTGATAATACGCTAATCATACAAGAATTGGTACAAGGAATGAGAGCAATGTAAGAAATGCTCTTGCAATTCATGCAAGCACAAACCACCGCAGCAGCCAACAATCAGGTTGGCCCAGTTCAACAATCTCAGCAGCCATGCCGGGTCCCTCCGGCCTCCAGTTCAAATCAAGCACAACCATCGGAGTCTGCCCAAGACTACTGACAGCAGCCGTCTCAGCCCTTCGCTATAGGGCATCCTCCTCAATACCTTCTCCGCGACGACAGGGCCATCTCAGAGCACTCCCAGTCACAGGGACTTCCAGTCAGCTTCCAGTCAATCTTGCAAACAACAGTCTCAGTAGATCTCCGCATGTCCCCGCCGATGGGACCCCTTTTCAATTTCAGCACATCCCCGCCGATGGGATTTCAATTCAATTTCCAGCAACAGGGACAGCACTGGCGAATGTCCACCATGGGGGTCAGTGTCAAGCCCACATCAATCAGCGGACAGTGGCGAATACCCAACAAGGAGGTCACTTCCCAGCATCTCAGCCTCCTGCAAACAGGAGCACTTTTCAATTCCAGTACATCCCCGCCGATGGGATTCTAGTTAATTTTCAGCAATCTTCAATTCAGCAAAATCCAGTTAATTTCCAGCAATCTTCAATTCAATCTCCAGTTAGTTTCCAGCAAGTTCCAGTTCAACCTTCAGTATAGTCTCCAATTCAATTACAATCCTCTCAAGCACAAGTTCATCATAATCTAGTTCAGTCGTCAAATCAATTTCAGCAACCTGCGGTTGCTTTTCAGCAAACCCATAGGGTCGAAGACATCGACCACTATGCCGAAGAAGAACGTGCCTTACTCCAAGAGGCACCAGTCGCTCGAACAGATCATTCAGGACTGGACGAGTTGCGGGAGCAGTTCCAGATCCTGCAAAATCAGCTTCAGCGACAACAAGGAATCGATCTACCTTCGACCAAGTTTAGAGACTTGTGTCCTTTCCCAAATGCTCAAGTACCTCAAAACTTTGAGGTACCAAAATTCAAAAGATACGATGGCAGCGGTTGTCCCATAGCACATCTCAAGGCCTTCTGTGGAGAGCTAAGTGCAATCTCAGAAAATGAAGGGGCCCTCATTCCCTTGTTCTAAAAATCTCTGAAGGGCGATGCCCTAGATTAGTACACCTCATTGGACTGCCACCGCATCAGGACGTGGGAACAACTTTCTCAGGCTTTCGTCGATAGATTCGCGTACAATCTCAACATGGCACCCAGAAGAGCCGACCTTGCAGCTCTCAGGCAAAGGAGTGATGAAACACTATCAGCCTATGTGAGACGTTGGCGAGCTATGGCAGCCAGAATGCGGACACCTATCGACGACGAAGAACAGATCTCCATGATTGTTCATTCAACATATCCGGGCATATCTGGATATCTCATCTCGCATCCATATGCGAATTTCTCACAGTTGATCCGTGCTGGAGAGCAAGTCGAAGCAGGAATCCGTGCAGGGACGATCTCCCCATGGCCTCATCAAGCCACTCCAGTCAAGAGGAACAGAGTGGAGGGAAGACCCATCGGATATGGGAATGGATACCGAAGCGGTTCTCCTCCCCGCCTGACAGAGGTAAACAACATCAACACCACTCTCAGGGTAATCAACATGCTCCCCCACAGGGACGTCAACAGTATCAGCAGAATCAGGTTCAGCACCAACCTCAGCGGTATCAGCCACGACCAAATCTGCAACCACAGCCACAACCACCTCGACAACAGCAGCAGTTCAGAGGAAACGGTCAGTACCCATACCAGAACAGGCAGAATTACAGGGAGCTCAAGAAGTTCACTCCACTCACTCAGCCACTTAGTCAAGTCATGACTATGCTGGTACAAAAGCAGTTACTCACTCTGATGACACCTAGGCCTCCTCCTCATCCTCTGCCTCTGAACTACTAAGAAAATGAGTACTGTGCCTACCATCAAGGGCATGGCCACACCACTGATCGATGCTTTACTTTGAAGAATGCCATACAATCTGATTGATGACCGCAAGATCGTCATCTCAGTCCCTGGAACTCCTGCAGCAGCTTCCACCAACATCCTTCAGAATCCTCTGCCTCAGCATCAGACGGACCCCAGTTCATCTCGTGGCCCCACCGTCAATAGCATAGAAGAAGGAGAACTCCTCGATCGCTTCTTCTCCCCCATCCAATCCATTCATACCTACACTTATGGGCCGACAAATCCTCCTTCGACCTTGCAAGGGGCAAGTCCCTTTCTTCTTTCAGTCTCTGAGCCAGTAGTACTCGAAGGAACACTTCCATATGATGTGCCAGTTGTTCAAGGGGCATCTTATGGCCCTTCATGTTGGGAACCAGTCGTCCAAGAAGGAGCACAATCATACATCGAGCCCACATACGAACCTGTCGTCTTGCAAGGGGCAATTTCAGCACAGGAACAATACAATTCGTCATGGAAAAACCATACTCATCAGCAGTAAGAGCCCAGTGTATTGGAAGGAGCTCCTCCAGTTAAGCCAGTCGTATTGCAAGGGGCAAATTCCGAAGGCATGTCAATCACACTACGGCAGCTGGGACGAACAGAGAAACCTCCTGCCATATCAAGAGGACCAGTATTCATTCCATGGGAGCCTCCTGCCCCAGGAACGGTTAAGCCAGGACCGCGACCTTATGTGATCTATGAAGACAAGCCTCGATATTACTCCTTCAGCACAGGCAACAATGTAGTTCTCAAGGCAAAAGCTCCGTACGAGGAAGATCTGGTACCCACACTAACACTATCGCAAGAACCTGTGGTCCTAGAGGGCAAAGGTGAGGAAAATTATAAAGAGGTCCCATGGTACTATCCAGAATGTGCGGAAGTGGGGAACATGAATCCCAATGGGCGTTGCATCCGAAGAGATAATCAAAACAGAGGAGATCCCAAAGGCGCTCTCTCAGGCCTCGGCAACAAAAATGAAGCCGCATACGATGTGGCGACTCAGCTCAAGTCAATCCCTGCTCAAATCTCAGTATGGGAGCTACTCTGCACATCTCCCATACACCGAGAAATGTTTGCCAAAACCTTGAATGATGCTCACGTCTCCTCCGATACGGCACCAGAGATGATAGCATTGATGATTGGACAACTCCTGGCTCCACGCGCCATCACCTTCACCGATAATGAGTTACCACCAGAAGGGCGCGATCATGGGTGATCCCTCAACATAGCCTTACGATACAAAGACCTCTGCGTCCCATTGGTCCTTATTGATAATGGCTCAAGCTTAAACGTCTGCCCACTTAAGACTGTGGAACGTCTGGGAATCAATCCTTATTCATTCTGACCCAGCACCATATGTGTCAGAGCATTCGACAACACCCGCCGATCAGTGGAAGGGGAGGTCGACATAGAGGTACAGATAGGTCCGGAAGTCTCCACCATCACATTCCAAATCCTGGATATATCAGCCTCTTTCAACATGTTGCTCGGACAACCGTGGCTGCACAAGGTTGGAGCTGTGCCATCAACCCTGCATCAACGAGTGAAGTACATCTGTGGAAATCAAGTGATCTCTATCCACGCAGAGAAAGAGCTCATCATTCCTTCCAATGCTGCTGCCACTGAACCAGACATCCCGGTCATCGATATCCAGCACTCTGAGGAAGACATCCCATTTCATAGTTTTGAATTCGAGACTGTGAACTCTATCGCCAATCCAGAACCGATAAGGGTGGACCGTGTCTTCTCACCAGCAGAACGCCTGAGCCTCAAATACCAAATGAAGAATCATTTCAAGTCTAGAAAGGTACCGCTGATATATAACCAATGCAAATGGGGACTCGGATACAGGGCAATCTTCATGGACAAAAGAAAGAAGAAATTCCGGTGCTCGCCCATCCAATTCGTCAAGTCAGGAGAACCTTGCAAAGATCCAGGAGGGAATCAACCGACTGCACTACACAAAGGCCTCTCGATGAGCCTAGTTTGGGCCACGTGGCCCCCCATTCGATGGGACCAAATTCTCGAACCATCTAAACCTCCACAGGAAGAAGGAAATTATGAAGGTGAAGAAGAAAGTCAAATACAGCAGCTTCAGGACCAGGTTACTCTGATACCTGCTCCCAACCAGGGGCACAACCTGCCCACTTCAATTCCAGCTAGCCAGGGGCACAACTTGCCCATCTCAGCATCAATCAGCAAGGGGCACGACTTGCCCATCTCTGCAGAATCAACATCATCAATCGTCAGCCAGGGGCACGACTTGCCCATCTCTGCAGAATCAACATCATCAATCGTCAGCCAGGGGCAGAAGCAGCCCATCCATTGGACCAAGAAAGGGAAATGGCCAGCCCTGGATTGGTCCTATGTCCAGATTCCAAACTCATGTCTAGCCGTAGAACCAGATGAACTGCCATGCGAGGTAAGTGATCCGGGAGGGACTGAGTACGACTCAGATCTCGAACCCGACCAGCAAGAAGTCATGGTCATTGGGCAAGACTGTGATTCTTCACCCGAATCATCAACCCCCACCTCTTCAGGGGAGGAAGTGTGGGGTCCTGAATGGTCATCCATTCCCCTAACTCTTGAATCAGCCAACGAGCCATGTGAGGGCTCTGACTTCAAAAAAAAACGCCTGTTTAAGCAGCAATCGTAACTTTGGGACAAGTTGGGTTCAATCATGGTCTGCAATGCCCACTTGTTCAAAGTCCCATGAATTTCGAAAATCCAAAAAAATTGAAAACTTTCAAAAGCCAAAAACATCTAGCATTTCCATTTTAGAAAAGTCTCAAAAACCAAAAAACATTTCTTTTCCTGCATTCAATAGTGTGCCAAGTTCGTCTAAAAAGTTGCATGAGTTTGAAGTCGAATCATATGATTTTGACATCGAATTAGACTTCGAGCTCATGGGTTTGGACAAAGCTCGGGATGAGGAAGATGATGATCCGGCTCCCTGAACTAGAGCATCTCCTCAAAAAGTTCGAATCTAAAGCCAATGTTGTAGCCGATGATTTCGAGATAGTAAACTTGGGGACACCTGAGATCCATAAGGAAGTACGCATCGAAAAATCGTTGCCATCTGAGATGAAGCAGAAAATGATAGAGTTCCTAGCTCCAAGATTGTCCAACTTTGCGTTCTCATATGAAGACATGCCGGGGCTCGATGAAGAGCTCGTTGTACACCATCTGCCAACCAAGGTAGATATGAAGCCAGTGAAACAGAAACTTTGAAGAATGAAGCCAGAATGGGCCCTGAAAGTCCGAGATGAAGTCATCAAGCAATACAACGCGGGATTCTTGGTAGTCTCTAACTACCCTGAATGACTCGCCAACATCGTACCAGTACCAAAGAAGGATGGTAAGGTTCGAATGTGCATCGACTTCCGAGATCTCAACAAGGCCAGTCCTAAAGACGACTTCCCTTTGCCACATATCGACACTCTGGTCGACAACACTGCTGGATACAAGGTCTTCTCATTCATGGACGGGTTCTCAGGTTACAATCAGATCAAGATGGCCGTCGAAGATCGCGAGAAGACATCGTTTATCACTCCCTGGGGAACTTTCTGTTACAGGGTAATGCCGTTCGGTCTGAAGAACGCAGGAGCAACATATCAGTGAGCAATGACAGCACTATTCCATGACATGATAAACCAAGAGCTTGAAGTATATGTGGACGATATGATCGTCAAATCTCACACAATTGAAGGACACTTTGAAGATCTGAAGAAGTTATTCAACAGGTTAGAAAAGTATAAGCTCCGCCTCAACCCTCAGAAATGTGTCTTCGGTGCAATGGGAGGTAAGCTCCTCGGTTTTATGGTGAGTGAGGATGGCATCAGGGTCGACGAGACCAAAGCTAGAGCAATCATCGAGATGCCCCCTCTGAGAACAGAGAAAGAAATTCGTGGCTTCCTCGGCAGAATTCAATACATCAGTCGCTTCATCGCACAGCTCACACCTATTTGTGAGCCCATTTTCAAGCTCCTTCGGAAGAACGTTCCAAAAGAATGGAATGATGATTGCCAAGTCGCTTTCGACCACATCAAGAGATATCTCATGAATCCTCCAGTCCTAGTGCCGCCCACTCCTGGACGTCCACTGTTATTATACATCTTGGTAGCAGCAGAAGCCATCGGCTGTGTCCTCGGCTAGTACGACGAGACCGGGAAGAAGGAACAAGTAATATACTATTTGAGCCAAAAGTTCACCGACTACGAGACCAGGTATTCTCCGATCGTGAAGACTTGCCTTGCCTTAGTCTGGGCAACTCAGCGACTCCGTCAATACATGATTGCATTCCCTATTCTCCTACTCGCTCACATGGATCCGCTCAAGTACTTGTTCGAGAAACCGGCACTCACTGGAAGGATAGCTAAATGGCAGCTACTCCTGTTTGAATTCGACATCACCTATGTCACTCAGAAGGCAATCAAGGGGCAGGCCCTCGCCGATCATCTTGTCGCCCACTCCCTCCTGGATTATCAACCGCTCAAGACATTCTTCCCTGATGAAGATCTCTTACTTATCGAAGGTGAAGAAAAGAAGAAGAAAGATAAGTGGACATTATTCTTCGACGGCGCAGCGAATTCTAAAGGAAGTGGTATTAGAGCGATCCTCTACTCTCCAGATGATGTCCCTATTCCCATCTCAAGGTGCATAGCATTCGAGTGCACCAACAATATGGCAGAGTACGAAGCATGCATCGCCGGCTTAAGGGAAGCCATAATCTTGGGCTGTCAAGAGGCTACGAGTGTTTGGAGACTCACAACTTATCATCAATCAGACCAATGGCGAATGGAAGACCAAGGACGAGAAGTTGATACCATATCATGTGTATCTTGAAAATCTGATCGAAGAATTCAAAGAAATTATCTTCTCATACATGCCCAGAGCCAAGAACCAGCTTGCAGATGCTCTCGCCACACTCGCGTCGATGCTCGAGATACCAAAAGGAGCTTCAGAATGGGAGCTCACAATCAAAATTCAAGAAGAACCTGTTTTTTTCCTGCAAATAGAAGAAGCCGAAGCTGTCCTTGACAAACCCTGGTATGCCAACATCAAACAATATCTCGAAACCCAGGAGTATCCGGAGTCAGCAATAGCAACAGATCGCCGAACCATTCAGCGTTTGGCCGGCCAGTTCACCATCAGTGGCGAGATTCTTTACAAGCGATCCTATAATCACATCCTCCTTCGATGCGTCGATGAAACAGAAGCTGCAAAGATCATAGAAGAAATACACGAAGGAATCTGTGACCCACACATGAACGGGCACATGATGGCAAAGAAGATTCTACGACTTGGCTACTATTGGCTCACCATGGAGACAGACTGTTGCCAGCACGTCAGAAAATGCTTCAAGTGTCAGGAGCATGCGAATCAAATCCATGCCCCCTCATCAGAATTATACAACCTGACCACCCCCTGGCCCTTCTCCATGTGGGGACTCGACATCATCGGCAAGATTAGTCCCAAAGCATCAAACGGTCATGAGTACATACTTGTGGCAGTCGACTACTTCACCAAGTGGGTAGAGGCAGCCTCCTACACCACGATTGTAGCATCTCAGGTGATCAAATTCATGAAGAACAACATCATATGTCGGTATGGAATCCCCAATGTTATCATCACAGATAATGGGACCCCGTTCGTCAACAGGAAGATGGATGACTTCCTCAGCAGATTTAAGATCCAACGTCATCGATCAAGCCCCTACCGTCCTTAGATGAATGGTGGGGTAGAAGCCGCAAACAAGACAATCGTCAGGATACTCGAGAAGATGGTCGTGACCTATCAAGATTGGTCATATATGCTCCCATATGCACTTTGGGCCTATCGAACGTCTGTACGGTCTGCTACGAGCGTTACTCCTTTCGAGCTTACTTATGGAATGGAGGCAGTTCTGCCAGTCGAGGTGGAAATACCATCACTACGAGTGTTACTAGAAAGCGAAGTTGAAGAAGGAGAATGGCAACGGGCCAGATTCGACCAGTTGCAGCTAGCAGATGAAAAGCGCATGCGTGCACTAAGTCATTCACAGTGCTATCAGAAAAGGATCACTCAGGCTTACAACAAGAGAGTTTGAAAAAGAAGTTTCAAGGTAGGCGACATGGTCATGAAGAAGATTCTACCATCGCACCTTCCAGATCCCAGAGGAAAGTTCAAACCCTCGTGGGACGGGCCACTAATCATCAGAGAAGTACTTTCCGGAGGCGCCCTCAGACTCACTAGCATGAGAGGGGTGGATCTTCCTGAGCCAACCAATGACGACAACGTGAAGATCTTTCATGGGTAAGCCATTCTGACCTTATCAAGAGTTACTTTAATAGAGCTGAAGTCAAGAGGTCAAAGCTAAAACCTCTGAGAAATCGTTTCCGTCCACCAACAAGTGTTTCAAATAAGGGGATTCAAAAGAAAAAAGAAAAAAAAAGGAAGAGAAAAAAAAGAGAGAAAAAGGAAAAGGAAAGCGAAAGCCAAAGCAAGGCACCCGAAAAAAAATCAACCCAAGAAGAAACACAGTCATCCATCCACCCATCTCAGAAAAGTCGGTAGCAAAGACCTGACAGCTCTATCATCGTAACCTAGGAAAAGGGCTGAAGGACTGTCATTGGCCGGCAACGACGGATTCCCAACCTCTAGCCGCCGCAGTTAGCCAAAGATCCAGAAAAAAAAAGAAGAAGAAAAAAGAAAATGTGTGCCTAAACAAAGAGGGCGGAGTGAAAACCTGAAAGGGCGCTCCGAGTAAAAACAGTGGGCATACAGCGGACTTGGTGAAAACCCGAAAGGGCACTGAGGGTAAAAACAGCATAGCTGCCAAGGGGCAGGCAAGATCAAACACCCGGGACGTGGTGAAAACCCGAAAGGGCGCCACGGGCAAAAATGACGGGAAAAGGCCGGCTGTAGTGAAAACTCGAAAGAGCGCTGCAGGCAAAAATGGACTCAAATGGAAAAAAGAAAAAAAAATGAAAAGTGCAGGTACCAAGAAATCAGACAGTTCAGAGCATTTCAAGCAGTCACAGTTCAAGAACAAGAAGAAGTGCAGTCAGGAACGAAGAGCTCTACAAATTCCGACAATCTCAAGAGGCAATAGTTTCCTGTTGCCTACACCTCTAGGGAATCAAAGGAGCACACAAGTCAAATCTCGAGACATCGGTCAAAGCATTGGCCGAGCCCTAGTTCTGATTCCTATATCCCGACACAAAATCCAGACACACACTCACAAGACAACTCATGGCACAATAGATTCCCCAAAAAAAAAAGTTTTCATCTTTTTTCATTAAAAACATCATATTTCTTTTACACATATCATGTCATCTCTTTCAAAAAAATACAAAAATGTATCATCATCAAACATATATGCAAAAAAGAATGTGCAGGTGGCCAACACCATCAATCTCTACCCTCCTCCTCGGCCACATCAGGTAAGTCCTCTGACTCATCAAAAGATAGCCTCGCTCTCAACCTACTCACCTCCATACGCAAGTTGTTCGCTTCCCCAAGTGTAGGGTTGCGATGTAGTAATAATCTCGGTAAGACCGAGATCGATCCACAGGGACTTATGTAGGATTTCACAAACACATCCAAAAGTGTCTATTGAAAGCTAATAACCAGATTTTTGTATGATTTTGATGTGAGTAACAAAACTGAATTAAATTGAAAGTAAATAATTATAAAAAGGCACTAGGGGTTCAAGGATCCACTTGTAGCAATCCTTGATGTTCAATCCGCCTGTGGTTTTTCATTCTCTCAACTAGAATCGACATTAAGATCTATCTAGTCGGATGATAGAGCTGTTAAACAAAACAATCTGTATTATGTAAGTGCGATACATCAGATTCACTCAATGTAGGCTGAGCTGAGCATGCTCAATTGCATAGGTCATTCCCCTTTCCAAACAGTCCAATCCATAATCATAACCATCCTTAAGTCCTGTCACAAGACAAGGTTAGATCATGATTTGAACTAGATTCAAATCACATGCACAGTCCCTTACATAACCCAGAAAATCAGAAAAATAGAACTTTTGTAGGAAGTCCCTTCATGAAGATCATAGTCCTAGAGCGCACTCCGATTCCTCGGATCATACAGGTCTAGACTGATACAAAACAAATAAGAAATTAAGTAATTCTCCCAAACATCCATGAGTCATCATAAGACTAAGAAAAACTACTTAAAAACTTGTATAAACTTCAAACTAATGTTCATAACATGAATTCCATACTTAAAACCAACTAACTACGAATTGAAACATCTTGGATCCACTACAAGCTTCACCTCTTAGCCCTAGTTAAGAGGTTTAGTTGCTCATGATCCAAGGAAACATGAAACAACCAAAAAGTTCATAAAAACAGTAAAACAAACTAGAGGGAGTTGTGGAACCCGAGATTCACTTCCGCCGCCTCCAAGCTTGCTTCAACCCTTCTTCCCTGCCCTAGGAACGATCCCTAGGTGTCCTTTTATAGTCTGGAGGCTCCGCAACTTCAGAAAAATCGAGAAACTGCGTAAGAGTTACGCAGCGCAGAGAAAATTAGACTGAATTTGGAAAGTTCTAAGTCCTTACGCACGGCCGACCGGTCATGACCAGTCGTGCCTCAATGGGCAACCACTCCAGCAACCTTGTCCGACCGGTCATGACCGGTCGGACGTCTTCAGCCATGGTCCAGCAAGTATAGCCGACCGGTCAAGACCAGTCGGGCTTGTTCAGCATTGGTCCAGCAACCATGTCCGACCGGTCAAGACCGGTCGGACCATCTTATTCATTCTTCCAGCGTGCCTGGCTGACCGGTCTAGACCGGTCAGGCTCTTTTGGCCGACCGGTCAAGACCGTTCGGTCATATTCTTCTTCAATTTCTTCCTTTTCTTTTTCTACTTTCTTCTCTTTTCTTGCTTCTTTCTTCCTTCGGCCCTCCTTGGGTCTTCATCCAATGTTCTAAATCAGCTCTTTCCATCACCAATTAGGCGGAGTTCACTCTCAAACCTGCAATCACAAAACATGCATTAGATTTGTCTATAAACCATGCAAACCTCGCAGAATGAGTGATGAATTGGGGTTAGAATATGCACAATTAAGAGCTCAACACTGTTAGTGCACTTTTCTGTGGTATACTAGTGCACCTTGTTTGTCAATTGCTTAGGTCAGTAGGTCTAGTGTCGGTTGAGCTTAATGAAGACGAAGACCGAAGACTCAAGTGGCCCGGCTGCATCAAGAAAGAAGAAACAGGTAAATGTGATGCCTTGGTGTGCCTTGCCTTGACCAAAACCTAACCCATAACCTCTTAGATGACTTGCACCACCTAGGTATACCTTTAGTCATCATCATTAGTCTTAGAACTCCATGAAAAACATGATAAATTAGACTAATTAAAGAGGTGGAAGCTGCTACAATAAAAAAGGCTCAAACAGCAGTTTTCAATAGGACTCCGATCAATCGGACAGGTACTCCGATAGGACTCCGATCGATCAGACAGAAATTTCGATCAATCGAAAATTGTCCCAGAAAAAATTGAAAACTCACTGGACATATTTTCGATCAATCGGACAGTCTTCCGATCCATCGGAAGGGGCCGTCCGATCAATCGGACAGTGTTCCAATCAATCGAAATTTCTTTCAGAGACTTCTCTGGATAGATTTCCGATCAATCGGACTTGTCTCCGATCAATCAGACTTGTCTCCGATCAATCAGACTGGGCTCCGATCAATCGGACACTTTTTTCCGATCAATCGGATATGCACGAATCTGCCCATTTTTTTACCATTGGAAGAAAATCTATTTAAAAGGGGGATTCGATTTTTGAGCTAAGAGAGGGGATTTTGAGGAGATAGAAGCCACCATTGCTAGAGATCATTAGAGGCTCTATCCCAAACCTAAAGCAAGTCATTCTCCTTGTATTTTCATCACAAGCTTGGGCCATTCAATGGCATCTTGAGACTGGACTTGTTCCCTCTTGATTCCTAGGGTTTAGACACCTTGATGATAGTTAAATCCTTTGTCTAAACACTACCTAGGAGTCCATTTAGGTGCATTCCTCTAGGAAACCCATTTCCTACCATTTGTAGAGGTTTCACCATTCCCTAGCACCTTGGGCATCTCCAATGGAGCATCACATGCAAGGTAGCTGATCTTGGAGCTGAAGCCTTGGCAAAGCAACGGCGTCAACGATCGGGGGAGCACAAGGGGAGCTGATTCAAGCACGGGAGAGCAAGAAGAAGCAATCCAAGACGGCGCAACAAGGGGCTCAATCCGACAAGTAAGGTTGTCTTGTTAAGAGTCCAACCACTCAATTCCCTGTGGGGATTGAGTGTAGAGTTTGTTTGACAAACTCGACCTAGGGTCGTCAGCCGATCCTTGGCCTATTAGTTGGGCCTAAAATCTAGGGACGTCAGCCGTTCCTTAGCACGTTAGTCGGGCCTAAAACAAAGTCTCCAAGGGGGAGCCACCAACACGGGTGCAAACGTGTAGGTTGGGAGGAACCTGTAAACTCTCCGGTTGGGTGGATCCGAATTAAAACACCTTGGTTGGGAGGAACCAGATTTAAACTCCCCAGTGAATGCCAGTATGCTCAAAGGGGTTGAGTACTTGAACCGGGAGTGGAGTAGACAAGTAGTCGAACCACTATACATCGTTGTGTTTGTGATTGTTCTTGAGCACATTTCTCTTTATGCATTATGTTTAATTGATTAATTATGAATGCTTAGTTAGGAATGTATGCTAGGCACTTGATAGTCACATCCACACTCACAAGATGTACTTTCACTACCTCATGTTGACTTGAGCATTTCTTGATCCATCCTCTCTAGTCCACATGAGTTGATTAGACTAGGTTGTTAATTGCTTTATCTTTTGCTAGTCTATTAATTGGACCCACTTAGGCTTGGAAGCCGAAGTGTTTATCGCTTACGTAGTTTAATTTGTTAAATCTGATAAGTAGGCGAAAAGAATTTGAAAAGGTCCTAATCACCCCCTCCTATAGGTTTAGCCATAATTCTAGTTGCTCTTTAAGCTTCCGCACGTGTATGCATAGGGTGTCGTGTTAGACTACCCGACGCAATTTCAAACACACCCCCCAACCAGCATTTTGCTAGTCCCGAGCAAAACATGCATGAAACTAATCCCATTCTTCAAAACTCAATTCTCTTTCAGAAATCGTCCTTCTATACATTCTAAGTTACATAAGTGTAAGATTCAGAAATAATAAGCGACAGAGGTTGAAACCGTAAACCCTTAAAACATAATAAGCATTCATATGAAATTCCCGCTGATTGGTTGATAAATAGAAGGACTTGAACAAATTCAATCTAGTGTGGATAGTGAAAATTCATCTCACGAGTTTCTAGGATTATCTTCTTCATAGATCAACTAGACTATAGAACTCAAGGTACATAGAGCCACATCAAGCCAATGACAGGAATTTGCCTTACCGTCCTTCTGACGACTTTCACACTACATCCCATTTCCGGCTTTGGTTACAGGTAGACCATCCCCCGGTTGGTAGTAGGTAGCCCTAATCGGAATTTTCCACTAATTTTCCATCATTCCCAATTTCATCCTTCCTTTTCCTTTTTCTTTTAATTTAGATAGGATTTTTAAAAATCCATATCTTTCGTTGTTTTCCCATGGACAAGGATGGACAAAGTACCCCGGCCTGATTTCTCAATACCTTAATTCAAAGTCTAGCCAATCCATAAATCACCTAATCCCTTCAACCCATGAAAATCGTGTAATGTGGACTAGGTGTAAAAGTGTTTAGATTTTCTATCAATCACAGAAATAGGGGAATTCACATATAAAACCATTATGCTATGAGAGATTCCAGACATACAGCCCCATGCACTTCATATCTCCTCCTCTTATGCTCATGTCATCTGGAATGCATAGAAACAATGTTTTCCAAAAGAGTTTCAAATTTTTGAAAAATTGAAAATTGTCCACATAATTGCTTGAAATGTTACAAAACGCTGGATTTATCGAAGTGATCCTACACCCCCCAACCAAATCTTGCATTGTCGTCAATGTAAAAGATGTGCAGTAAACAAACATGAGAGCAATGTGAACATAAAGGGAGTGAGGAGTGAGAGTACCTGACAGGTGAAAATTAGAATTCCTCCTCCTTCTAACAAACCTAAGCAAAAGTAAACCAAAGTAACAAAATCCTAATCCTAACTACTCTATATCTCCATCAGACTAGGAGATCAATCATCCTGATACACAGGATCATTCAGGGGTATGGACATACCTTCTGAAGGAAACTTTTCAAAGAACGGCTTTAATCGCTGCCCATTCGCTTTAAAAATGTTGCCGTTCCTTGGATTCAACAGCTCGACAGTCCCATATGGATAGACAATTTGCACAATGTAGGGACCGGTCCATCGAGATCTCAATTTTCCCGAAAATAGATGTAAGCGAGAATTGTACATGACGACTTTTTGATTGATTGTGAATGTTTTGCGAAGAATGTTCTTATCATGGAATATCTTCGTCTTGTCCTTGTAAATTCTCGCATTCTCATAAGTTTCATTCCGGATTTCTGCAAGTTCATTCAATTGTAGTTTGCGTAACGAGTTTGCCTTGTCAGAATTGAAATTCATCTTCTTAATAGCCCAATATGCCCTATGTTCCAACTCTACAGGCAAGTGACAAGCCTTCCCATAGACAAGTCTATAGGGAGACATTCCAATAGGGGTTTTGAAGGCAGTACTGTAAGCCCAAAGTGCATCGGTAAGCCGAAGCGACCAATCCTTGCGATCGGGGTTCACCGTTTTCTCTAGAATGTGTTTAATCTCCCTATTGGAAATCTCAGCTTGTCCACTAGTTTGTGGGTGATAGGGAGTGCTCACTTTGTGCGTTACGCCATATTTCTTCATTAAGGTTTCAAAAGGGCGATTGCAAAAGTGAGACCCTCCATCACTTATGATGACTCGGGGCGTTCCAAACCGGGAAAGAATATTCTCTTTTAAGAAGCGAATGACCGTTTTATGGTCATTATTCCGGCAAGGGATGGCCTCGACCCATTTGAAAACATAATCAATGGCAAGCAAGATGTATAGGTTTCCAAAAGAAGATGGGAATGGGCCCATGAAATCGATGCCCCAACAATAAAAAATTTCGATTATTAAGATGGGATTGAGTGGCATTATATTTCTACGGGAGATTCCTCCTAATTTCTGACAAGGTTCACATGCTTTGCAGAACTCATGTGTGTCTTTGAACATGGTAGGCCAATAAAACCCACATTGCAGAATTTTCAGCTGTGGTCTTTTTAGCCGAAAAGTGGCCACCACATGCCTGAGAATGACAGAAGGAGATGATACTTTGTTGTTCCTCATCTGGCACACATCTCCTTATGATTTGATCGGGACAATACTTGAATAAGTATGGGTCGTCCCATAGGAATTTCCGCACCTCCGTGAAGAATTTATCCTTATCTTGCTTTTTCCAATATGTAGAAATTGTACCTGTAGCAAGATAGTTAGCAATGTCCGTATACCATGGCGATTGGGAAACAGCAAAAAGTTGTTCATCAGGGAACATGTCATTGATTGCAGTCGTTTCATGGGAATCAGTGAGGACAAGTCGTGAGAGGTGGTCAGCTACTACATTCTCTACTCCTTTCTTATCACGTATCTCTATGTCAAATTCCTGGAGTAGAAGGATCCATCTTAACAACCGTGGTTTAGCATCCTTCTTAGAAAGAAGATACTTAAGCGCGGCATGGTCAGTGAATATAATGATCTTGGATCCAATCAAATAGGACCTAAACTTGTCCAAGGCAAAAACTACGGCTAAAAGTTCTTTTTCAGTAGTGGTGTAGTTTGCTTGGGCTGAGTTTAGGGTTCTACATGCATAGTAGATGACACATGGCTTTTTCTCTTTTCTTTGACCTAACACGGCCCCAATAGCATAGTCACTAGTATCACACATAATCTCAAAAGGAATGCTCCAATCAGGTGGTTGCATTATGGGAGCACATGTCAACATACCTTTAAGGGTGGTAAAGGCCTTTTGACATTCTTCATTCCACTCGAATGAATTTTCCTTTTGAAGTAGGTTACATAAAGGGCGAGAGAGTGAACTAAAGTCCTTTATGAACCTTCTGTAAAATCTTGCGTGTCTTAAAAAGGACCGTACATCTCGTATGCTTTTGGGTGGTGGAAGGTTAGAGATAAGATCAATTTTCGCTTTGTCCACCTCGATTCCATTTTGTGAAACGATGTGACCAAGTACAATTCCCTTTGGAACCATGAAGTGACACTTCTCCCAATTGAGCACAAGGTTCTTCTCTTCACATCTTTTCAGCACAGACTTCAAGTGCTCAAGGCACTCATCAAAGCTATAACCAAATACGGAAAAATCATCCATGAAGACTTCGAGAATGGTCCCCACCATGTCAGAAAAAAATGCTCATCATACAACGCTGAAAGGTGGCAGGGGCATTACATAGTCCAAACGGCATCCGTCGGTAGGCGAAAGTGCCAAATGGGCATGTGAATGTAGTCTTTTCTTGGTCTTCACGGGCAATTTCTATTTGGTTGTACCCTGAATAGCCATCAAGGAAGCAAAAGTGGGAATGACCCGCCAACCGTTCTAAAATTTGATCAACAAATGGTAGGGGGAAGTGGTCTTTCCTCGTGACAGTGTTTAGCTTCCTGTAGTCAATGCACATTCTCCAACCGGTAGTGACTCTAGTTGGCACGAGTTCATTATTGGCATTGGCTACGATGGTTATTCTGGATTTCTTAGGCACCACTTGAGTTGGGCTCACCCATTGGCTATCGGATATTGGGTAAATAATACCCACATCCAATAGCTTTACCACTTCGGCCTTAACCACGTCTTTCATGTTTGGATTTAGTCGTCTTTGTGGTTGCCTAGATGTCTTCGCATTCTCCTCAAGGTGTATGCGATGAGTACAAATTAGTGAGTCTATGCCTTTGAGATCCACAATTGACCATCCAAGGGCACTTTTGTGCTCTAATAGAGTGGCTATTAGCCTACTCTCTTGTTCCTCATCCAGGTGGGAAGAAATCACCACTGGATATGTCTCATTTTGACCTAAATAAACATATTTCAGCTTACTTGGTAATGATTTTAGGTCGAGTGTTGGTGCTTTGATGTTGGATGGGAGGGCCTTGTTCTCGTTTACAGGCAAAGGCTCAAATAGGGCCCTCCATCTTTTATTATCAAGCACTGGCATCATCTTTAGCATGGCATCCATCTCTTCCATTGTGTCATCATTTATCTCATGAGAATGGGCCACACATGCCTCAAAAGGGTCGGAAGATAGTGACAAGGGGACTGTATCCTCCACGAATGATTCAATCATGTTTAATTCGTGGACATCATCATCAACCTCCCGTGGTTGTTTGCATAAATCAAATATGTTAAGCTCAAGGGTCATATTTCCAAAGGACATCTGTATAAGTCCGTTTCTACAATTGATAATGGTATTTGAAGTAGCTAGAAACGGCCGTCCAAGTATGACGGGAATTTGTGCACCGGTGCCTATTATGGGATGTGTATCTAAGACAATAAAGTCTACTGGGTAGTAGAATTTATCAACTTGGACTAAAACATCCTCTATCATTCCTCTCGGTATATGGATGGATCTATCAGCAGTTGAAGTGTGGTTTTGGTGGGTTTCAATTCACCTAACCCAAGTTGTTCGTAGACCGAGTATGGAATGAGATTCACACTTGCCCCCAAGTCGAGTAGGGCTTGTTTAATCCGGTAGTCTCCTATGATGCATGAGATGGTTGGACTACCCGGATCCTTGTATTTTTGGGGCACCTCTTGTTTGATAATGGCACTCAAATTCTCTGTCAAAAGGACTTTGTTGTGAACATTGTGTTTCCTTTTGACTGTACATAATTCCTTTAGAAATTTGGCATAAGATGGTATTTATTTTATTGCATCCAACAACGGGATGTTGATCTTCACCTGCTTGAATACTTCTAAAATTTTCAGATTTTTATCTAAAGGTTTAGGTGAAATCAACCTTTGTGGAAATGGAGCAACCGGCTTGTATTGCCTTTCCGGTTCTTTCTCTTGTGGGGTATTGTTCGAGCTATCATCCTCCTTAGAAATTTCCGGATCCTTAGGCTTTGGGGCCTTCACCGGATTAGATTTGTTAATTTCTTTCCCACTTCTCAAAGTGGTGATGGCTTGAACATGTTCCGTGTGGTGAGAGGATGAGCTTGCATCTTGTATCTCAAACTGGGTTCTTGGGTTAGGAAGAGGTTGGGTAGGAAGTGTGCCCTTCTCTCTAACACTAAGATGAGATTCAACTCTAGCCAGTGATGTTTTCAATTCATTGATGGCTTGAGTTGAATTTTGATTAAATTTCAATTGCTCTTGCATGAACCCATCTATTTTTAGAGAATTTGTCTTGTTATACTCAGCTTGGACCGATACGAATGCACCCAACATCTCCTCTAGTGATACTTTTGGAGTGTTACTTGCATTTGCAGTGGGTCCATTCCTCCAACTAAAGTTGGGATGGTTCTTCCAATTAGGATTAAAAGTGTTTGAGTTTGGACCACCAAATTGCTGTTGATAACTGTTTATGGCATTTATTTGTTCTTGTAAGATGCCTTGAACTGCTGAAATTGTGGGGCAATCTTGTGTTGTATGTTGATTTCCAGCACAAATTCCACAAACAGTTTCAAAATCAGTGGGGTTGATCGTTTCACTTTTCCTTAATTCCATGGCTTCGACCTTTCTTGTGAGGCTAGCCAACCGTGCACTTACGCTATCTTCTTCTGATAAGACATACATTCCCCCCTTTTCCTTTTGTTGGCCAGTCTTGGAATTAGTTGGTTTCGATGTGTCCCAAGCCTGTGCATTCTCAGCCAATTCTTCCAAATAATCCCATGCTTCATCAGCTTCCTTATTCATGAACTCCCCGTTACACATCATCTCTACAAATTGGCGCATGGGTGAAGTCAGTCCTTCATAGAAAAAGCTTATAACCCGCCAAATTTCATAGCCATGATGTGGGCATGCATTTAATAAATCCTTAAACCTCTCCCAACATTGGAAGAAGGTTTCATCTTCCTTTTCGGCAAAGTTCATGATAAGGCGCTTCAACATGTTCGTTTTGTGAGTAGGGAAGAATTTTTTTATAAATTCTCTATGCATATCAGTCCATGCACCAATTGATCTTGGCCTCAATGCATAAAGCCAACCCTTGGCTTTATCCTTAAGAGTGAAAGGGAAGAATTTGAGTCTTACTACATCTTCAGTCACATTTGCAAAGTGCATGGTGGTAATTACCTCATCAAACTCCTTAAGGTGTTGATAAGCACTTTCACTGTCTAATCCATGGAATTTAGGGAGAAGTTGGATCACTCCCGGTTTCAAATCCACATTCCCTGCATTTTGTGGAAAAACTATGCAGGATGGGGTGCTCGCTCTTGCGGGTTACAAGAAATCACGTAAAGACCTAGGTCGAGGAACATTCTCAACCACATTCTCCCCTATTTCAGTTTGGTTTTGGCCCAGATTAGGTTGATTCGCAGCCATATTTTCAGACAAAATTGGAGAGTTTAGATGTCTCCTAGCACGTGGTTCTCTGTCAATTCCTTCTACTATCCCCCCTTCACTTATGAGTCGGTTATTGGAATCCCGAGCCCAATGTGGCATGCAAAACAAAAAATAATAAGAAACAAAGAGAAAAAAGAATTCTTCCTCCCTTTCTTTACTTTTCTCTAAGACCGAAGCACAAGGTGTCTTGCAATGGCTAAGCCAGAAGCAAGGATAGAGACCGATTTCTCCTGGTCAATAGGGGTTCAGAGAACTCCCCACCCACTCTTTGAATCTTTTGAGAAAAAGTGCAGAAAAAGGAGAAAGAGGAGTAGAGATGAGAAAAGAAATCTCTGAGCACAAGGTGATCCAAGACGGCAGAGCCGACCAATAGGAATCCAGGTGGCAAAAAGGCCGACCTTTCAGAGATCCAAAAGGAGTCTCCACCCACTCTACGAGAGATGAATAAGATAGGAATGAATAGGAGAAAGAGAAGAGTAAGGTTTAGAAAGATAAAACCTGATTCGGCACTTGAAATCCTTGTATCTTCTTCAGCTTCCTAGAAATCCCTGAAAAAAAAATTAAATAAATAAACTAAGTTAGTCCTAAAATCCTAAAAATCCTAAATAGATACTAATTTCAGAAATTTGTGAAAAAACCGTCAAAGTTCCCCGGCAGCGGCGCCAAAAACTTGTTCACTTCCCCAAGTGTAGGGTTGCAATGTAGTAATAATCTCGGTAAGACCGAGGTCGATCCACAGGGACTTATGTAGGATTTCACAAACACATCCAAACGTGTCTATTGAAAGCTAATAACCAGATTTTTGTATGATTTTGATGTGAGTAACAAAACTAAATTAAATTGAAAGTAAATAATTATAAAAAGGCACTAGGGGTTCAAGGATCCACTTGTAGCAATCCTTGATGTTCAATCCGCTGTGGTTTTTCATTCTCTCAACTAGAATCGACATTAAGATCTATCTAGTCGGATGATAGAGCTGTTAAACAAAACAATCTGTATTATGTAAGTGTGATGCATCAGATTCACTCAATGTAGGCTGAGCTGAGCATGCTCAATTGCATAGGTCATTCCCCTTTCCAAACAGTCCAATCCATAATCATAACCATCCTCAAGTCCTGTCACAAGACAAGGCTAGATCATGATTTGAACTAGATTCAAATCACATGCACAGTCCCTTACATAACCCAGAAAATCAGAAAAATAGAACTTTGGTAGGAAGTCCCTTCATGAAGATCATAGTCCTAGAGCGCACTCCGATTCCTCAGATCATACAGGTCTAGACTGATACAAAACAAATAAGAAATTAAGTAATTCTCCCAAACATCCATGAGTCATCATAAGACTAAGAAAAACTACTTAAAAACTTGTATAAACTTCAAACCAATGTTCATAACATGAATTCCATACTTAAAACCAACTAACTACGAATTGAAACATCTTGGATCCACTATAAGCTTCACCTCTTAGCCCTAGCTAAGAGGTTTAGCTGCTCATGATCCAAGGAAACATGAAACAACCAAAAAGTTCATAAAAACAGCAAAACAAACTAGAGGTAGTTGTGGAACTCCGAGATTCACTTTCGCCGCCTCCAAGCTTGCTTCAACCCTTCTTCCCTGCCCTAGGAACGATCCCTAGGTGTCCTTTTATAGTCTGGAGGCTCCGCAACTTCAGAAAAATCGAGAAACTGCGTAAGAGTTACGCAGCGCAAAGAAAATCGGACTAAATTTGGAAAGTTCTAAGTCCTTACGCACGGCCGACCGGTCACGACCGGTCGTGCCTCAATGGGCAGCCACTCCAGCAACCTTGTCCGACCGGTCATGACCGGTCGGACATCTTCAGCCATGGTCCAGCAAGTATAGCCGATCGATCAAGACCGGTCGGGCTTGTTCAGCATTGGTCCAGCAACCATGTCCGACCGGTCAAGACCGGTCGGACCATCTTATTCATTCTTCTAGCGTGCCTGGCTGACCTGTCTGGACCGGTCAGGCTCTTTTGGCTGACCGGTCAAGACCGGTCGGTCATATTCTTCTTCAATTTCTTCCTTTTCTTTTTCTACTTTCTTCTCTTTTCTTGCTTCTTTCTTCCTTCGGCCCTCCTTGGGTCTTCATCTAAGGTTCTAAATCAGCTCTTTCCATCATCAATTAGGCGAAGTTCACTCTCAAACCTGCAATCACAAAACATGCATTAGATTTGTCTATAAACCATGCAAACCTCGCAGAATGAGTGATGAATTGGGGTTAGAATATGCACAATTAAGAGCTCAACACAGGTAATGCGCCTCATCGCGCTCAAGGGTACGGATCGCTGTCTCCTCGTCAGACAACCTCTGATCGGTAGCCAATCTCCTCGACATCATCTCACAATGATACCGAAGTGCAGAAATCTCAGACAGCAGATGGCCATGAGTGGCCAAAAGGAAGCAAGGATCAATGAATGGGTGCTCCTCAAAAGGTTCATATGAACCAGATGAAGAGCCAGCATCTCCAAGGATATCCTGCTCATCCTCATCAAAAGTCTGGTGCCAGCAAGGGATACGTTGATACAAAGACTGCTCAGCAACCCAGTACTGATATGGGGTGGTCGCCATCAGAAAAGTCCGCAGCTCAAAACCCAGCAAATCAGCAGTCAAGTAACTCGCCCAAGATCCATCAACCCGGGTCCTAAAGTCAGAGGATCTAGATGGAAGTGCTCGACGCCCGACACCCGTGAAAGCGAAAAGAGGAACATCCTGCTCATACCCAAACTGCCGTAGGAACCGAATGGGATGGTAAGAAAAGTAAGATCGAAAGCCTACCAACATCAGATGAAGGCGGTGTGCATCGCAAAGCACTGGAGGAAGTGAAAGCCAAGATGACTCCCAACGAACATTCCAGTCACGAAGTTCAGCGAACATCCTGCGATACAAGGGCTTGCTCATCCTAGCCGTATGCGGAAGAAACTCCATGATATAACGCATAACGTCAGAGCTAGGAATGCCAGGAAAGGGTGCAGGAACGGTCAAAGAAAGACGCTCCCATAGCCAGACCTGATCACAAAAAGGAAAAGAAGTTCAGCTAGAGCAAAGCAATTCCTAACAAAGTAAGAAGAAAAAGGTGTAGAAAAGATACTTGAAGAAAGGCACAACAGCCGCGAAGGACACGAGTGCGGCCCAGGGCGCAGTCGGTCAGCCCATTAAACAGCTCGGCTAAGATGAGAGAAATGATCCCCTGCCATCGGATAGCTCGGCTCATCACCTCAAAAAGCAAAGGAGTCTGGAACCTGCGCCATCCCGAGAACAGCACCTCATCTATCAAACAAAACATCAGTGCATTCCGAGCAAAGGTAGAATCAGCCACACTCCGAGGACCTGAAAAAAGATCATACAGCAAGTCCAAGGAGAACACTACAGCATCCTGGCCGGCAGCTGCAGGCCGAACAAGATAGGGGATCTCGAACCAGTTCTGCGGTATGGCAGTCTTCGGCGAAAAATACTGAGTGTAATCCCAAGGTAGGCCTGTCAAACGTGCAAGCTCCTCCAAAGATGGTCCCATCTCCATATCGTTGAACGCGAACAAGTTCAACGAAGGAACCCAGTCAATTAAGGCAGCTCCGAGCATCCTCCAATCAATGTCAACTCTAGCCATATGGATCAGACTGCCGAAGCCATAGGACTCCAAATCCCGAATCTCATAAGCTGACAAACCATCAAGCCAAGCAAGCAGCCATGGCGAGCAAGAAGGACGAGGAAGCAGCTGACAAGTCCTCACTGGTACCCCCTCCGAAATAAAAGGCATAGAAATCAATGACGGCTCATCGAGGATTGGAAGGTCAACGGGCAAAGGAGAAGGAAAAACTGGAACCTCTGCAGACTCGACAACCCCTGACCGGCCCTCAGTAACGACTATGTCTGATATAGTCACATCACTGTCTGAAAATGTCACAACCTCAGCCGCATGAGAAGACTCGCCCACCTCATGAACAGAGTGTGCAAAAGACCGACGATCAGGAGAAGGACGACACCCTCCATCAAAAGGGCTACCAGCGAAGATCACACCACACATCGTGGCATCCTGGCCAATCTGACTGTCGAAAAATGCATCTGAACCATCAAGAAGGGTGCCGGCAACCCCGATCGAAGAATCAACTGTCAGATCTGGACCTGCGGCCCTCTCCAGCAGGAGATCATGAATCTAGTCATCACCCTGGCCGATCAAAGGGATCATCAAGGCATCCACACCGTCCATCATCAGGGGGACATCATCAATGATCACATCAAGTCCACCTAAACAAGTGTGCCGCACATCCTGGCCCTCATCAAGAGCATCCAAACCATCAAAGGTATCATCTGAACCATCCATCCCATCCAGACAGGAGATCAGCCCATCTATGTCCATCATGGTCCCATCACCTCCATCAATCACATCATCCATGTGGCCCATATTCAAGGGATACATAGCCTCACCTATGTCCCATCCTCCCATCTCATCCATGCCATCCATTTCTCCCACAATCAAAGCCCCATTCAAATCTGGAATTTCAGCATGGCTGCCATTAATGGGGCCATTCAAAGCTCCACCAACCACCATCCCTAACTCCTCATCAATGCCCCCATTCAATGCACCATCTCTACCATTCATTAAAGAGATTCCACCATCATTAAAGCTTGCACCACCTCCTGAAGTGTGAGACCCACCATGGACAGCCCCCACAGCCCCTAAATCTCCACCATCCATTGCCCAAGAAAGGACAAAACAAGAAGAAGACAAAAGAAGGAGGGAAGATGAGACAAAGAGAATATTCATGGCTATAGTCAAACCGAGACGTGCAGGGAACATGGGACAAGAGTAGAGGACTGTGAAGAATGTCCGAGCACGAGCCAGCCCAGGCCGCACAAGAGGCGAGCCTTGGGCAGCCCTCTCTGGGCCGCCCGTACGGACGCACTCCCTCTCTCTCCGCGGGATTGGCTCCATGGTTCTTGGTAGGTGAGGCTGACAGTCTACATCAGCAGATGGCACCCTGAGGGCCGCCCAAGGCTCCAATCCCTTCCAGATTTCGATTGAGGTTGATCAAGATCATCTAGGAGGTACCCCACCGGTCTAATCACGAAGCACTACGGCCAAAATATGTCTGATCAAGTCAAAGAGAGGGAAAGGTGATCAAGTGGGGGCCACAAGCAATCCAAGTCATTCAAAGACTAGATCATCATGATCTAAACCATGGAAGAACCTACATGAGCAATCAAATAGCAAGATCAAAGGCCCGATTATCAAGAAAAATGACTGGACCCCAAGATCTGATCATCAAGTGGGCCCACAAGGTCAGGTCAAGCGATCTGAGACGTTCAAGTCATCATCCACACCATGAGAAGCCTTCTTAGCCTCACAAATCATAAAAAAGAGGGGCCCCAAAGTAAAGCCGAGGTCTCAAGTGGGCCCACAGGGCCGAATCTATCAATCTGAGCCATTCAAAGACTAGATCAGCATGATCTAAACCATGGGAAAGCTTACACAAGTCATGAAGCAGCAAGATCAAAGGCTTGGTCATCAAGAAAGAAGGCCAGAATCCAAGATCTGATCATCAAATGGGCCCACAGGGCCAAATCAAGCAATCTGAACCGTTCAATTCATCATCCATGCAGTCAAGAAGTCTCATCTTCCACAAATCATTAAGGAATAAGTCAAAAGCCAAAACATCCAGACATCATCAAGGAATTTAAGACAAGTCAAAGATTGTATATTCATTCAAAAGATTTTTTTTTTTTTTTTTTTTACAGAAGAAGGTAAAAACCAAAAGGAGAAGGCCATCCATCAAGTAAGCTGAATACAAAAAGCAGGCTACAAGTCGCCAACATAGTCGACATCGTCCCTCCTCTCGTCCCGCTCCCGACGATAAAGATCCATCAAAGGAGCTGTCACTGAACCTCCAGCATATCTGCGACGACCCCCTGGAACATAGAGCGAAGGAAGCAGAGGCCCCTGGCCGTACAGCAAATACCACTCATCATAGTCACGATCCGAGATCGTGAAACGAAACCCGGGCTGGCCCGCAAGAGCATCAGCCATCTCGTCAGCAGGAATCTAAGCAGCTGGAGGAGGTGCAGAACAAGGGACCCGAGCCACCCCAGTGACCTGCCGAAGAAGCCTTTCACCCAGATACCACTGAAATGATTCAGCGTAAAAAAGCATGATACGGAGACATGAAGCATCATATGCCTCCACACGCTAAGGGGTGTAATAGAGGGGGAAGCTGGCATACGGCATCCGAGCGAGCTACAACAAATGAGGTCACCACGATCAGTTACAGTGCAGCACGAGGGATAAAGAAAGCAAGATACTTACATCATCAACGGTCAACCCGTCTATGTCAGCGCGCTAATTGTCCCCAAAAACTCAGGAGTTCCGCTGACGGTTTTGTTGGTGCCAGTACATGTGGCGATACAAAGAGGGCTCAATATCGTCCTGCATCCTCGGCGCGAGATGGGAAAAATGGTCATAAAAGCAAGTCTGGGCAAAGGCATACCTAACAATTAGAAAGAGGAGGGCAAATGTCTCCAAGAAAGGTGGATGAAGAATTACCTCGACGACAGGCCAGAAACCGGTGTAAGACCGGCTATTCCGACAGGTCTTATCCAGACCCTAGAAAATATGAGTCAGGATAGCCCCGTTCCAATTGTAGGGGTAGTGTAGATCCTCAACCAAGCGAAGAAATTTAGGATCGACCCTCTCATTGGCGTAGCAGAGAAGGAAGGACCCGAAGGCGTAAGTGATCATGGCCCGTGCTTTGTGGAGGGCCTCTAGCTCGGTAGTGGGAATGACGGAGGCAAAAGTGTTGTAGAACCATCGCATCTTTACTTGATGGCCTTGGAATTCATCTTCGGGCGGGACATCACCAACAAGCCGTAGCTAGTCAGTGAAAGTGATGGGAGCCAGAGAGCTGACTTGGGGAACAACTACCCCATGAAATGGAAAGCCTATTTGCATATAAATATCCAGGGGAGTTATTCCCCATTCACCACAAGGGAGCTGGAAGGTGTGGGTCTCGTCCCGCCACCTCTCGCAAAGGGCTGCGAGCATCATGCGGTTGGCACTGTTGTTATGAAAACGTAAGGTGAGGAGGCTAGCAAAAGGAGTACCAGCCAATACTCGTTCAAGCAAGGGCTGTGGATCCTTCACCCAGTTGTCCCAGTGATCCCTGGTACCTCGACCCTTGATAGCAGGAAGAGGTTGGTGCTCCATAGCCAAGGAACACATGTGGTCCCCTTGGCGGATGATGAAGGCAGGATCATCCTCATCAATCACTCGACGTCCTCTGGTACCGTCCGCCATTGAATCCTACAAGCTTGGAAAGGTAAGTCCCTATCCTTTACCTGTTAAAATCCAAATTATCATCCAGGAAACCCATGGGATTGGACTCACATTCAAAGGCAAGATCTAAAGTCTAACTCCATGTGTTACCTAGGATATGTGTTGGGCCCATTGAAGAAAGCAAGGCCCACCTTAAAGAAGGTTGCACAGCATGCCTTAGGCAAGAAAAGTCCATCATCCAAGGACATACTTTGGACAACAAATACACTCAAGTGTCATGAGATCAACAAGGGATAAGAATCCTACTTCACATGAGAAATCCCTCTTCAAAGTCCATACCTCTTCAAAGTCCATATGTGGCCAAGGATTGGTCCACTTTTTTGCCAAGGCCATGATTCTCACTTAAGATGTTTCCACCTTTTTACACATGTACATGGACAAGTGGAGAATAGGAGGGAAATGGGCCCCCAAGAGCAACCCAAATGCCTCATCTCAATGGATTGGAGGGAGCACATAGCCCACTTAAAAGCATGAGAACCCATTCATGGGTCAACCATGGGCAACCCTATGTGCCTCATCTTGATGAAAGTTTTGACCATGAGAGCACAACATGGTAGTCCACCCATAAATATATGAGTTAAAGAAGCCAAGGGAAAAAAATTTGATGCACATAGCCCACATAAAGAACTAAAGGTGGAAATGTCCAAGCAAGGACAAATTTGGGCAACTTATGTGCACCAATTTCTTTACAAGAAAGGGAGACCATTTGAGCACAAGAGGGCATGGCTTGATGGGTCACCCAACCATCATGAAAATGGCTAAGAATGGTATACATAGCCCACTTGAAAATCAAAATCCAAAGTGCCCCAAAGCATGGGACAAAATCGGGCAACTTATGGGTATCATTCTTTCTCACAAATCGAAAGAAAAATCACTCATATTTGAGAATGATGGTGGATGACCCACCAAGCCCCCCAAAGAAAAATTCAAGGAGCTATGGTTGCATGGATAGCTCACTTGAAGGAGGATCATCCATTTGAGATTGATAACATCTAAGGAAACTCTTGAGGACCACTTTCCTCCCACAAGAAAAAACCAATTGAACTTAGTGAGATTGTTGGAACAACTCACTCATGGGACTTGTAGATGATCAAGTAACTCAAGTCCTCCATCTATCAAAATAAAAAGCATGAAAGGAAAAAAGCCTACATGGACAAAGTGTAGTGGTGCACAGATGGTCCAAAGAAATCCAAGCTCCAATGAAGGCCCAAAAGCCCATCCATATGGAAAAACTCCAAGGAACCCACCACACTTTGTACAAGGATGTACATCATAATCAAGAGATGGTGGAAGATTTGGGCTACTTGTCCATAAAGGCCCAACTAAGAAATCTAGCCCACTTGAGATCCAAGTGAAGAATGGGCTAGTCACCTTGGTCCATACATATGTGAAGAAAGATGGGGTCACCTAAAGTGAGCCCCATGAGCCCAAAACTTGAGATGGGCCCTACCATTCCCATGGGCCCAAACCTTGGAAAGAAGATGGAAAAGAAAAAGAAAGCTCCAAAGGAAATGACAAGAAAGAGAAAGTAAGAGGGAGCCCAAAATGAAGCATTGGGCCCATCAAATACACCAAGGGCCATGACTTCACTTTGAGCCCATTTGATACATATGAAAAGAGGCCCAACTCCCATGGAAAAGATAATATATTTTGCCATGCACACTTGATGGACATGGCAAAATTACCCTTTACATACACATGAAGGGAGTGTGAAAAAAAGAAAAGAAAAGGAAAAGTGAAATGGAAAGCTTGCAAGGTCCTTCTCCATGCACCACCTTTGAAATAGATTGGAGATCTAGAAAATGGCCAAATATACTTGGGCCCACCTTCACTCCTTTTGGAATAGCTACATGGAAAAAGAAAAGAGTCATGAGAAGAGACAATGAAGAAGGAAAAGGACAAGAAAGAGAAAGGGAGTGGTCCATACCTTTACTACTCACCAAAGAGGGACCACCTTGCTGTCCCAAAACTTCTCTAAGGCCCACCACTTGAGAGAAGTAAAGAACCACCAAAAGGAGAGAGAAAACTTTGAGAAAGAGAGAGTATGAGAGAGAGAGAAGAGAGAGATTGCACGTTGGAGGGGGCAAGGGTGCCCCATGTTATATAGAAAAGGGGGGTGCACCCCTTTACCCAACCCACTGAAGAAACTAGGGGTCAGAGGCGGTCCGGGCGGCGCCCAGGGGGCCGTCCTATCCTCCACCTAGGTGAAATGACCTCTCCTCCTCTCTCCTTGAGAAGAACTCCTCCTTGGGAAGGGTAGTTGCAAGTGAATCTTGTACCTCCTTGTAAGAGTGAAGTGATGGAAGAGAATGGTGAGAAAAAGGAAGAAATCTCACTAAAATCTCATCTTGTGAGAAATTGGTGGGAAATTGGCTTGATGATGTGGAAAAGTTCCATGGAATTTTCAAGGAAAAGAAAGAAAAAATTGACTTGGTCAAACAGCGATCTCAACCATCCAAAGGCACGACCTGATGATCCAAACCATTCCAAGAAGAATCCCAAGAATCTCCGCCCTTGATTACTGTTTACATGTACATAGTTGGGGCCGAAGACCTTAAACTACGTCGGGATCAAGATCCCGAGGGACTTTCAATAAAAACCGGCATCGGTCTTGATTGCTCGAGTCAAGATCCGACAACACCGGACATTTTTCAAAAAAAAATCACAAAAAATATATATATGCATTACTAGCACTCTCTTATACAGTTTTGGGTCCGAAGACCTTAAACTACGTCGGGATCAATATCCCGAGGGATTTTAATAAAAACCAGCATCGATCCTAGCTGTTCAGGCCAAGATCTGATGACCTGGATCATTTTCGAAAATCACAAAAAAAAGAATGTACTTTCGATTCGATACCAAGTGGGATCATACTGCTCGATTCGATACGAAGGTACTTGAACTTCAACCGGAACCACTGCGTCGGTGCCGAATGCCAAGGAAAAAGGAGTTTCACCCGTTGATGTGCGAGTCGTAGTCCTATAGGCCCATAAGACTTCTGGCAAGAGTTCTGGCCACATGCCTTTACATTCGTCGAGCTTAGTCTTTAGATGATGTTTGATGATCTTATTTACTGCTTCAACCTGTCCATTAGCCTGAGGATGATATGGGGAGGTGTGAACACTACGTATCTTCCATTTTTCACAAAATTCTGCGAACGCAGCGTTGTCGAATTGCTTTCCGTTATCAGTGATTATAGTATGGGGGAGTCCATAACAACATATGATGTTTCTCCACATGAACTTTGTGGTCTGTTTTTCAGTAATTCTGGCTAACGGTTCTGCCTCAACACATTTGGTGAAATAATCGACTGCCACAATTTCAAATTTGTTCTGACCTTTTCTGGTAGGCAACGGTCCGATGATGTCGACTCCCCATTGGGCGAAGGGCCAAGGGCCATCCATTGGCGTCATTTGTGTTGAACCTCCAATTTATACATTGCATTGCCCATTACACTACATGGTTTGCATGATTTTTATGGTTTAAAAGCCTACTTAACATGTGTTTTGTGATCATAGGAATGAGAGCGGACTTCATTCAATTACGAGACAAAAGAATGCAATTGAAGCTACTGCATGGAGAACTAAGATGACCAACGAAAGAAGAAAGAAGAACAGTTTGAAGAGGGCTGACCGGTCATGACCGGTCAGCCATAGTTGCTGATCAAAGAGGAGATGAGGCTGACCGGTCATGACCGGTCAGCCACGTATACTAGATGGTGGACAGATGAGCCCGACCGGTCATGACCGGTCGGCTGTATTCACTGTAATAAGAGAAGAAATTGGTCCGACCGGTCATGACCGGTCGGCCACAGTTGCTGGATGAATGGAAATCAGTCCGACCGGTCATGACCGGTCGGCTGTAGTCACTGGAATGCTTGGAAATCAGCCCGACCGGTCGTGACCGGTCGGCTCTGCGTAATAGGAGTCCTTTCTAATTCGGGACTCCGAATTTCACTGCGCAATGCGAAGTCTTTCGCAGGATCCGACGCAAGGGGGGTTTGTTGCTATAAAAGGACACCTAGGGGCTCTCCCTAAGGTATCAGAGAAGAGAAGGAACGTGAGTTTGGAGGCTGAAGGCGACTGTGGAGCGTCTGCAACATCTATCTTCGGGTTTTTCTAGTTTTATGCTTTATTTTCGAGTTTTTAGTTGTAGCATGACTATGCTCGGCTAAAACCTCTCAGCTAAGGCTGAGAGGTGAAGCTTGTAGCCAATTCTATGTTAATTTCAGTTTGATTCAAGTACTTTTAATTCAAAGTTGGATTTTTCTTATGTTTCAGTCCAATAGGTGGTAGTTTGAGATGTCTTATCTGAGTTCATGTGCTCCGGACATGAATTCCTTTTAATTCTCTGAGATTATCACAAGTTGCTTGTTTAGATTCGAATTGTAGTAATCCTTGAGCAGGCCATAGTCCATAGGCATGGCTGTTACTCCGCAGGCTATGAATTTGAATTCTACATTGATTGAATGGACTTGAACTTGGAAGTTCAACTTGAATTGGATGAATGTGTGTGAATGCTTTATTTTCCAACTAGATGAGAGATAGGACTTCAAATCTAGTTGTGTTCTCTACTTGGATTGACTGAATTGACATAGAATTGCTACAAGTGGATCCTTGAAAGCCTTAGTACATTATATCTCTGATTTTTCATTAAGTTACTGTTTTGATTAAACATCCTATTGAAATTGAATTTGCTCTATTAAACTGAGTTGCTGAAGTAATTAGGAAGCTGTCACTCTTTCCCTGTGGATCGACCTCGGTCTTACCGAGATTTATTACTACATCGCAGCCTTACACTTGAGGCGAGCGAACAAGTTTTTGGCGCCGCTGCCGGGGAAATTAGATCATAGTTTTCAAATAGTTTCAGTGGCTGTAGAAGTAGATAGGTTTTTCTGATTTTTCTTAGAACTAACAAAGTTTTCTGTTTTGTAGGAATTCTTCTTTTAGTTCAAGCGCATCAGGTGATACCTTTCTAACTTAGTTTTTAGAATTTTCAGATTGCAGTTTTCTAGGTTAAGATTAGTTTTGATTTCTGATTGAGTGGTTTATGTCCCGTTGGGAACGTAACCATTCAAATCGTCTCCAATCTGAAGGTGGTTTAGTTGGACCATTGTCAGTCCATAGACGAGTCCGGAATTATCAAGAGCATTGTGAAAGTTTGGGGAGTATGGAGCAAACACCCTTAAGGAATCCTCCACCCCCTACTCCAACCACAAACGCAAATCAGGAAGGAGTAGGAGAGAATGAGGTACATAATGATCCTCCAATGAGATCACTACGGGATTACCTACAACCTGCTCGTACAATTACACCTTCTTGCATAGTTCTACCAGCTAACGGTGGGACCCTTGACATAAAACCAGGAGTAATCCAACTTTTACCTAAATTCCATGGGCTAGACTCTGACCGCCCATACTTACACTTGCAAGAATTCGAAGAAGTGTTGGCCACCTTGCATTATCCCAATGTTTCTGGGGATACAATCAGACTTAAACTTTTTCCCTTCACCTTGAAAGAAAGAGCCAAAGATTGGCTTCACTCTCTTAGACCATATTCGATTGGGTCATGGGTTGAGATGAACCGGGAATTCTTGAAAAAGTTCTTCCCCGCTCATAAGACAAACACTCTTCGAAGGGCCATAATGAATTTCTCAGCAAAAGAGGGTGAATCATTCTTTCAATGTTGGGAAAGATTTAAGGAACTCCTGCTTGCTTGCCCACATCATGGCTATGAGAGTTGGCGAATTATAAATTTTTTCAATGATGGATTAAGTCCTAATATGCGCCAATTTGTGGAAATGATGTGCAATGGCGAGTTTATGAGTAAAAATCCAGATGATGCTTGGAGTTACTTGGACATGTTGGCTGAGAATGCCAAATCTTGGGACACCTCGGATAAACCCAAGAACCCCAAGCCTACTCAAGAGAAAGGAGGGATATATGTCCTTAAAGAGGAAGACGACGTAAATGCAAGGATAGCCAACCTCACAAGGAAGGTTGAGGCCATGGAACTTAGCAAAAATGGAGTTTCCAAGTCCAAGGAAGCTGTTGAAACCACATGTGGGATTTGTCTCACCGACTTACACGCTACGCAAGATTGTCCCACAATTCCTGCATTTAAGGAAGTGTTGCAAGAGACAGCCAATGCCACATATGGTTATCAACGGCCCTTCAATGGACCGGTAGGTAATACATACAATGAGAGTTGGAAGAACCACCCGAATTTCAGTTGGAAGAATGCCCCAACAGGCAATCCTACCAACTCCCAAAGAGGGCCACCCATGCAAAATATGGCCCCACCTCAAGTCTCATGGGAGGATACTTTGAGAGCGTTTATGCAAGGGCAAGCGCAAATAAATGAATCAAATCAGCAATTGTTCCAAGAACTGAAAGTCTCGGTTGATGAGATTAAGGGACGCTTGAATGCTAGGGAAGGGACCTTTCCGGCCCAACCTCAGCCCAATCCTAAGCAAGTACATGAAGTAAGCATCCCTAATCCTTCCAACCAAAACATGGAGCAAGCTAAATCCATTACCACCCTTAGAAGTGGTAAACAAATTGACAAAACTATTCCGGTGAAGGCCGATGAGCCTAATGATCCGGTAAATTCTGAGGATGAAAATGGATCTAACCTAGCCCCACAACAACCGGAACGCATTTACAAGCCCATAGCACCATTCCCATCGAGATTGGTTGCCCCAAAATCTCTCCCAAATTCTCAAGATATTCTAGAGATTTTCAGACAAGTCAAGATCAATATCCCTTTGCTTGATGCCATCAAACAAATTCCCTCTTATGCCAAGTTTCTAAAAGACCTATGCACAACAAAACGCAAATATAATGTGCAGCAAAAGGCCTTCCTAACTGAGCAAGTTAGTGCCATCCTCACTCAAAAGACTCCCCCAAAATTCAAAGATCCCGGTAGTCCCACCGTCTCATGTATCATTGGAGACTACCGGATTGAACGTGCCTTGTTAGACTTGGGGGCAAGTGTGAACTTGATCCCATACTCGGTATATGAACAATTGGGTCTTGGTGAATTAAAACCCACCAAAACCACATTGCAACTCGCTGATAGATCTATCCGTGTACCGAGGGGGATAGTTGAGGATGTTCTAGTCCAAGTTGACAAATTCTACTACCCGGTAGATTTTATAGTCTTGGACACACAACCGGTTTTGGATGCTAGCACCCAAATACCGGTGATATTAGGCCGCCCATTCCTTGCCACATCAAACGCAATCATCAATTGCCGGAATGGGGTGATGCAATTATCTTTTGGAAACATGACACTAGAGGTGAATGTATTTCACCTGGGCAAAAGACATAGGGATGTCGATGATGATGAGTTCTTCGATGTAAACATGCTTGAAACCTTTGAAGAAGAAGAACTCCTCCAGCTTGAACCACTAGAAAGTTTGGAGACATGCTTAGCACACTTCATGGATTCTAAAGACCCTATCATTAGTGAGATTGTGCATGCATTAAATATAGAAAGACCGGTAGTTGATACTAGCCGGTGGAGGCCCCATTTCGAAAAATTGCCACCAACCACATCAAGGCCTCTACCGTCTAGCATCAAACCACCGAAGCTTGACCTCAAACCATTGCCATCCGAGCTTAAATATGTATATCTGGGTCAAGAGGAAACTTTCCCAGTTGTCATTGCCTCCCACCTAGAAAAAGATCAAGAGCTCAAGTTGACTGAGTTACTCAAAAAACACCGGGAAGCCATAGGTTGGACAATAGCGGATCTCAAAGGGATAGATCCTTCGGTTTGCACTCACCGTATACACCTTGAAGAAAACGCAAAAACGACTAGACAACCTCAAAGACGGCTAAATCCAAACATGATGGAGGTTGTCAAAGCCGAAGTATTAAAGCTATTGGATGTGGGTATCATCTACCCCATCTCAGATAGCCAATGGGTGAGTCCTACCCAAGTTGTCCCCAAGAAATCCGGTATTACCATCATTGAAAACGCCAACAACGAGCTTATACCGACTAGGGTGACCACCGGTTGGCGTATGTGCATTGATTATAGGAAGCTCAATACGGTCACTAGGAAAGACCACTTCCCTCTCCCATTTATGGACCAAATTTTGGAGAGGTTGGCAGGCCATCCCTACTATTGCTTCCTAGATGGCTATTCCAGATACAACCAAATTGAGATAGCTCCGGAAGACCAAGAGAAAACCACATTTACATGCCCGTTTGGTACCTTCGCCTACCGAAGGATGCCATTCGGGTTATGCAATGCACCCGCCACATTCCAACGATGCATGTTGAGTATTTTCTCAGACATGGTGGGTGAGTTTCTTGAGGTGTTCATGGATGACTTCTCTGTTTTTGGTTGTACATTTGATGAGTGCCTCGAGCACTTGAAGTTGGTCTTAATGAGGTGTGAGGAAAAGCAACTTGTATTAAACTGGGAAAAGTGCCACTTTATGGTACAAAGAGGAATAGTCCTTGGACACATCATCTCGTCCAATGGAATAGAGGTAGACCGGGCAAAAATTGACATAATCTCCAATCTACCACCACCCAAAGGCATACGCGATGTGCGGTCCTTCCTGGGACACGTCGGTTTCTATCGAAGGTTTATAAAGGACTTTAGTCACATCTTAAGGCCTTTATGCAACCTTCTACAAAAGGAGAACCAATTTGAGTGGAGTACCGAATGTCAATTAGCTTTTTCAAAGCTAAAAGACATGTTGACAACCGCTCCTATCATGCAACCACCAGATTGGTCCATTCCTTTTGAGTTGATGTGCGATGCGAGCGATTTTGCTATTGGGGCGGTGTTAGGCCAAAAGAAGGATAAAAAGCCCCATGTCATCTACTACGCGAGTAGGACCTTGAATCCTGCCCAAGTTAATTATTCAACTACGGAGAAAGAGCTCCTAGCTGTCATCTTTGCCTTGGACAAATTCAGGCCATACTTAACAGGATCCAAAGTTATTGTTTATACGGATCATGCGGCGCTGAAATACCTTCTTTCTAAGAAGGATGCTAAGCCCCGTTTGCTAAGATGGATCCTACTCCTTCAAGAATTCGACTTGGAGATCAAAGATAAGAAGGGGGTAGAAAATGTGGTCGCGGATCATCTATCCCGCCTAGTCCTACCAAATTCCATTGACGAGTCACCTATTGAGGACTCATTCCCGGATGAGCAACTCTTTGTTGCTATGCATCCACCATGGTACGCTGATATAGCCAACTATCTTTCCACAGGTGCGATGCCGAATCATTGGACTGCGCAAGACAAACGTAAATTTCTAAGGGAAGTGCGCAGATTTTTCTGGGATGAACCTTTATTGTTTAAATATTGCCCAGACCAAATTATAAGGAGATGCGTCCCCGATGATGAACACAATTCAGTCATCTCCTTTTGTCATGATCAAGCATGTGGGGGTCATTTTTCAGCCAAGAAAACAACTGCAAAAATTCTGCAGTGTGGTTTTTATTGGCCCACATTATTTAAAGATACCCACGAGTTTTGCAAAGCTTGCGAGCGCTGCCAGAAGTTAGGAGGATTATCCCGTCGAAATATGATGCCCCTCACCCCAATTCAACATCTTGAAGTCTTTGACTGTTGGGGCATCGATTTCATGGGACCATTCCCCTCATCTTTTGGACATGTCTATATTCTATTAGCCGTAGACTATGTGTCTAAATGGATAGAGGCTATCCCATGTAGAACCAACGATCATCGTACGGTTCTCAAGTTTCTCAAAGAAAATATACTTTCTAGATTTGGGACGCCTCGAGCCATTATTAGTGATGGTGGTGCTCACTTTTGCAATAGACCTTTTGAAACTTTGATGAAGAAATATGGTATTAGGCACAAAGTGAGTACCCCATACCACCCACAAACAAGTGGGCAAGCTGAAATCTCCAATAGGGAAATCAAACAGATTTTAGAAAAGACGGTGAGACCGGATCGCAAGGATTGGTCCTTACGATTAGATGATGCACTTTGGGCTCACCGTACTGCCTACAAGACACCCATTGGAATGTCCCCTTATAGACTGGTCTATGGGAAAGCTTGCCACTTGCCTGTGGAGATAGAACACAAAGCCTATTGGGCAATTCGGGTCCTAAATTTTGACATAGATAAGGCTAGCTCGCTTCGCAAACTTCAATTAAATGAGCTTGATGAGATCCGGAACGATGCATATGAGAATTCGAGGATTTACAAGAGCAAGATGAAGGCCTTTCATGACAAACACATCTTAAGAAAATCTTTCCATGAAGGACAGAAAGTGCTCTTGTATAATGCCCGACTTCATCTTTTTCCGGGAAAATTACGATCTCGATGGACCGGCCCATATATTGTTA
Source organism: Liriodendron chinense (assembly GCA_003013855.2). Lineage (NCBI taxonomy): Eukaryota > Viridiplantae > Streptophyta > Magnoliopsida > Magnoliales > Magnoliaceae > Liriodendron > Liriodendron chinense. Next base: position 4,752,126 of record ML058394.1, on the reverse strand, counting down.
AAGAAGTTTTTCCCCATGGGGCTGTCGAGATTAAGAATGCAGCGAATGGTGACTGTTTCAAAGTTAATGGACAACGCCTTAAACCATTTGTTGAGAAATTTGATTCAGAGGACATGTCCATCTCCCTGAATGATCCTGTCTATCAGGATGATTGATCTCCTAGTCTGATGGAGGTATAGCATAGGTAGGTTTAGTTTTGTTTTTACTGTTTTAGTAGGATTTAGTTGTTGGAATTGCAGACCTCCATGATCACTCTCTCAGGTACTATTGATTCTCATTCTCTCATATTTTACCATTGTTCTCATGTCATGCTAACTAATTATTTTTTTACATTGAGGACAATGTAAGTTTTGGTTGGGGGGTGAGATGAGATCCCTCATCTAGCATATTGCAACATTTCGAGCTTCATATGCACAAAATTTTTTCGAATTTTCTAACATCTCAAAACCCTTTTAGAAAATTTTGTTTCTATACATTTGAGAGGCTATGAGTAGAAGAGGAGGAGAAACGAAGTGTGTGATGTTGTAGTTTGGAATTTCTTCCAACATAATGGCTTTATATGTTAATTCCCCTATTGTTGTGATTGATAGAAAATTTGAACACCTTTACACCAAGTTCACATTACACGATTTTCATGAGTAACAGGTTTATGTGATTTGTGGATTAGATAGGCTTTGGTTTAGAGGTGTTGAGCAGCCAAGCCGGGGTATTTTGTCCATCCTTGTCCATGGGAAAATAATGAAAGATATGGATTTCTAAAAATCCTATCTAAGTTAAAAGAAAAAGGAAAGAAAGGATGAAATCGGGAAGGAAAGAAAATTGGTGGAAAATTCCGAAGAGGGCTACCTATTACCAACCGGGGGATGGTCGAACCGTAACCAAAGCCGGAAATGGGACGTAGTGTGAAAGCCGTCGGAAGGACGGTAAGACAAATTCCTGTCATAGGCTTGCTGTTGCTCTGTGCACCTTAAAATCCGCGGTCTACTTAATCTATGAAGAAGATGATTCCAGGAACTCATGAGATGAACTTTCACTATGCACACTAGGTTGAATTTGTTCGAGTTCTTCTATTTATCAATCAATCAGCGGGGATTTCATGTAAACACTTCTTATGTTTTGAGAGTCCAAGGTTTAGCTTCTAACACCTAATTTTTCCAAATTTTACACTTATACATCTTGGGATGGATAAAATCATAGGTTCTAAAGGGGAGTTGGATTTGGAGGGTTGAAATTATTTTCACGCATGTTTTGCTCGGGACTAGCAAAAAGCTGGTTGGGGGGTGTGTTGAACCTCCAATTTATACATTGCATTGCCCATTACACTACATGGTTTGCATGATTTTTATGGTTTAAAAGCCTACTTAACATGTGTTTTGTGATCATAGGAATGAGAGCGGACTTCATTCAATTACGAGACAAAAGAATGCAATTGAAGCTACTGCATGGAGAACTAAGATGACCAACGAAAGAAGAAAGAAGAACAGTTTGAAGAGGGCTGACCGGTCATGACCGGTCAGCCATAGTTGCTGATCAAAGAGGAGATGAGGCTGACCGGTCATGACCGGTCAGCCACGTATACTAGATGGTGGACAGATGAGCCCGACCGGTCATGACCGGTCGGCTGTATTCACTGTAATAAGAGAAGAAATTGGTCCGACCGGTCATGACCGGTCGGCCACAGTTGCTGGATGAATGGAAATCAGTCCGACCGGTCATGACCGGTCGGCTGTAGTCACTGGAATGCTTGGAAATCAGCCCGACCGGTCGTGACCGGTCGGCTCTGCGTAATAGGAGTCCTTTCTAATTCGGGACTCCGAATTTCACTGCGCAATGCGAAGTCTTTCGCAGGATCCGACGCAAGGGGGGTTTGTTGCTATAAAAGGACACCTAGGGGCTCTCCCTAAGGTATCAGAGAAGAGAAGGAACGTGAGTTTGGAGGCTGAAGGCGACTGTGGAGCGTCTGCAACATCTATCTTCGGGTTTTTCTAGTTTTATGCTTTATTTTCGAGTTTTTAGTTGTAGCATGACTATGCTCGGCTAAAACCTCTCAGCTAAGGCTGAGAGGTGAAGCTTGTAGCCAATTCTATGTTAATTTCAGTTTGATTCAAGTACTTTTAATTCAAAGTTGGATTTTTCTTATGTTTCAGTCCAATAGGTGGTAGTTTGAGATGTCTTATCTGAGTTCATGTGCTCCGGACATGAATTCCTTTTAATTCTCTGAGATTATCACAGGTTGCTTGTTTAGATTCGAATTGTAGTAATCCTTGAGCAGGCCATAGTCCATAGGCATGGCTGTTACTCCGCAGGCTATGAATTTGAATTCTACATTGATTGAATGGACTTGAACTTGGAAGTTCAACTTGAATTGGATGAATGTGTGTGAATGCTTTATTTTCCAACTAGATGAGAGATAGGACTTCAAATCTAGTTGTGTTCTCTACTTGGATTGACTAAATTGACATAGAATTGCTACAAGTGGATCCTTGAAAGCCTTAGTACGTTATATCTCTGATTTTTCATTAAGTTACTGTTTTGATTAAACATCCTATTGAAATTGAATTTGCTCTATTAAACTGAGTTGCTGAAGTAATTAGGAAGCTGTCACTCTTTCCCTGTGGATCGACCTCGGTCTTACCGAGATTTATTACTACATCGCAGCCTTACACTTGAGGCGAGCGAACAATTTGCTCGGATGGCACGCGAGGTATGGGGGAATATCGCTGACACTTGTCGCATCGTGTAGAGAATTCGATCGCATCCGTCTTCATAGTGGGCCAATAATAACCTTGCCTCATTGCCTTATACGCCAAAGACCGTCCTTTGGGATGGTTACCACATGCCCCCTGGTGTATTTCATCCAGAACGCGATGTGCTTCTTCTGGGTGAAGACGCCTTAAGTAGGGTAACGTAAAACTCTTGCATAACAACATTCCGTTTAGTAAAGTAGACCTGGCGGCATGATGACGAATTTGTCGTGCAGATTTCTTATCATCCAGGAGATGTCCGTCTCTGAGATAGAGGACGATGGGGTCCATCCAGCACGGAGAGGGATGAACCATGATCACTTGCTCGGAGGTCGCTTGGTCGATACCTGGAGCATGAAGGTGCTCGATGGGAATAGATTGCGATAACTCTGATTCGGGTGCGGAGGCTAGTTTTGCCAAAGAATCCGCGAGTTTGTTCTTCTCGCGAGGGATGTGGATTATTTCATAATTCTTCAACCTTGCGAGCAGGATGAGCACTCGGGATTTGTATAAGACCATCCGTTCTTCTCTCGCCTCAAATTCGCCGAGTACTTGATTGACAATGAGCTGAGAATCGCTATGAACAAGTAAATTCTGAATAGAAAGAACGTTTGCTAATTCGAGGCCGACGATCAAAGCCTCATATTCTGCTTTATTGTTTGAGACGTGAGAGTCAAATCGCAAGGCATATTAGAAGCGCGACCCATCAGGAGCAACTAAGATTAAACCCGCTCCACTCCCGGTGGCCCGTGAAGACCCATCCACGAAGAGCGACCAGGGGGTCTGGTCGCTGGTCGCAGAATTATCACCGGAAGAGGAATATGTGAATTCGGCAATGAAGTCGGCCACGGCCTGACCCTTGATGGCGGTCCTGGGGCAAAACGAAATATCATGCTCACTGATCTCAATTGCCCATTTAGTTAATCGCCCTGAAACCTCGGGCTTTTGGAGGACCTGCCTTAACGGATGATTTGTTGGCACCAATATAGCATGAGCTTGGAAGTAGGGTCGCAGTTTTCGGGCAGCAGTGACTAAGGCGAGGGCCAACTTCTCCATATCAGAATACCGAGTTTCGCCATCCACCATCGCTCGACTAATATAGTAAATGGGCCTTTGTACCCCGAAATCTTCTCTTATTAAAGCGGCACTAACGACCGTTGAAGATACAGACAAACAAAGAAGAAGTTGTTCGTGCGCCACAGGTTTTGATAAAACGGGGGGTGCACTCATATATTGCTTCAGTTGTTGGAATGCTTCCTCGCACTGTGGTGTCCACTCCCAATCAGATTTGGCGGTGGCTCGGAGGAGTTTAAAGAAGGGTAAACACTTATCAGAGGCCCGCAAAATGAACCTGTTCAATGATGCGATGCGACCAGCCAGACGTTGGACGTCTTTGAGTGTGAACGGGGACTTCATCTCGATCAACGCTTTTATTTTTTTAGGATTTGCCTCGATTCCTCGTTGACCGACCATAAATCTGAGAAATTTCCCAGCGGATACTCCAAACGCACACTTCTCTGGATTTAGTTTCATCTGATACCTTCTCATTAGGTCGAAGGCTTCTCGAAGATTTGTAAGGTGGTCGTTTTCCACGATGCTTTTCACCAGCATGTCGTCGACATAAACCTCCATATTCCTGCCGATTTGTGCGGTGAATATTTTATTGACTAGGTGCTGATAGGTGGCTCCTACATTTTTAAGATCAAAAGGCATTTACCTGGTAGCAATACAGGCCTCGGTTAGTGATGAAGGCAGTGTGTGGGCTGTCAGGCGGATGCATCATAATCTGGTTATAACCAGAATAAGCGTCCATGAAACTGAGCAGGGCATGCCCTGCGGTCGAGTCAACCAACTGGTCGATTCGTGGGGTTGGGAAACTGTCTTTGGGGCACGCTTTGTTCAAATCAGAATAGTCAACGCACATTCTCCACTTGCCGTTAGCTTTTCGAACAAGAACCACATTCGCGACCCATTCTGGGTAGTCGACTTCTTTTATAAAATTGGCTGTAAGCAACTTCTCGACCTCGACCTTGATTACCATTTGCCTTTATGCTGTGAAGGTGCGCCGGCGCTGGTGAACATATCTATGCTTCAGATCAACATTCAAATGATGTGCTATGATGCTGGGTCGATACCCGGCATATCTTTGTGAGACCAGGCAAACACATCTCGATATTCGGTGAGGATACGGACCAGATTTTCTCTAAAGACACCACTTAAAGAGGATCCAACGTAAACAATTTTGGACGAATCATCTTCTGTTAAGTGGATTGCAATTGTCTCTTCCCCTGGAGTTCCTGATTGGAGAGCACTCTCCCTTGGATCCAACGAGGTATCCATTGGTGGGCTTGATGAATCTTTTGTCACCATCATAACTGATGTTGTCTGGGCCTTCTTTCGATCTTGTACGGCAATCTCGTAACAAGCTCGTGCTTCCTTTTGATTTCCTCGTACAACCTCGACTCCATTCGGAGTAGGGAATTTGATGCACAAGTACAGAGGGTGTAAAGCTGCCCTTACCTTATTGAGAGAAGGTCGGCCCAAAATGGCGTTATACGCTGATGTCTGATCTACCACGAGGAAATTTACGAAGATAGTCATTTTCGCTGGGCTTTCTCCGAAGGTAACTGGAAGGTTAATGCTTCCTTCGGGTGTTACCACTTCGCCCCCGAAACCGATGAGGGGAGTTGAGATTGGTTTGAGCAGGCTCCTAGTGAGTGCCATTTTATTGAAAGCCTCCAGGTAAAGAATATCAGCAGAGCTACCAGAGTAGGGCTTCTTTGGAGAACGATCCCACCGATCGCGCCGATATTTCTTATCCGGGGGAGAGATTTCCTCTGGCTTGCGCTTCTTGCCCTGTATACCGTGACGTGCCAAAGCGACTTCTTCTGCATTGATATATTTCTGAGCTTTTGCTTGGAATTCTGCGATATTTTTAGGGGGGTTTTTATCCAGGGTGAATCTGAATTTCTCGCTTGTAATTTCGGCTATGAGGGTAGTGAGGCCTTTATCCTCGGTATAACTTTCAGTTTGGACAGTTTCTGCAGTGAACCGAACAGTAAATTCCTTTATCGTCTCCCCGTGTTGCTGCTTCAAGTCCATTAGGTGAGATGCCGGCTTTTTGATGCGGATGCTTCCCATGAATTGAGAAAGGAAAAGCTCTGATAGCTGTGCGAAGGACCCGATGGATCGGGGTTTTAGCCCCCGGAATCATGTACGCGCGGCCTCCTTTAGGGTTAGGGAAAAGGCCCTACACATGATTTCTGAACCATGTCCCTCCAGCTCCATAAGAGACTTATACGTTTTCATGTGTTCGAGAGGATCGCTAGTGCCGGTGTATGGAGTAATGATAGGCGTGCGATACTTCTTAGGTAAAGTTGCTTCCATGACCTCACGAGTGAAAGGAGATTCATTCCGATGTATTGATGCCACAGCAATAGATGGTTGATTCGTTTGATATTGTTGTTCCATATCGTCGAAACGATCGTGGATTCTCTTGAGGTCTCCTTCCCATGGTGTTATAGGCAAAATGATGGAGATAAGATTTCACGCGGAAATGCCCATTTCGCTCTCGCTCTCGAGATTGTCTGATCGAGAGTCGAATATTGGATAAATGCGGGACGTCCATTCGACTCTCGAGATTGTCTGATCGAGAGTCGAATATTGGATAAGTGCGGGACGTCCATTCGACTCTCGAGATTATCTGATCGAGAGTCGAATGTTTGATAGGTGTGGGACGACCATTCGACTCTCGAGCTCACCTGATCAGGAGTCGTAGATTGAAAAATACGGAGCAGCTATTCGCAAGTCTCGAGTCTTCATAATCGATAGTCAAATACGGCAAAGCTCGATCCGCGAACAGACCTTCTCACAAGTCATTGAAAGACGTTACATCCAAAATATGTACTTGGACTCGCGACCACATTTTAACCTGCGAGCAGCTTTCCTATGGGTTGCAACCAGTTCGGAGGCTATGACTCCAACTACGGGCGTCTCCTTCCTTTTCGGAGGCCATGACTCCAACTACGGGAGTCTCCTTCCTTTTCGGAGGCCATGACTCCAACTATGGCTTCCGGCCAGATTTCAAGGGATTACCATCAAGGGGCGTGATTGTTGGAATAAGTCATTGGGTTGGATCTGATTAAAAAGATAGGATCTTATCCCACGAAATCAGCGAATTCTCAGTATCGTGTGCGACATCAACGGGATTTCGACATCTCACGTAACAGATTGGATTGTTTCAAATCTATATAAAGGGGTGGCTCCATTGAGAGCAGGTACGTACAGATCATTCAATCTTGGTCCCGTTTTGCTTGGCTTCTCTTCTGTGGCCTAACTTAAGCATCGGAGGGCTAACGGCTGGTCCCCAGCCACCCTTATTTGCTGTCTTGCTTCAGGTCTGGTGGCAGAAACCCCTGTTGGAGTGAAGGAGAAAAGCCGGAGGATCTCGTTGCAAAATTTGACATTAACAGTTTGGCGCCGTCTGTGGGAACAACTTGATCATAAAAATCAATTGTGTTAACCACCGATCAAAATCCTTCGGTGATGCCTCCTAAAAAGACTGTTCATCCTTCAACTTCGAGGCAGGCACCACCTCCGCCCGGTGAGACGGAATCCGCACCTGCCCTCCCACATGTTCCGACGGATATCCCTCAAGGAGCCCCAAATATGCCATCAACAAATCCATTATTGGAGGCCTCTGGAAATCAAGATGATGTCCTACGATTCCTCGGAAACACTCTCCTAACTCTAAACGCCGGAGTTCAGGCGCTGTCAAATCGGCTTGATCAGCACTTCCCTGAACCACAAAGACAACCCTCTGAAGGGTTACCACCACCACCCATACCAGTTGCTTCCAGACATTCTATGGATGAACCACAGGTCCCACCACTTGGCGGCCATCCCCCTGTGCCGTCTCCACATTCCATACATTCCAGTTCGTCTCGACAACCTCAACTGCAAGGCTCCACCGCCGAAACGTCTAGCTATACCCTGCCATGGGAAGGAGATCTCAAAAGAATCCAAGATCGTTTTGATGTCATGGAACAGAGATACCAGGCAAATCGGCCATCTGCTGTCATGGCGGCGATACATCAATCTGAATCTCCCTTCACTAGCGAGGTCATGGAAGCCCCGTTGCCCAGAAAGTATCGAGCGCCTGTTATCGCTCCGTATACGGGCATTGGCGATCCTCTGGAACATCTGGAAACATACAGGTCCCTCATGGAGTTGGAGGGACATGGTTCAGAAATCATGTGTAGGGCTTTTCCCCTTACATTGAAGGAAGCGGCTCGTACGTGGTTTCGGGGGTTAAAACCTCGTTCCATCAGTTCCTTTTCCCAATTATCGGAGATATTTCTTTCTCAATTCATGGGAAGTATTCGCATTAAGAAGCCAGCCTCCCATCTGATGAATTTGAAACAGCAGCATGGGGAAACAATAAAGGAGTTCACAGTACGATTCACTGCCGAAGCCGTTCAAACTGAGGGATACACTGAAGAAAAGGGTCTTACAGCCCTTATTGCTGGAATAACGAGCGAGAAATTCAGGTTTGCCTTAGATAAAAGCCCACCGAAAACTATGGCAGAATTTCAAGCCAAAGCTCAGAAATATATCAATGCAGAAGAAGTCGCATTGACACGCCATGGAGTACAGAGCAAGAAGCGCAAACCAGAAGGAGCCTCTTCTACGGATAAGAAATATCGTCGTGACCAGCACGATCGTTCTCCCAAGAGGCCTTACTCTGGTAAATATCATAATTACACTCCTCTTAATCGGTCGCCTGAAAAGGTTCTAATGGAGATAAAACACAAGCCATATGTGAAGTGGCCTGCAAAGATTAAATCCGATCCCGAGAAGAGAGATAAGAGTAAGTTCTGTTACTTCCACAAAGATCACGGGCATAGGACCCAGGACTGTATCTCTCTACGAGACCATATCGAAGCCCTTATTCGAAAAGGCCATCTCCAGGATTATGTTGCTCGTAAGAATCGATCACCAGAAAGGGCGAAGACCTCATCTCGCCAAAAGGAACCGTCTCATCATCAAACCGACCAAGAGGACGCTGAGCCCACGGGAGAAATTCGCACTATCGTCGGGGGTCCAGCTTGCGGGGGTGACTCTCAAGCTTCAAGAAAGGCATACGCCCGAAAGGCGTCCAAAGAACCCCAGCAGATCTATTGGCTGGAACAAACGTCCAACTCATCGAAGGCTAGCCATCCCCCAATTTCTTTCACCCTCGAAGATGCAGCGGGAATTCATTTCCCTCATGAAGATTCCATCGTAGTCACACTGAAGGTATCAAATTATCTGACTCATCGAATTATGGTGGATACAGGTAGCTCGGCCGATATTCTATATTTGGAGGCTTTCGACAAGATGGCACTTGCCAGAAACCTCCTCAAGCCAGTATCGACCCCTCTTGTCGGCTTTGGAGGAGAAGTGGTAACACCTGAAGGAAGTATCGATCTCCCAGTCACCTTTGGGGAGAGTCCAGCGAAGACCACCGTCTTCGTAAACTTCCTCGTCGTGGATCGAAAATCAGCATATAACGCCATCTTGGGGCGACCGTCTCTAACTAAGGTTGGAGCGGCCTTGCACCCTTCATATTTATGTGTTAAATTTCCGACCCCAAATGGCATCGGGGTCGTGCGAGGAAGTCAGCAGGAGGCACGGTCCTGTTACCAGATAGCCCTCCAAGATCGAAAGAAGGCTCAAGCGACACCTGTCATGGAAATAGTTCAAGGTTCATCCGACGTTCTCGCCACCACGTTGGATCTAAGGGAAAATGCTCTGAAATCAGGAACTCCAGGGGAGGAAACAGTGGCGATCCGCTTGACCGAAGACGACCTGTCTAAGATCGTGTACATCGGTTCCTCCTTAAACAGTATCCACCGTGAAAATTTAATCCGTTTCCTCACTGAATACCAGGACGTGTTTGCTTGGTCTCATAAAGATATGCCGGGCATCGATCCTGATGTCATCGTACATCATCTCAACATTGACCCGAAGCATAAACCCGTACATCAGCGTCGACGTGCCTTTACTGCAGAAAGGCAAATGGCGATCAAAACTGAAGTTGAGAAGCTGCTCGCGGCAAATTTCATAAAAGAAGTTGACTACCCACAGTGGGTCGCAAACGTAGTTCTCGTCCGGAAAGCTAATGGCAAATGGAGGATGTGCGTCGACTATTCAGACTTAAACAAAGCATGTCCCAAAGATAGCTTCCCGACACCACGAATCGACCAGTTGGTCGATTCAACAGCTGGACATGCTCTCCTCAGTTTTATGGATGCTTATTCTGGTTACAACCAGATTATGATGCATCCACCTGATGGCCAGCATACTGCCTTCATCACAGATCGAGGACTATATTGCTACCAGGTAATGCCGTTCGGTCTCAAAAATGCAGGGGCCACTTATCAACGTCTTGTCAACAAAGTATTAGCTGCTCAAATCGGTAGGAATATGGAAGTATATGTTGACGATATGCTCGTGAAAAGCATCGATGAAGATGACCACATTCCTGATCTTCGAGAAGCCTTTGATCTGATGAGGAAGTATCAGATGAAATTAAATCCAGAAAAGTGTGCGTTCGGAGTATCTGCAGGGAAATTTCTTGGGTTCATGGTTGGCCAACGTGGAATTGAAGCGAATCCCGAAAAGATTAAAGCATTGATAGAGATGAAATCCCCAGTGACTCTGAAGGACGTTCAGCGTCTAGCTGGTCACATCGCATCATTGAACAGGTTCATCTCGCGAGCATCTGACAAGTGCCTGCCCTTCTTCAAACTCCTTCGTGCAACGGCCAAGTCTGATTGGAACTGGACACCTCAATGTGAAGAAGCTTTTCAACAACTGAAGCAATATATGAGCGCTCCCCCCATTTTATCTAAGCCTGTGGCACATGAGCAACTCATTCTTTATTTATCTGTGTCTTCCACGGCCGTTAGTGCCGCTTTAATAAGAGAAGATTCCGGGGTACAAAGGCCCGTTTATTATATCAGTCGAGCAATGGTTGATGCAGAAACTAGGTATTCTGATTTGGAGAAACTGGCCCTAGCCTTAATCACGGCAGCTCGAAAACTGCGACCATACTTTCAAGCCCATGCTATTTTAGTACCAACAAATCATCCACTACGTCAAGTCCTTCAAAAGCCTGAGGCTTCCGGGCGCTTAACTAAATGGGCGGTCGAGATCAGCGAGCATGATATTTCATTCTGTCCTAGGACCGCAGTCAAGGGCCAGGCCGTGGCTGACTTCATCGCCGAATTTACATATTCTTCTGAAGATAGCGTCATGACCAGCGACCAGCCTCCTTGGTCGCTCTTCGTGGACGGGTCGTCACGGGCCAGTGGCAGTGGAGCGGGCCTGATTTTAGTGGCTCCAGACGGGTCGCATTTTCAATACGCTCTGCGTTTCGAATCACGCGTCTCCAATAATGAAGCAGAATATGAGGCCCTTATTGTTGGCCTCGAGCTAGCCGTTGTCCTCGCAGTCCAGAATTTGATAATTCATAGCGACTCCCAGCTCATTGTCAACCAAGTTCTTGGCGAATTCGAAACCAAAGAAGAAAGAATGGCCTTATACAAGTCTCGTGTCCTCATCCTGCTCGCCAAACTGAAGACTTACAAAATATTCCATATCCCTCGCGAGCAGAACCAACTTGCCGATTCCTTGGCAAAACTCGCTTCTGCACCAGAATCAGAATTATCACATTCGATCCCCATCGAGCACCGTCAACACTTGAGTATCGACCAAGTGACTCCCAAGCAAGTTATATCGGTACAATCGTCTCCATGCTGGATGGATCCTATCATCCTTTATCTCAGAGATGGATACCTACCAGAAAACAAGAAAGCTGCAAGACAAATTCAGCTTCGAGCTGCCAGGTACACCTTACAAGATGGAATCTTGTTGCGAAAAAGCTTCTCCTTGCCTTATTTGAGGTGTCTTCATCCAGAAGAAGCACATCGTGTTCTAGATGAAGTACACCAGGTGGCATGTGGTAATCATCCCAGGGGGCGATCTCTAGCATATAAAGCGATGAGGCAAGGATATTATTGGCCTACTATGAAAGCAGACGCCATAGAATTTTGTAAAAAATGCGACAAGTGTCAACGATATCAACCTATACCTCGTGTACCGTCTGAACGGATGACCCCAGTCGATAGCCCTTGGCCTTTTGCTCAGTGGGGGATCGATATCATCGGGCCCTTACCTATGGGAAAGGGACAGAATAGGTTCGCGATCGTGGCGGTTGATTATTTCACCAAATGGGCCGAGGCAGAACCATTAGCCAAAATTACTGAAAAACAAACTACTAAGTTTATGTGGAGAAATATTATATGTCGCTTCGGACTTCCTCATACTATAATTACTGATAACGGAACGCAGTTCGACAACGCAGCCTTCGATGAATTTTACGACAAATGGAAGATACGTAATCTCCGCACTTCTCCATATCATCCTCAGGCGAATGGGCAGGTCGAGGCAGTGAATAAAATTATAAAGCATCATTTAAATACCAAGCTAAGTGAATATAAAGGGGTGTGGCCAGAACTTCTGCCAGAGGTGTTATGGGCCTATAGAACCACGGCTTGTACATCGACAGGTGAAACTCCTTTCTCCTTAGCATTTGGTGTTGACGCAGTAGTACCAGTGGAAATTCAAGTGCCCTCATATCGGATCGAACAGTATGATCCCGCGAGCAATCAGGAAAATCTCTGACTTCATCTCGATCTCTTAGAAGAGCGAAGAAATGCTTCCCAAGTACGAGTGGCGGCATATCAACAACGTATTGCTCGTTATCGGAATGCGAAGGTTCGACCTAGATCCTTCCAGTTCGGAGATTTGGTCCTAAGGCAAAATCTTGGAATTCCTGTTCGTTCATTGGATCCGAATTGGGAAGGCCCGTATCGGGTTATTAGGGTTGTGCGACCCGGGACTTATTATCTTGAAGACATGCAAGGGAAGCCTATACGACGCCCTTGGCACGTGGAGCATTTGCTAAGATACTACCCCTAGATTCGATGTAGTTTATCACAACGTTTTATGAATAAAGTGAAAGATATCTTTTGGCCGCTACTCCATTTATATGGACCAGAATAGCCCTGAAGAGTGCTTACACATCCTCTTGGCCAATTGCCTACCTTTGGTAGGACTGAAATCATTACTTAGTTGGTCGCTTCTCCATTCTCATGGACCTGAACAGCCTCGAAGAGAATGAATACCATCTCTTGACCAACCTTCTGCCCTCGGTAGAATCAAAATCTCAATCGATAGATCAGTCTATCTCAACGCGGACATGGTCTCACGACCCTCGGATTGAGTCTAATTCATTTTTTTTCCATGAGTTAGTTACTCGCGATTGGTGAGAGGAGGGATCGCATTCCAGAATGCGATCACCGCAGCTTGTGCTCAAATTAGGGCAGCGATCGGGGTCACATCCTGATCGCGAGCAGCTTAGCTCATGCTCGAATTAAAGGGTCACATCTCTGACGAATCCATTCAAGATTAACAAACAAAAAGTGAAAGATGAAGGGAGAATAGCAACGAAACAGCAACACTTCCAAAAATATCTTTTCATTGATAATTAGATGATTACATATACATAAGCGCAGATACAAGAGAAGAAAATAAAAGGAAATCAATCGCTTGTAGGAGCCATGCTCTCGACTTCAGGGCCCATTTCAGGAGCCCCTCCAGCCTGCGTGGCTTCAGTCACCTCATTCTCGGCAGCAGCTTGCTCTTCTGCAGCTATGATGGTCGCGACTCGACCGAATTCCCCCATATCGAAGGATGGGATCATTCGTTGCACTACTCTTAGTGCAAAGTCTCGACCAGCATCGTATGACTCATATCGTTCATCGTCATACAGCTGCGAAGTCCGGAACTCGGAAACTGCCCGAGTACCTTCCTCCGAGAGCATTTTTACAAGGGCGACTCTCTCCTCGTCCCAGTGGATCGAGTCGTCCTTAAGCTGCGCAAGAGCGGTGCGCTCCCTAGTCAAGTTGTCGTAGGCCTCCTTGAGCTGCGACCTGGCCCCCGCGAATTGCTCCTCTAGCGAGATCTTGTCCTGCCGGAAGATCTCCCTCTCTCTCTCTGCCTTCTCCTTCAGACCCGTGAGCTTCACGTAATCTGAGTCCAAGGCCTGATACCTGTCGGTCAGGACTTGGATCTTCTCGATGAGGATCTTTTTCTCCTCATCTCTCTTCGAGATCACTGCCTCACGAGCCTTGAGTAGTTGATCTCTTCCTTGAACTGCCTTTTCCAAGGCAGTCCTCTTTCCCTCAGCCTCCTCTATCGTGCGACGGGCGGCAACGATATCACGCCTCGTTCGCAGAATAAGATCTAAACCCTGCAAAGAGATGAAAAATATAAGATTTCTAGAACGTAACAACAGGTCGAAACAGATCTTGACGAAGTCTTACCTGAACCATCCTCATCCCCGCTTCGAGGATAAGGTTCTCAGGACTTGGCTCGGGGAGAGAGCCGAAGGCATGAGGCGGGACGTTCTCGAACAAAAACTTACATACAGGGTGGAGGTGGCGTGGAATCGAGTACGTCCCGCTCCCAGACGGTTGGGCAACGACCAAACCGGCCTGCTCGCGAGGTGGAGGCATGGACTCGCGAGCAGGTCCCTGCTCGGCAGCTGGGACCAGTTCCCGAGCAGGAGTCGGCTCTTGAGGCTCTACCTGCTCTCGAGCCTCTTCAGCTGGGGGGCAGCTGGACCCCACCCCATCTGGGGAATTATCTGCAATGTTGATCACTGGTGGCCCAGGTGCGACCACCAGTGAAGGAATAGTAGGCCCAGCTGGGGCCCCCGCCATGCTCGCGGGAAGGGCAGGCTGATCGCTGCCCGCGCGGATGGAAGATTGAGACGGTTCGGCAGGGGTTCTCTTCTGCCTTTTGGAGCCTGTGCCCTTCAGACGGGGGAGTAGGCCTCTCTTCTCTCCAGCCTTCGTCATTTCGACTTCTCTTCTGGATATGAGGCCTGCTGCTGCAAGTCGCGAAGGAGATAAGCAAGCCTCGATATGCCTATCTCCGACAGGCACCTTATACACTTTGACAATCTTCTCGTTGATTCCACCCTTCAAATTCGGTTTCCGCAATGCCGGGATACCTGCGAGCACAAATAATGGTCAAACGAAGCAAAACCCTAAAAATTATTCTAAGGAAACTGCACAATTACGGGATTGTGTCTACCTTCACAGAAAAACCGGGTCACTCCTGGACCCCTGGAGGAGGCAGACTCCCAGCTCCCGGAAGCATAGAACCACCGCTTCCTCCAGCCGGGATAGTTTGAGGAGGGCTTACCCAACACGAAATTATCCCGGTGCCAGTAACATAAATAATACCAGCCTTCGCTGGATGGAGCTTTCTTCAGACGAAACATACGGAGGAACTCCTCCGCCGTGAGTTCCCCGTTGCCAGCCTGAGCCCAAAGGGCAAAGGAGCCCAAAACCACCCTCCACCCGTTCACAATGAGTTGCCCAGGGGCAATCTTGTAACACCGTAGTACATCGCGAACGAAGGGATGGAGGGGAAGGCGTACCCCCAGGATAAGCTGGTACTCATAAAATGCTACGCATCCTGGGGGGGGGGGGGGGGGGGGGGGGAGTCGGGTGTTTCTCCACCTCCGGGTAAGCGGAGAGTTACAGAGTCAGGGATTTGGTATCTTTCCCGTAGCTCAGCCAGCCGGTCCTCCGATAAAACGGAAGGATATCCGGCTGCTGTGTATCTCCCCGCCGAAACCCTTGCACTGCTGGAGGCAGAGGACTCCGGAGTGGCATCACCAAGAGGGACAGTAGTCTCGTCAGAGTTCCCAGCCATGGGGAGATAAAAATAAAAGAAGAAGAAAAAGGAAGTATACCGGAAAAAAGGAAAGAATGAGCACCGGAAGAGGAGGAAGAATGGAAAGAAAGGATTGCAGGTTTCTTTCGAAAAAACTTCTGTAGAAAATCAAAGAAATGGCGGACTCCGTATATTTATAGGCAATCATTCCGCCGTATCTGATGACATGTGGCAGTCCCTCCCTTGACACAGCGCTCGAACAGGCACGCCCATTAATTACACAAACACGTGGCGAGCGCCCCTTCATTTTTCGTCTGCGGAAAGGCTACGGAAAGCTGGCGTTCATTAATTCCAGCCCATCATGTGGGGTGCCGTTCTCGATGCAAGTAGCGGGCGGTTTCGTGTGATAGTAAGCTAAGTCCTTTCCTTAAGAATTCTTGGCGGCAAGGACTTGGGGGGCATCTGTTATAGGCAAAATGATGGAGATAAGATTTCACGCGGAAATGCCCATTTCGCTCTCGCTCTCGAGATTGTCTGATCGAGAGTCGAATATTGGATAAATGCGGGACGTCCATTCGACTCTCGAGATTGTCTGATCGAGAGTCGAATATTGGATAAGTGCGGGACGTCCATTCGACTCTCGAGATTATCTGATCGAGAGTCGAATGTTTGATAGGTGTGGGACGACCATTCGACTCTCGAGCTCACCTGATCAGGAGTCGTAGATTGAAAAATACGGAGCAGCTATTCGCAAGTCTCGAGTCTTCATAATCGATAGTCAAATACGGCAAAGCTCGATCCGCGAACAGACCTTCTCACAAGTCGTTGAAAGACGTTACATCCAAAATATGTACTTGGACTCGCGACCACATTTTAACCTGCGAGCAGCTTTCCTATGGGTTGCAACCAGTTCGGAGGCTATGACTCCAACTACGGGCGTCTCCTTCCTTTTCGGAGGCCATGACTCCAACTACGGGCGTCTCCTTCCTTTTCGGAGGCCATGACTCCAACTATGGCTTCCGGCCGGATTTCAAGGGATTACCATCAAGGGGCGTGATTGTTAGAATAAGTCATTGGGTTGGATCTGATTAAAAAGATAGGATCTTATCCCACGAAATCAGCGAATTCTCAGTATCGTGTGCGACATCAACGGGATTTCGACATCTCACGTAACAGATTGGATTGTTTCAAATCTATATAAAGGGGTGGCTCCATTGAGAGCAGGTACGTACAGATCATTCAATCTTGGTCCCGTTTTGCTTGGCTTCTCTTCTGTGGCCTAACTTAAGCATCGGAGGGCTAACGGCTGGTCCCCAGCTACCCTTATTTGCTGTCTTGCTTCAGGTCTGGTGGCGGAAACCCCTGTTGGAGTGAAGGAGAAAAGCCGGAGGATCTCGTTGCAAAATTTGACATTAACACATGGTAGGGTGTATCCTGACGTTTCGACTGCGGACCCCTGAGATTGCTATTGCCGGGAAGTACTGGAATGTATAGACTGTGGAGGAAGTACAGGGACTTGGTTGCCGGGTGGCATTCGATTTGATGGAGGAGGAATTTGCTGGACTCGTGGCTCGTCCGCAGAATGTCTAGAAGCCACTGGTATAGGTTGCGTCGGCGGTCCTTCTGAAGGTTGTCGCTGGGGCTCCGGGAAATGCTAATCAAGCCAATTAGATAAGGCTTGAAATCTGGCTTTGAGAGTTAGGAGCGTGTCTCCGAGGAAATGCATGACATCTTCTTGATTACCGGAGGCATCGAATAATGGGTTTTGCGACGGCACGTTAGGATCTCCCTGGGGGATGCCCGTCGAAGTAGTCTGAGGGAGGTTGCTGGTTCGGTAATGTCAGGCGGGGGTAACGTCTGTCTTGAAGTGGAAGGATGAACCGTCTTTTTGGGAGGCATGGTGGGAGGATTTCGATCAGTGATTAAAGTGGCTAACGCTGACACTCAGAAGTTTCCACAGACAGCACCAATCTGTTTACGTCTGATTCTGTAACAGGGTCCTCCAGGCATTCACCTTCCTTCAAGGCAGTTTCCTCCTAAACCTGAAAGAGCACAAAGGAAAACTAAGGGTGGCCGGCGTCCAGCCGTTGGCCCTCCGAAGCTTAAGTTAGATGGGATATGGTTATAAAATAAAAGGATGGGATTTGAGAATCAGAAATTGTGTACCTCCTTCATCTGATGAAACCATCTATTTATATAGATCCAAGTGATCCAATCCAATATGTAAGACGTTGAGAGTCTTAATGATTTCCAGGGATAAAGTATTTATCTTGTTGATCCTTAGATGAGGGAATGCCCTAGTCCAAATAGACATCTACTCGATTACGTCCCTTGATGGTGATCCCTGAAGTCCAGAACCGTGAACAAAGATATGCCTAGAATCGGTCTATATGGGCTGCTGGAACTACAAAGGAGGAGGATACTCAGGCTCGGCGGTGACTGGTCGCATGTTGAGATGCGACCCCTTTCAACGACCACGAGCCGGGCTGCTCCCATTCGGTCAAACTAGCCGCAGCTTCTCTCAATCATTCTCTGATCGCATCTTTCAATGACCAATTTTATCCTACAACACACTAATGTCTAGATTCGAGTGTAGGTGGTGGCCCTATTTGGGGGGAATTTGGGAAAATTTGAAAAATTCCCAATTTCTTCCAAATTGCTTGTAATGTTGCACTCCAAACATGAAATAAAGCATGTATAGGCCTGATCTACTGATTTGTTTTAAGTCTTTGTGAATTTTCGAAAAATAAAAATTATTATTTTTAATTAAAAATAATAAAAATTATTAAAATATTGATTTTTTTTTTTGAAATTTCCCTTCAACCTGCTGTCAATTGAGACTAATTTCGAAGTATTTAGGAGTGTTTGATGAAATGATCATCACATACACCCTAATTTCGAAATTAGAGTGTAGGTGGCCCGATTTGGGGAAATTAGGCAAAATTCAAAAATTTCCCAATTTCTCTCTAATTTCCCAATTTCTCTCAAATTTCTTGCAATGTTGCACTCCAAACATGTAACAAAACATGTAAAAAAATATTTTTTAATTAAAAAAATGAGTTAATTATAAAAGCCTGCCTACCTTTTGGTTTATTTTCAGAAAACCACCTACTTTAGCCGTATTATGCCATCACCGCCTACCTTTCTTGTGCCGTTATTGTATTATTACTTGCCGTCGTATGCTGTGAGGATTACATATGACTTTACAATTGTATTTTTTAGAAGGCAAAAATGCCCCTACCAAAGCGCAATCGCTCGTGCTTGTGGTACGAAACTAAGTGGGTCCTACCATGGTGTTTGTGAGAAAGCTACCCGGTCCATATGCTTTGCCTGGTCATTTTATGGCATTCCCTAAAAAATGAGGCTGATCCAAAGCTCAAGCAGGCCACACATTAGAAAAGTGGAGATTGTACGTACACCATTGAAACATTTGTGGGGCCATAGAAGCTTTGGATCGGGCTAATATTTTTCTTCTTTCAGTTCATCCCAGTGGTAATGACCTTATGAGCGGTTGGGTCGCTTTAAGAGCAGTTTGGATTGCATATAAACATCAGGTGGAGCCCAAAATGGTTTGAATGGTAGGCAACCCCTTTCCACTGTTTCCAATTGTGTCGCCCACTTGAGCTTCATATTGGACTGATTTTTTGTCTCATGTCTTAAAATGACTTGCCAAAACGAATGGACGGAGTGGATTTTTCACAAACATCGGGGTGGGCCCCACATTTTGTAGGGCAGTCACATCATTCAAAACCCATGCGTCACGTTAGCAAGCTTGTAATAGGTTGGCAACAGTGGGCGGAAGCGGATTGCGTGGTGTACCACACACCACTGACTCGGTGGTGTGTAGTTCTGTGGGGCCCACCATGATGTATGTGTTATATCCACACCGTCCATCCATTTGGAGAGATCAATTTAGAGCATAATCCCAAAACCGAGGCATATACAAAGATCAAGTGGACCACACCACATAAAGGTGGGCCCCACCTAGTAGCCACCTCGCTACTTGCCATGAAAGTACTCAATCCGCGTCGGCAGGGAATAGGAGTGGATTACGTCCGACTTGAGTTTAACTGAACACGGTGTGCCCTTACGTGGGGCCCACCTTGATGTATGTACTGTATATCCACACCGTCCATCCATTTTTCCAAGTCATTTTGGGGCATGGACCCAAATATTAAGCAGATCCAAATCTCACACCTGGATCCGTAACTCAAGTGGTAGATCGAGTGAAGATAGCCTCGTCTCAACACTGAGGTCATGGCATCGATTCCTAGAGTGGGGGTGGCTAACATTGTGGTGTGACTAACAGGGGGTGGGTGTACTAATAGTGGGGTGTGTGTACTAACCAAAAAAAAAAAGAAAAATAAGAAGAAGAAGAAGATCCAAATCTCAAATGGACCAAAACATAGGAAACAATAGTGTTTCACCATTAAAAACTTTTTAAGAGCCACGAAAGTTTTGGATCAAGATATATTTGTTTTTCCCTTCATCCAGGTCTCCTTGACTTTATCAAAAGGGTGGACGGCGTGGATATTCTATACATGCATCAAGGTGGGCTCCATTGTAAGGGTTGCACCGTGTTTGGTGAGGCTAGGGTCGCACCTACTCCACTACCCAAACTTGGTCAAAAGCTAGGTGGGCCCACCATGTGTGTTTGTAAAAAATATACGTCGTCCATCCGTTTTTCCAAATTAGTTTAGGCCATGACCCAAAAAATGAGGTAGATGTAATGTTCAAGTGGACCACACCAAATAGATCCATTTCACAGTCTAAAGATTGATCTCCTTGAAACCTTCCTAGGCCTCACCTGCAATTCAGATCTGTGTCATTTTTTGAGCTCAGGGCATACGATGGCCTTATGAGACAGATGGACGGTGTAGATCACTCCGAATGATGAACAACCTTCACAGCCTTTCGATGGGCCCAACCGTTATGTATGTGTGTAATCTACCCAACCCATCTACTTTGGCAACTCATATTATGGCTTCCCGCAAAAAATCAGCTAGATCTGAGCTAGATGCGGCCTCACAATAATAAAACTAAATCCGAATGATGAAAACCATTAAAACCTTCCTGGGCCACAGGCGAACAGTTTGTGAGATGGCCTTACAAAACAAATGGACGACACGGATCACTTTGTATGCTAAAGGTGAGCGCCAAACTCTTTGACGAAAGCAAACATGGAAAATTAGGGTCTAACTTGAATATGACTTGCAACAGGGGCAAAATGGTCTTTCAGAGACCTTAACGACACCTTTCCGTCAGTAATCATTAGCACAGGTCAAACAGGCTTTTTTTCATCATATTTTTAAATGGTAAGCGTGTATTGGTAAGTATTTCTAAATGAGGCCTGTATTCGAAAATAGATCAAAAGGTAGGTGGACGTTTGTAATTAACTCTAAAAATTTATTAAAATATTAATTTTTTCAAAATTTATTTTGGATGTAGTACCTTGCCTTTGGTATCAGAATGTTCTTTTGTAGATAAAACATGTCAAGGGGAAAAGGAGGGAGACAACCTGATATAAGATGGAGATACGGTTGGCCCACTCCCGATAATCGATTCGGGAGTATATGTAATTTATGTGGCCACGTGTTGCGGGGGGAGAGTTGGGATGACCCCCCTGCTTCACTCCCCCTACCACACTTGAAGGAGCATTTTGTGGGAAGGAGATTAGGGAGGAGTTGGGATGACTACCATATATAGGTGACGAGGATGATCTTGAATAAAGACACACAATTCAGGAGTCCCTACAGGATCAATGGGAAAGGGATCGGGAGAGGTGGTGGAAAGCGAGTATGCCTAGATTTGAGGGGTTTCCCATAAGCGTGGTAGGGGGAGTGAAGCAGGGGGGAGTTATGGGGGTGGAGGGGAGGGTAGTAAGTGGGGAGGATTATAGGGTATGATAAAGAGTAGTAGCATGCGGGTGCCGAATCTACCTTCAAATCCGAGGATGTACAAAGGGGGAGGGGGGACCAAAAGAAACTAAAGGACAATTTAGTGGAGGGGATGTGAGCAAGATGGGAAATTTATAGCTAAATTTTCTATCTATGATCAAATCTCTGCGAATGCCACAACGAGCCTGCATTTCAAGAATATGATAAGTGAAGTGCAGCGTGACTAACAATGAGGTGTGTACTACCCCCCCCCCCCCCCCCCCCCCCCCCCAAAAAAAAAAAAAAGTGTAGCGTGGGGGTAAGGGTGTGCAGCTTACCATGCCTTGTGAGATCATGGGGAAGTATTTGCATGAAGAGTACACGGAAATGAAGGATTACGTGGATTCATATAGGCAATCATGAGAGCTGCATGGTTGCACCGTCATGTGTGACGATTGGATCGAACCGACAAGGATGTCGGTCATAAATTTTATGGTCTACTGCACGGGATGGGTGGTGTTCATAAAGTCCGTAGATGCCAGTAATAAGATTAAAAACGCGGACTACATTTACAAAATAATGCACAATGTCATGCAAGATGTTGGGAGGAAGAACATTGTGTAGTTTATTGCGGACAATGGGTGTGCATTTGTCAGGTTGGGGAAGGATATAATGGACAAGTATCGTATTTACTGGACTGCTTACTCAACCCATTAGGCCATTACATCAATGTCATGTTGGAGGCGATCAGGGATAGGCCGTCAGTAAAGGCTGTGTTTACTGACGCACAGCTCATCACGACCTTCATATACAGCCGCACATGGTTATTAGCTGCGATGTGCGAGAGGTGTGGTGGGGATAGCGCGCCCCGGGGCGACGCGGTTCACCACAAACTATATTTCCTTAAATAGCCTCCTTGGACACACGCAGGTGTTATGAGAGCTTTTCACCTCTCGAAAATACGCAGATTGGAATAAGAGTGGGAAGAGAGTAGCCTGGAGAATAGAGGAGCTTGTGTTGAGCAGTGTGTTTTGAGATCGCGTGTGCAATGTAGTGGCTATTCTAGAGCCCATTTATGTGGTGTACTGGATGGTCGGCAATGAGATAAATCCGTCGATGGGGTCATTGTATTCGTCCATACAGCTGATGAAAGAGGCCATCCAGTCTAAATCTCCCAAGTAATCTCCCAAGTAATATAAGTGGGTATATGAAATAATCGACGAACGTTGGAAAGGACAATTTCTCACCCACTTCATGTGGCTGGTAAGTAATATGATTTATTTTTTTGTTTATATGCTTTTGTACTTTACTAGTTCTTCACATATCGTGTATCTCTATTTTATTATATTGATGTGTAAATATTTGAATCATATTGGGTTCTAGCGTATTTCCTAAATCCCAAACACTACTACAGTTGGAGACTCTACGAAGATAATTCGTTGAAGAGGGTTATACATGAGGAATACAATCATAGCAAATTTGAAACTAATAATTTTTTTTTTTTATAATTCGTAGGCAAATGGTGGGCCATGTACGGGATTGACTGTGAGGTTTTACAGCGGCTAGCTGTTTGTGTGCTCGTGTAGATGGTGTCGTCCTCATCGTGTGAAAGGAATTAGAGCACATTCACCCTCATCCACACAAATAAGCGTAACGGATTGAGGTACGAGATGCGTCAAAAGCTAGTGTATTGCCACTACAACATGAGGCTACAAGAGAGGTTGCTCCATGTTGAAGGAAGAAAAGCATAGGACCCACTGAACCTAATGGTAGTTGGACAACATGCATATGTTGATGACAACGAGAGCTCGTTTTACGAGTGTGTTGGGTCGGATGACTTGGATACTTCAGGTGACCGGAGTTGCATGTGGTGGCGGAGGCAATGGAACAAGGGATTGATGTAGACGCTTATGTGGAGCAATGAAGATTCCTGATGAGGCTTTCGACCCATTGACGAGGAGTCCAGAGGGTAGCCTACGATAGTCACTATCACGCGAGACACGTGGCGGGGAGACATTTTCTGACACCAAGACTGAGATAGTGATGCGGGGGGTGGGTTCGGTGATGGTGATGACAGCGATGATGGTCACACTGGTGACAATGGTGATGATGGTGATGATGGTGACGATGACGACGAGGATGGTGGCGGTGAGAGCGAGTCTCATAGGCATGTTAGCCCATTCACTGGGAAGAGGGATTTTGATCATGCCACCCAAGACACTGACCATGGTTCTCATCTAGATGAACCATGACCTCGTCTTGTCATTAATAAGGCATACACTCATAAGAAGCTACTCGAGAAGAAGACCGAACATCTAGCAGAATTAGAGGAGCTGTTACTGGTGGTATCCATGAGGGACAAACACGGTCGTGGGGGTATTAGAGGCTCTAAACGGGGAACAAAGGCAAGGGAGGGGGAGCTTGAGTTCCAGGCCACAACATGGATATGGATCACAGACATGGGAGAGTAGCTCGAGTTCTGTGCCACAATATAGTTATGGATATGGGGCTAGTGGATATGCGGGGAGCTCCAACAATTATAGCTCATCGTTTTTCGACTGAGGTCAAGAGTTCACTTCCGCATACGGATAGGGGTATGGGCAACAATATGGATATGGAGAGCAGTATAGATACTTGGGAGCTCCATCTATGCCCATCCTAGATCTATATTAGCCATAGACTGTGACGATTACACGGTACACACAAATGGGTGTACCGTGTAATCGATTCGATATGATCAAGTACCTTCGTATCGAATCGAGCAGTAATGATCCCACTTATGATACCACTTATGAAGTTCAAGTACCTTCGTATCGAATCGAGCAATATGATCCCACTTATGATACCTTCGTATCGAATCGAGTAGTATGATACCAAAAAGATTTTTTTTTGAGTTTTCCATAAAAACCAGTCTCAATCTCAACCACTTGAGTTGAATTCTGGAACCTTTTAAAAAAAAATAAAAAAATTTGTGCCATTAATTTCAACTGCACAAATTCATCTCCAGCGGTCCGAAAACCTAAAACGACACTGGGATTAACTTCTCAGGGGCTTTTTTTCCTAACCTGTGCCGGACATGGCTGACACTTGATCGTACGGGTGTCCGGAATCTTTTAAACAAGTGAAGGCTGAGGCGGGCAGAACCCTGTAATCCTGTTCATGTTGAACGCACCGTGATAGACAACCTTGATTTGGAAGTCGCTGTTGAATCTGACGGATGTTCCCTGTTCCTAAAACTCATGAAGGGGATTAAGGCTGTTGGGAGGTGGAGCGCACCCTCACGGAATTGTGAGCAACGTAAGGCCCCAAATTGGATTGACTAAGGGAAATGTGAGGATGTGGCTTATTTTGTGGCCGAAGGAGTCCGTCAGACGATACATGGTCTATGTGCATTGCACATGAGGAACAGGCAACTTTGTGGGTGTGTTGACTGAAAACCCTCAAAATCTCCTCATCTGAAGATGTAAAACTACGGCACTTAACTGTGTGAGACTCGTCTTGCTCGCTGACGTAAAATTGATCGGGTGCCTTACCAGCAGTAGAAGCTGGAAGTGGATGAAAATTCCACATCTTTCCTTGCATTTCAGAAAAATCACAAAATACCAAAATATTGCAAAATCACCAAAAATCACAAAAAAATATATATATTTCCCTTGCTTTCAAATCAAATATTTGCAAAAAATCACAAAAAAATATTTCCCTTGCTTTCAAATCAAATATTTTCAAAAAATCACAAAAATATTTCCCTTGTTTTCAATAACCGATCTCTATCCTGACTACTCAGGTCAAGGTTCGGATCACATATTTACAAAAATCACAAAAATTGTCACCATCCCCCAGCACTACACTTCAGGAGTCTTGAACTCCACTCTCTTCACAATTTGGGATGACGGATCCGATCGCCCGCAAATTGGAATCTTGACCAGAACTGACGACCAAGCACCGTCTCAATCGCATTTATGCCTAGAAGAACATCTTGAAATCGGATAACATCCTCGTACATTCTCATTAGCAAAGAAACATCATCTTGGGACGATGGACCTGATTGACCACGGGTTGGGATCTTGACCAACCCGCTAACCAAACATCTGCATTGAAAAGAAATCCCCAGGGGAACACAACCCTGCAAGTAATAAGCTCAAAATTCTCTGCATCTCCAGCAAAAGCAAAATTATCAAACTAAAAGAGAATGAGCCAAAGCCATGCATTCATCATGCATCTCCATGCATCAGCATCCATCACATCAATCATCATGTTTACCTGCTATCAAAATAAAGTCGGTTAGCCAAAGACCCCATAGGCATCCCTAGTGGAGGCACATGCAGACCAGATTTCCATTTCAAAAAGACAAAAAAAATATCTCTATTTGTAAATAAAAACGCCACGGAGTATCACTCCCCAGACTGGGTATCTTTTCAAAAATTCAAAAAAACATTTTCCCAGTAGAGCGTTCTGCCTCCAAAACACCAGTAGATCTCCCATATCTCTGGGTAGGAGCCGACGCAAAAATCAAATAAGATCCGATGTCTCACGGTTTCCCCGGAGACCATCGGATCCAATGCACTCAAAGTACGGTCGAACTGAACTCCAGTGTCAGTGCGGTCATACCACATGCTAAGATACAAAAGATGAAAGCCAAAAGGCTCGGTCAAAGAAACCACTTGAACAGGTGAAAACGATGAATTGTAACCCAAGTATCAAAATCAGCTGATTGGGTGGAAAGAGTACCTTGACTGAGTCCAAGTCGGCGTAGTAGAATCCCGTACGACTATCTAACGCAGGGCGTCTAACCACTTTGACAGTCAAGCGAAACAAGTACTCCTGGAGTGATCTGGGAAAACATCAAACATCACACAATCAGTCTCAGGGTCAGCAACCTCATAAGACTAGCGACGCAGAGGCTCTGCTGTACCTTTCCGATGTTAGTACCGATCGGGAATGGAAGGGTTGCGATTGGGTACCCAGGTTGCAGCAAACTGCAGGGACAATCGCAACATTTTCTCCAAACTCCCGCGGTATGTGCGAGTTATCAATTTCCAGACAATCAACTGACTCAGATACAAAGGATAACAAAGATTCCAGACCACAATCAAGGAAAGAATGAATGCAAACTAAGCATCGAAACCAGCAGATCGGGTGGAAAGAGTCCACCCGCACATACCTAGGCGTGGATGCCTGAAGTACCTTGACTGAGTCCAAGTCGGCGTAGTAGAATCCAGTAAGACTATCTGACGTAGGGCGTCTAACCACTTTGACAGTCAAGCGAAACAAGTACTCCTGGAGTGATCTGGGAAAACATCAAACATCACACAATCAGTCTCAGGGTCAGTATCCTTGTAAGACTAGTGACACAGAGGCTCTGCTGTACCTTTCCGATGTTAGTACCGATCGGGAATGGAAGGGTTGTGATTGGGTACCCAGGTTACAGCAAACTGCAGGGACAATCGCAACGTTTTCTCCAAACTCCCGCGGTATGTGCGAGTGATCGATTTCCAGACGATCAACTGGCACAGATGCAAAGGCAAGCAAAGATTTCAGACCATGATCCATTAATGATCGGGTTAGAAGTGGGGTGTCCACACGCTTTGGCATTCGGTTGCACGCAACCTCTGCCAAAGAGGGGCATCTGTAGACACCCCACCTTCGCCTACACTGTTGGTAGAGATAGCTGGATGAATGGAGGACCATACCCCCAAATCCCAAGTCCAAACTCAGCCAAACTCACCCTTGTAAGCCCCAATCCATAGCCCAACTCAAGCCTGAACCCAGTTAACCCAGTCCTAAACATCAGCCTGAAAAACCCCCCATAAGAAAAGCCAGTCAAAAAATCCTAAAAAAGTCAAACTCACTGAGTCAACCCACTGAGTTAACCCGCTGAGTCAACTCGTCGAGTCAAAACACCGAGTCAACCCGTCGAGTCAACCCGCCGAGTTAAATCACCGAGTCGACCCGCTGAGTCAACTCACTGAGTCGACCCACCGAGCCAAATAGCAGCCCCGAGAACCGACCGTACCGTGCGCTGGAAATCAAGGAATGACCGTACGGGTTCTGCCACTGCCCGCTGCTATAAATACCCCCCTCCCCTGCTCATTTCAACACAGCAACCCATCCAGTCCAACGACCCATCCGTCTGAGTCATTCTCCACCCTTTTAGCCCATCTTTCCACCAAGGAGAGCCCGAGTGAGGAGAGCCTAGCCCTGGTCCAGCCCAGCCTGACCACTGGTCCAAGTCTCCCAAGCCATACAAGTCTTGATCCAGCCACTCGAAGCCAACCCTTGCGACACCTCCGTCCATCCTGCTACTCTTTTTTTCAGCATCATCTCATTTGCATCTAGCATAAGTGCAACATTTACTTTTCTTCCAACCCTCCCGCTTCACTATAAAGCACCTTGATTATTCAAACACACTGCATACGTCTTACATTAAGCACCTGTCAGTTCGAGCGTATGCTCTGGGCTTGCCTGTTATTGGAACTTGCCCATCAGAAACTCTTACTGTTCAGACTTGCATTCATGCTTCACTATAAAGCACCTTGATTATTCAAACACACTGCATATGTCTTATATTAAGCACCTGTCAGTTCGAGCATATGCTCTGGGCTTGCCTGTTATTGGAGCCTGCCCATCAGAAACTCTTACTGTTCAGACCCGCATTCATGCATCATGTCATCAATGAGAATGTACGAGGGTTAAAACAGACTTTCAAGTGTTAGTTCGATTCTGTGAAGTAGAGATCGTACTTCGGTACGGGCAGTGTGTGGGGTGCTTAACCTCTTCCCACCCTGTAACCGTGATCCCTTACCTCGAATCTCTGGCCGCAGATCAATAGGATTCATTTTAGAGGAAGGAATCTTCGGATCCCCTTCTCTAACGTTTCTACGGGGTCTAGCCAACTGTAGATTCGAAGTAATTGGCTAGTGGCGACTCTGGTCTTATATAAACTCATTTAAACACATCCAGCTTAAACACGACAACCAAACAAAGCCCTCGAGAACGAGGCAAGCCAGTGGCACAAACGGCGATTCGCACTCACGCATCCTCTCCTTCTTTTCCCGAAAGGGGAAGGGACGAGAACGTCGTGTGGGAGCACGGAAACGGCGAGGGTCCGCAATCATTAAGGGAGAGAGAATAGTTTGTTATGTTTTGTGATGCAGGGATTAACAGGTTATGAGAGAACAAACTAAAGAGGAGCCGCTTAGTTAGTCATGTCAAGAGTCCTGTATTTATTTTATTATCAACGTAATCTCTTGTTCATGTAATTTGTTTTGGTAGGTTAGGTCTTTGTAAGTAATTGACAAATGGGGAGATTGTTAGTGCACTTTTCAATGGCATACTAGTGCACCTTGATTGTCAATCACTTAGGATAGTGAGTCTAGTGTCGGTTGATCTTATGAAAATGAAGATCGAAGACTCAAGACGGATCAGCTGCATTAAGGATGAAGAAACAGGTAAAAGAGATGCCTTGGTGTGCCTTACCTTGAATCTACCTAAAACCATAACCTCTTAGATGACTTGGACCAACTAGGTATACCCTTAGTCATCATTATTAGTCTTAGAACTCCATGAAAAATATGATAAGTTAGACTAATTAAAGAGGTGGAAGCTGCTGTAAACAAAACAGCTCAAACAATAGTTTTCGATTGGATTCCGATCAATAGGACAGGAGTTCCGATTGGACTCCAATCAATCGAACAGAAGTCCCGATCGATCGAAATTTTTTCCAGCAAGTTTGAAATCCACTGGACATATTTTCGATCAATCGGACAGACTTTCGATCCATCGGAAGGGATCTGTCCGATCAATCGGACAGAAGTCCTAATCAATCAGAATTTGTTCCAGCAAGTTTGAAATCCACTGGAAAATTTTCTGATTAATCGGACGGACTTTCGATCCATCGGAAGGGGTCTGTCCGATCAATCGGACCATGATTTCGATTAATCAGAATATCTTTTAGAGATTTCACTGGACATATTTTCGATCAATTGGACATGTCTCCGATCAATTGGACCTTTTCCGATCAATCGGAGATATGCGAATTTGCTCCTTTTTTACCGTTGGAAGAAAACCTATTTAAAGAGGGGGATTTGTTTTTGAGTTGAGAGATGAGATTTTGAAGAGATAGAAGCCACCATTGTTGAAGATCATTAAGAGCCCTATTCCTAATCCAAACAAGTGATTCATCACAAGTATGGAGCATTCAAAGCTTAAGAAGAAGATGCACTTGTCCCTCTTTTGATCTCTAAAGATTCGATTGATCTTGATAATCATATTCCTATCCAATACTCTATAATGAGATTTTTGTAGGTGAGACTCTCTAGGCAACTCATTCCTATAAGTTGTAGAGATCTCAAACCTACCCTCCTATCACCTTGGGCATCTCAAAGGCATCATTTGCAAGGTGGTTGATCAAGTGTAGCTGAGGCATTGACGACGTAGCGGCAACACGATCGGGGGAACAAGGGAAGCTGATTGAAGCACGGGAGAGAGGAAGATCAAGCAACCCAAACAGATGCTGAACAAGGGGCTCATCCGACAAGTAAGGTTGTCATTGTAGAGAGTCCCTCCACTCAATTCCTTGTGGGAGTTGAATGTAGAGTTTGTTTACCAAACTCAAATTAGGGTCGTTTGTCAATCCTTGGCTTATTAGTTGAGCTTAAAACTCTAGGGACGTTAGCCATTCCTTGGCGCGTTTGTCGGCCTAAAGATTAGGGGCTGATTAGTGCTCCTTAGCTCGTTTGTCAAGCCTAAACAAAGTCTCCAAGGGGGAGCCTCCGACACAGGAGTGAACGTGCGTTGTCCTTGAGTAGGACTTGAGGTGACCTTGAGTAGGTCTCGTAGGTTGGGAGGAACATATAAACTCCTCGGTTGGGTGAAGCCAATTTAAAATACCTTGGTTGGGAGGAACCAGATTTAAACTCCCTAGTGAATGCCGGTGTGCTCAAAGGGGTTTAGTACTTGAACCGTGAGTAGTGTAGACAAGTAGTCGAACCACTATACATGCTTGTGTTTGTGATTGTATTTGAGCACATTTTTATCTTAGCATTGCATGTGTAATTGTTAATTATGAATGCTTAATAGGAATGTATGCTAGGCACTAGATAGGCACATCCACACACAAGATGTACTTTCAGTATTTAGTATGTAGACTTGAGCTTAATTGATCCATCCTCTATAGTCTACTTAGGTTGCATAGATTAGGAGCTTGATTTGTTTAATCATTTGAGTATCTATGCATGCTTAGACTAGGTTGCTTATTACTTACAATATGCTAGTCGTGTGATTGGTCCCCACTTAGACTTGGGAGTCGAAGTGTTCTTGTTTTCTTGGTTTAATTTGTGAAAACTGTTAAGTAAGCGAAAAGAATTTCATAAGGTCCTAATCCCCTCATAAGACTTAGCCATAATTCTAGTTACTCTCAAAGCTTCAGCACTAACACGCCTTTTAATCCAAAAGGTGTAATTTTAGACCGCACTTGTTCGGATTCTTTTATTTATCAATCAATCGGTAGGGATTCTATGCGAAAAACTCATTATGTTTAGAGAGTTTAAGATTGCAACTTCTATCACTCGGTTTCTATGAATTTTGCACTTGTATGACTTGAAGTTTATAGAAGCATATTTTTCAAGAGAGAGTTGGGTTTTGAAAAGTTGAACTTGTTTCACGCATGTTTTGCTCGGGACTAGCAAAAAGCTGGTTGGGGGGTGTGTTGAGCCATGAATATTACATATTCTAACCCCTTTTCATCATCACATTATGTATACTTTCTATGATAAAAGACCTATCTAATGCATGCTTTTGTAACTATAGGAATAAGAGAGAGACAACACTAATTTATTGTTAAAAGAGGCCTTCTAAACATCATTGAGGAATAAGTGAAGGAAGACAAGACGTGGAGTGGAGAAAGTAAGAGAAAGGAGGACAAGAGATGAAGAAAACGGACCAGCATAGTGGCCCGACCAGTCAAGACCGGTCGGTGAAAGATGGCTACCCTCTACATAGCTGCTGGAACAAGGACCAGATGGGTCCGACCGGTCATGACTGGTCGGCCATGCACTTTCTAATTTGGGATATTAAAAAGGAAACAGGCAGTTCCATTTTTGGGTATTCGGCCTAGTTCGTGGGATCCATCTTGATGATTATTTTAAATCCAATCCATCCATATTAAAGATTAGCTCGACGCCAAAAATCCTAAGTGGTGTCGTGTCGATCGGATCTACGGATTGACCGTGGCGGCGAAAACAATATAAACTATCCAGAAAGTTTTTTTATTCCGCTGCTCAATTCTAGAATGGTCCTGGTGGCCCATCATTGATGATATGAAGAATCTTATCTGATCATCTCCTATACCACATCTATATATGAATAACCACAAAGTTTCAGGTCAAAAGGATGCATGGTTTCATCGTACCGGTTAAAGAAAGATGGACCATCTAGAAAGATTCCAACTGTGCAGATTTTATAAAAAGCTCTAAGTATTCTAATTTTTGCACGTAATTCTGAAATTGATTTGGACAATCTAAACCATTTATCATCTAGAGGAGGAAGGTTTCTACTAATATTCAAAATTTGGGACCAATCCGACCTCTGTACACTCCGTAGCGTTGAAAGCATGATGACTATGATTTTGAAAGGTGGTCGCTGATCTGATTGATGGGCCCATTCAGAAGATAATCTTGGAAATCTAAATCATCTATCATGAAGATCATGTTCCAGGGAAGCTACAAATCAAATTTAAAGGCAATCTGATTATTGGTTAAGCTGTACCAAGCGAAACAAAATCTACTATGTTGCTGTCCTCCTACTGCATTATAAATATGAGAGCTCTCTCCTCTTCTAAGGTAGTGAAGGACATGGGGAGCAAGGAGTTCAAGTCCTAGGAGGCTTCTTAGCCTCCTACAACTAATTTTTCTTTCTTTTCTTAGTTCTAGTTTTAGTTTTAATATGCTTTTTCTTAGTTCACCTCTTAGCTAGAGCTAGAGGTGAAATTTGTAGTTAGTTTCAATGCTTAATTCATTAGTTCAAGTACTCCTTTAGCTTTGGATTTTGAAGTTGTAGTTTGAATAAAGTTGAATTTTTAAATGAATTATGAGAATTTGTGTACTCCGGACATGAATTCCTTGCAATTCTCTGAGATTGTCATGACGGGATTGTTTAGATTCGAATTGTAGTAACTCTTGCTCATGCCATAGTCTCTTAGCATGACTGTTACTTCGAAAGCTACAAGTTCGAGTTCTATGTGCTTCATTAGAACTAGAAATTTGATTTTCATATTTAAGTGGGACTGTTTGTGCTTGAATATTATATCCTCTAATTAGATAAGAGATAAAACTTTGATTCTAATTGTGTTATGCTTGGGTAAATGGATGGCATTGTACCACTACAAGTGGATCCTTGATGCTCTAGTTCTTCTCAATTCTCATATTTTCCTTATTTTATGTTTAAAACTGATTTCATAAACCCTTTTAGATTCTAGTGATTAGGATAGTTCAAATTGTTTATCTCTTTCCCCGTGGATCGACCTCAGTCTTACTGAGAATTATTACTACATTGCAGCCTTACACTTGAGGCGAGCGAATAAGTTTTTGGCACTGCTGCTGGGGAAAAGGTTAAATGGTTCTAATTGTTCTAGTAACTATAGAGTAGTCTTAGTTAGGTAGGATTTCTAATTTTTTTACAAACAACTTTTTCTGATTTTTCTAAGTACTAACAGTATTTTTTTAAAATTTTTGTAGGAACATAGTTGCTGACATAGTTCTCACCCTTAACGGGTAACATCTCACCATCTCCTTTCTTTTGTTCTTTTTTTATAGATTAAGGTAATTTTCAATTCCTTTGAATTTCATCATGGCTAATTGGATGGGTAGTGCTTATGCATACCTTTTGGAAGATGAGAAGCTGGACCATGGGATCCAAACTTATTGTGATCGGGATCCCTCCAAGCATGAGTTTTTTTTCGAGATTCAAACAAGCTCCACTACCCCCCACGTAAGACAATGCGTGATTACATTAATGAAAGCAATACACATATTGAGATAGGGCGAAAGACGACGGGGGAGTACTAGAACGAAGCAAAATCGAATAATGATATATTGAGGACAACATTACGTGATTATTGGATTAAAAATAACATGAGTGTTCCACCAGTTATGGTAGGAGGTGTACAACATCAAAAGAAACGAGTGAATAGTGGCCAAACGGTTAAGACAATGCGTAATCACTTATATGGATATGCTTATCAACCATTACATAGCTCTTCATCTTACAATGCGTATGGTCTTAATTGGGGAAGCCACCATTCTCCTTATTCAAGGGAAGAAACAACCATGGTTATCAATAATCACCCTAAAACGTCTTCCTCTTATGATGACATGTATACATAAATCCTTGAGGCCTTAAAGAAAGAATATGAGTATGAGCAATCAAATAAAGCCTACTCGCCATCTTGTGAAGACGTTGAGCCTGAATTTGGGGGCATTAAATCAATCTCTTCTAATGAGGAGGATGAGGCTATCCAAGTCCCACCTTCTTCAGATATAATGAATAAACTTTTAGAGGAGATCGATCTTGATGATTTCAATGTCATCATCAATTATGGTGACTCCACTATCTCTTATGGATGCTTTGAACTTAATGATAAAGAGATTTCAATGACGATTGATGAACTCGAGGAATCCATAAAATCTGAAAGCGATAGTGGGGTTACCTACAATGATGGTTCGGTGGATGCTTATGAACCTATGGTTTCTTTTTTCTAAGGGCATAATGATTATAAGTCTCTGGAGGATATGCATGTTAGAGAGATGGCCAAAGTTGATTTTTTTGAATCCTTCCATCAACACATGACAAATTCTATTGTGGAAGACCTCTCTTTGATTGAAAATTTTGTTTCTTTAGATGATGAGGTGGCACAATCTGAAATTTTAAAAGATCAACCAATGCCAGATGATATGCTTACTGAAATTACGGTATAAGTTTGATTACCGCACTTGTAGAAGCAAGAAACTTGTTTCTTTGTTCTACAGGGGGGTGAATAAGACACTTTAAATTTAACAATTTAAACACTCATAGACATATAAATGTTACTAGAAGACATGAGAATATAAATTGCATCTCGGAAACATTTCCACAAACACTTGATATGCTTGATTCTATTTATGTGACTTATTACTTAGTAATAACAAAACATGTTATAATCAATTCATCTCAAGTATGGAAAGAGTAAAGCAATTGCATATAGGTAGATAGAAATCACTCACCACATAACAAATGATTTTATAGTGGTTTGGTTATGTACTTACTCCACTCCCGGCTGATCCACTCACTCCTTGAGTGGCCGAATTTCACTTTCACAATGGTTTTAAATGATGTTAACCATAAACCTTAACAACCTACACAAGAACTAGACTTCAACACATGGATTTATCCTTCCCTAAGACTAATTCATCAAATACTTGTCTTACACAAGGACTCAACCGAGTTTGGGTCTTCAAACTCTGAAACACAAATCTTAACTCTTGAGAAGGTTTCTTGGACTCGAGAAACTAAAATATACTTAGCTGATTGAGCCCCTTGATAGTGCCTTGGATCAAGAAGCTTCGACTTGCACGAACGGATTCTTCAGCTCCCTCGATCAGCAACCTTGTATTGAATGCTTGCTTGTACCTTCCAAGGTGAGGGATTAGGGTTTGGTTGAAACTCTCTAAGATTTAAGGCTTTAAATGATAGAGAAGGGCTTCACCAAGATCTTCATTAATGACATTAATGATAAGAGAATATAGCATATGAAGATTAGGTCAAGAGCCATTAATGAATTCTTGAGTTCATGTTTCAATACAAGCTATGAATGCTCGTTAATGTTGCTGAAATCAACATGGATTGAATAAAGAAATCAAGGAATCAAGGCTTAGGGAAGAAGGGATGGGTAGCAAAGTGCCTAACCAAGCTCTTGAGGATTCTCAACTTGTAGGAGACCTAGATCTAGTAAGGGTATGATATAGAGTTGTAAACAATGGCTAGAAAACGATCATAAAACAGACAAATCGATAGATGTTGAGCCTCTAATTTATACATATTCTAACCCTTATCATCACACATTATGCATGGTTTACGTGTTTAAAGTCCAAACTAATACATGTTTTTGTGTTTACAGGAATGAGAGAAGGATTTCACCAAGATGATGTTTAATGATGATACTTTACACACATTGAAGACCAAGGAATCAAGTGTCAAAGGATGGAAGAAAGAAGCAAGAAGAAGAGGAAAAGAAAAAAGAAGAAACCATCTTGGCCGATTGATCGGTTGACCTGACCGATTGATCGTCAGGTTGGTCAATTGATCCCCTGGCCCAACCAATTGATCGGCCACTCTGTTTATGCCTCTGGACTGAAAGATGCACCAACGATTGATCGGTTTCCCAAACCGATTGATCGCTTAGCCTGAGCGATCAATCGTCCAAACTCAGAATTTTATGCTAAAGTCTCTGGACACTTTTTGTCCTCGCCGATCCATCGCCCAGCATCGCCGATTGATCGCCCACCGCAAGCGATCAATCGCTCAGCTCTAGAGATCAATCGCCCGAGCCATCAGGATTCTGGGTTTTCTATTAAAGTCTCTAGGACACTTTTTGTCCGGTGCGATCTATCGCCCACCACCTACTATCCATCGCCCTATCCATCGCCCATCACAAGCGATTAATCGACCACCCTGGCCGATCAATCGCCCGTGCGGCCAAGTCCAGAAACTTCTATTTCTGGTCCAATTTTCTCTACGCAAGTGCGTAACTTTACACAATTTCTAGAAGGTTCCGTGCAATTGGGGCATGAAGGCTATAAAATGACTCCTCTAATTCGATCTAAAAGCATCCTAGAAGAGATTGGAAGTTGTGGAAGAGGAGGAAGCTCTGTGGAGTACTGCAACTCCGGTTTCTCTGGTTTTTTTAGTTTTTCTTTATGTTTTTCCTTGATTCTAGTTGTAGTATGACAATGCTTGGCTAGAACCTCTCAGCTAGGGCTGAGAGGTGAAGCTTGTAGCTAATATCATGTTTAATTCAGTTTGATTCAAGTACCTTTACTTTAAGTTTGGATTTTTATTGTTCTAGTTTGAATGAAAGTTGATATTTTTAGAAGTTTTATGAGAGTTCATGTACTCTGGACATGGATTCCTTGCAATTCTCTGAGATTGTCATGTTTGTTTCATTAGATTCAAATTGTAGTAACCCTTGAGCAAGCCATAGTTCATTGGCATGGCTATTACTTCGAAGGTTAAATGTTTGAATGCTATGTGCTTGATTAGAACTAGAACTTGAATTTTTTACTTGAATGGGATTATTGTGCTTCAATGGTTTATCTTCCGACTATATGAGAGATAGAACTTCAATTCTAGTTGTGTTTCATGCTGAGTGAATGAATTAACATGGATTGCTACAAGTAGATCCTCAATACCTTTGTTCTCTCTTTATTCTGAGATTTTCTTAAATTACTGTTTTAGTTTAGTTTACGTAATTGAATATCTAAATCACTTAAATCTTAGTTGCTGGAATAATGTAGAATTGGTTTCCTAATTCCCTGTGGATCGACCTCGGTCTTATCGAGATTATTACTACATCGCAGCCTTACACTTGAGGCAAGTGAACAAGTTTTTGGCGCCGTTGCTGGGGAATTTAGATAAACGGTTTTAGATTATTTTAGTGGCTGTAGAAGTAGAAGTAGATAGGTTTTTCTGATTTCCTAGGATTAAAAAGTTGTTTTGTTTTGTAGAAATTCTTCCATAGTTCAAGCGAATTAGGTAATATCCTTCTAACTTAGTGCTTTTTATAGATTTTTTTTTTCCATTTTCAAGTTTTTGTTTTTTTGTTTAGGACTTAGGATTAGTTTAGTTCTTAGTTGTGTGGTTTATGTCCCGTTAGGAACATAACCACACCAATCGTCTCCAATCTGAAGGTGGTTTAGTTGGACCATTATCAGTCCATAGACGAGTCCGAAAATACCAAGAGCATTGTGATAGTTTGGGGAGTATGGATCAAACAGCTTTAAGGAATCCTCCCCCTTACTCCAACTACAAACGCAAATCAAGAGGGAGTAGGAGAGAATGAGGTACACAATGTTCCTACAATGAGATCTTTACGGGACTACCTACAACCGACCCGTACAACTACACCCTCGTGTGTGGTCTTATCACCAACCGGAGGAAACATTGATATAAAGCTGGGTGTGATTCAACTTTTGCAAAAGTTCCATGGGCTAAACTCTGAGAGCCTATACCTACACTTAAAGGAATTTGAAGAAGTGGTGGCTAGTTTGCAATATGCGAATGTTTCGGAAGATACCATAAAACTTAAACTTTTTCCCTTTTCATTGAAAGAAAGAACCAAGAGTTGGCTTCACTCTCTTAGACCACACTCGATAGGGTCATGGAATGAGATGACCTGGGAATTCTTGAAAAAGTTCTTCCCGGCTCATAAAACGAATACCCTTCGAAGAGCTATAATGAACTTTTCAGTTAAAGAGAATGAATCATTCTTCCAATGTTGGGAAAGGTTCAAGGACCTCCTACTTTCTTGCCCACATCATGGCTACGAAAGCTGGCGAATCATAAATTTCTTCAATGATGGATTAAGTTCTAACATGCGCTAATTTGTAGAGATGATGTGCAACGGTGAGTTTATGAGCAAAAATCCAGATGAAGCTTCGAGTTACTTGGACATGTTGGCCGAGAGTGCCTAATCATGAGATACCTCGAACAAATCTAGTAATCTCAAGCCTCCTCAACAAAAGGAGAAAGGAGGCATCTATATTTTTAAAGAAGAAGATGATGTGAATGCAAAGATAGCTAGCCTCACAAGGAAGGTCGAGGCCATGGAACTTAGCAAGAGTGAAACTTCTAAGTCCACGGAAGCCATTGAGAACATATATGGAATTTGTGCCACTAATATACACGCTACGCAAGATTGTCCTACAATTCCTGCATTTCAAGATGTTTTACAAGAACATGCAAATGCCACATATGGATATCAACGGCCTTTTAATGGACTGGTGGGTAACACGTATAATTCTACTTGGAAGAACCACCCAAATTTTAGTTGGAAAAATAATCCCACGAAAAATCCTACCAACTCTCAAGGAGGGCCATGCAAAATATGGCCCCACCTCAAATCTCAATGGAGGATACTCTAAAGGTGTTTATGCAAGGGCAAACGCAAATAAACCAATTAAATCAGCAAATGTTCCAAGAGCTTAAAGTTTCGGTTGATGAGATTAAGGGACGCTTGAATGCTAGGGAAGGGACCTTTCCAGCCCAACCTCAGCCCAATCCAAAGCAAGTACACGAAGTAAGCATCCATAATCTCCCCAACCAACATGTGGAGCAAGCCAAA
The DNA here is from genome assembly GCA_003013855.2 of Liriodendron chinense. Lineage (NCBI taxonomy): Eukaryota > Viridiplantae > Streptophyta > Magnoliopsida > Magnoliales > Magnoliaceae > Liriodendron > Liriodendron chinense. Next base: position 4,713,340 of record ML058394.1, on the reverse strand, counting down.
TCCATCACCACTCTTAGAAGTGGTAAGCAAATTGGCAAATCTATTCTGGTGAAGGCCGACAAGCCTAATTATTCGGTAAATTCTGAGGATGAGGACGGATCTAACTCAGCCCCACAAGAAACGGAACGCGTTTATAAGCCCGTAGCACCATTCCCTTCGAGATTGATTGCTCCAAAATCTCTTCCAAACTCTCATGATATTCTAGAGATTTTCAGACATGTCAAGATCAACATTCCATTGCTTGATGCCATTAAACAAATCCCCTCTTATGCCAAGTTTCTAAAGGACTTATGCACAACGAAATGCAAATATAATGTGCAACAAAAGGCCTTCCTAAATGAGCAAGTGAGTGCCATTCTCACTCAAAAGACCCCCAAAAATTCAAGGATCTCTGTAATCCCACAATTTCATGCATCATTGGTGACTACCGGATTGAACGTGCGTTACTAAACTTGGGGGCAAGCGTAAACTTGATCTCGTACTCAGTATACGAGCAATTGGGTCTTGGTGAATTAAAACCCACAAAAACCACATTACAACTCACTGATAGATCTATCCGTGTATCGAGAGGGATAGTTGAGGATGTTCTAGTCCAAGTTGACAAATTCTACTACCCGATGGATTTTATTGTCTTTGACACACAACCGGTTATAGATGCTAGCACTCAAATACCGGTGATTTTAGGCCACCCGTTCCTTGCTACATCAAACACAATTATCAATTGCCGGAATAGGGTAATGCAATTGTCCTTTAGAAACATGACATTGGAGGTGAATGTGTTCCATTTGAGCAAAAGGCATAGGGATGATGATGATGAGCTCTTCGAGGTAAACATGCTTGAATCTTTTGAAGAAGAAGAGCTCCTCCAACTTGAACCACTAGAAAGCTTGGAGACATGCTTGGCACATTTCGAGGATTCCAAAGACCCCATTATTAGTGAAATCATCCAAGCATTGAATTTTGAAAAACCGATAGTTGATACTAGCCGGTGGAGGCCTCATTTTAAAAGATTGCCACCAACCACATCAAGGCCTCTACCGTCTAACATCAAACCATCAAAGCTTGACCTTAAACCATTGCCATCCGAGCTAAAATATGTATATTTGGGTCAAGAAGAAACGTTCTCGGTAATCATCGCCTCTCACTTATGAAAAGACCAAGAGCTCAAGTTGATTAATCTACTCAAAGAACATAGGGGAGCCATAGGATGGACAATAGTGGACCTCAAAGGGATAGATGCTTCAGTATGTACTCACCGTATACACTTCGAAGAGAACGCAAAAATGACTAGACAACCTCAAAGAAGGTTAAATCCAAATATGATGGATGTTGTCAAAGCCGAGGTGTTAAAGCTACTAGACGTGGGTATCATCTACCCCATTTCGGATAGCCAATGGGTGAGTCCTACCCAAGTTGTCCCTAAGAAGTCCGGTATTACCATTATAGAAAACGCCAACAACGAGCTTATACCGACTAGAGTGACCACCGGTTGGCGTATGTGCATCGATTATCGGAAGCTAAACACGGTCATTAGGAAGGACCACTTCCCTCTCCCATTCATGGATTAAATTTTGGAGAGGTTAGCGGGTCACTCCTATTATTGCTTCTTAGATGGCTATTCCGGTTACAACCAAATTGAGATAGCCCCAGAAGACCAAGAGAAGACCACCTTTACATGCCCGTTTGGCACCTTCGCATACCAAAGAATGCCATTCAGGCTATATAATGCACCCGCTACATTCCAACGATGCATGTTGAGTATTTTCTCAGACATGGTGGGTGAATTTCTCGAGGTATTCATGGATGATTTTTCTGTTTTTGGTTGTACTTTCGATGAGTGCCTCAATCACTTGAAGTTGGTCTTGACAAGGTGTGAGGAGAAGAACCTTGTCTTAAACTGGGAGAAGTGTCATTTTATGGTACAAAGAGGAATAGTCCTTGGACATATCATCTCGTCCAATGGAATAAAGGTAGACCAGGCTAAAATTGATATTATTTCTAACCTACCACCACCCAAGATCATACGCGATGTGCGGTCCTTCCTTGGACACGCCGGTTTTTATAGAAGGTTCATTATCATATTTCTAGGCCCTTATGCAACATTCTCCAAAAGGAGAACCAATTCGAGTGGAGTGCCGATTGTCAATTAGCTTTTTCAAAGCTAAAAGACATGTTGACAACCGCTCCTATTATGTAACCACCGGATTGGTCCATTCCTTTTGAGTTGATGTGCGATGCGAGTGATTATGCTATTGGGGCGGTGTTAGGACAAATGAAGGACAAGAAGCCCCACGTTATCTACTATGCAAGCAGGACCTTGAACCCCACCCAAGTCAATTACTCGACTACGGAGAAGGAGCTCCTAGCCATTGTTTTTGCCTTGGACAAGTTCAGGGCATACTTGATAGGATCCAAGGTCATAATTTACACGGACCATGCAGCGCTGAAATACCTTCTTTCTAAGAAGGATGCTAAGCCCCGTTTGGTTAGATGGATCCTACTCCTCCAAGAATTCGACTTAAAAATCAAGGATAAGGAGTAGAGAACGTGGTGGTGGACCATCGATCCCATCTAGTTTTACCGAGTTCCATTGACGAGTCACCTATTGAGGACTCATTCCCTGATGAGCAACTCTTTGTTCCTATGCATCCACCATGGTATGCTGATATTGCAAACTATCTTTGCATAGGTGCGATGCTGACTCATTGGACTGCTCAGGATAAACGAAAATTTCTAAAGGAAGTGCGCAGATTTTTCTAGGATGAACCTTTACTTTTTAAATATTGCCCAAATTAAATTATTAGGAGATGCATCCCTAATGATGAACATAATTCTATGATCTCCTTTTTCCATGATCAAGCATGTGGGGGTCATTTTTTCGCCAAGAAAACCACTGCAAAAATTCTGCCGTATGGTTTTTATTGGCCAACTCTACTTAAGGACACCCACGAGTTTTGCAAAGCATGCTAGCGCTGTCAAAAGTTAGGAGGATTGTCCCATCAGAACATGATGCCTCTTACCTCAATTCAACATCTTGAAGTATTTGACTGTTGAGGCATCGATTTCATGGGACTGTTCCCCTCATCTTTTGGACATGTCTACATATTGCTTGTCGTAGACTATGTGTCTAAATGGATAGAGGCTATTCCATGTAAAACCAACGATTATCGTACGGTTCTAAAGTTCCTTAGAGAAAACATACTTTCCAAATTTAGAACGCCTCGAGCCATCATTAGTGATGGTGGTTCTCACTTTTGCTATAGGCCTTTCGAAGCCTTAATGAAGAAATATGGCATTAGACATAAGGTGAGTGCCCCAAACCACCCACAGACAAGTAGGTAAGCTGAAATTTCCAATCGAGAAATCAAACAAATTTTGAAAAAGACGGTGAGGTCGGATCGCAAAGATTGGTCGCTTAGATTAGACAATGCTCTTTAGGCTCACAGTACTGCTTACAAGACCCCCATTGGAATGTCCCCCTATAGACTTGTCTATGGAAAAGCGTGTCACTTACCTGTGGAAATTGAACACAAAGCCTATTAGGCGATTCAGGCATTGAACTTTAATGTTGACAAGGCTAGCTCGCTTTGCAAACTCAAAATGAATGAGCTTGACGAGATACGGAACGATGCTTACGAGAACTCGAGGATTTACAAGAGTAGGATGAAGGCCTTTCATGACAAGCACATCTTTAGGAAATCTTTCCATGAAGGTCAGAAAGTGCTCTTATATAATTTTCAACTTCATCTTTTTCTGGAAAAACTGTAATCTCGATGGACCGACCCATATATTATTAAAGAAGTTTTTCCTCATGAGGATGTTGAGGTAGAGAATGTAGTGAATGGTAATTGTTTTAAAGTGAACGGACAACGCCTTAAACCATTCGTTGAGAAATTTGATTTAGAGGACATGTCCATCACTCTAGATGATCTTGTGTATCAGGACGATTGATCTCCTAGTCTGACGGAGGTATAGTGTAGGATTTGGTTTTGTTTGATTTTCTGTTTTAGGTTATTAGTAGTTTAGTTGCCGGAGTTTTACACTTCCATGATCGACTCTCTCAGGTACTATCGTTCTCACTCTCCTTTATTTTACCATTGCTCTCATGTTCATGCTCATTGCATATCTTTTTGCATTGAGGACAATGCAGGATTTGGTTGGGAGGTGAGATGAGATTCCTCATCTAGCAATTTGTGGACATTTCGAGCATTATATGTTGAAAAAAATTTCAAAATTTTCTGACAATTCAAAACTCTTTTGGAAAACCTTGTTTCTATACATTCGGGAGGATACAAGTATAAGAAGAGGAGATATGAAGTGATGAATGTTGCAAGTCTTAAACTACTTTTAATATAATAGTGTTATATGTGAATTCTCCTATTTTATGATTGATAGAAAATTTGAACACTTTTACACCTAGTTCACATTACACGATTTTCATGGTTTGAAAGGATTATGTGATTTGTGGATTAGCTAAACTTAGATTTGAGGTGTTAAGGAACCAAGCCGGGGTACTTTGTCCATCCTTGTCCATGGAAAAATAATGAAAGATAAGGATTTCTAAAAATCCTATCTAATACATGAAAAGAAGGGAAAGGAAGGATGAAAACATGGGAATGATGGAGAATATGGCGGAAAAATTCGAAAAGGGCTACCTATTACTAGCTAGGGGATGGTCTACCTGTAACCAAAGCCGAAAATGGGACGTAGTGTGAAAGCCGTAGGAAGGACGGTAAGGCAAGTTCCTGTCATAGGCTTGTTGTTTATCTGTACACCTTGAGATCCATAGTTTAGTTGATCTATGAAGAAGATGATCCCGGAAACTCATGAGATGAGCCATCACTATGCACATTAGGTTGAATTTGTTCAAGTTCTTCTATTTATCAATTAATTAGCGGGGATTCTATATGAACACCTATTATGTTTGAGAGTTTAAGGTTTCAGCTTCTATTACCCAATTTTTTTTATTTTGGCACTTGTATGTCTTAGAATGTATAGAAGCATAGTTTCTGAAGCAGAGTTGAATTTTGGAGAATTGAATTTGCTTCACACATGTTTTGCTCGGGACTAGCAAAATGTTGGTTGGGGGGGTGTGTTGAGCCTCTAAGTTATACATATTCTAACCCTTATCATCACACATTATGCATGGTTTACGTGTTTAAAGTCTAAACTAATACATGTTTTTGTGTTTACAGGAATGAGAGAAGGATTTCACCAAGATGATGTTTAATGATGATACTTTACATACCTTGAAGACCAAGGAATCAAGTGTCAAAGGATGGAAGAAAGAAGCAAGAAGAAGAGGAAAAGAAAAGAGAAGAAACCATCCTGGTTGATTGATCGATTGACCTGACCGATTGATCGTCAGGGTGGTCGATTGATCCCCTGGCCCAGTTGATTGATCGGCCACTCTGTTTATGCCGCTAGACTGAAAGATGCACCAACGATTGATCGGTTTCCCGAAACCAATTGATCGTTCAAGAGGAGGAATTTCCAGACAAGTTGCTGCACAAAAAAAAGTCCCACCGATTGATCACTCAGCCTGAGCGATCAATCGCCCAAACTCAAAATTTTATGCTGAAGTCTCTGGACACTTTTTGTCCTCACCGATCCATCACTCAGCACCATCGATTGATCGCCCACCGCAAGCGATCAATCGCTCAGCTCCAGAGATCAATCGCCCGAGCCATCAGGATTCTAGTTTTTCTGTTAAAGTCTGTGGATACTTTTTGTCCTGTGCGATCCATCGCTCACCACCTGCGATCCATCGCCCATAACAAGCGATTAATTGACCACCCTGGCTGATCAATCGCCCGTGCGGCTAAGTCCAGAAACTTCTATTTCTGGTTCGATTTTCTCTGCGCAAGTGCGTAACTTTACGCAGTTTCTCGAAGGTTCTGCGCAATTGTGGCTTGAAGGCTATAAAAGGACTCCTTTAATTCGATCTAAAAGTATCCTAGAAGAGATTGGAAGTTGTGGAAGAGGAGGAAGCTCTGTGGAGTGCTGCAACTCCAGTTTCTTTGGTTTTTCTAGTTTTTCTTTATGTTTTTCCTTGATTTTAGTTGTAGTATGATAATGCTCGGCTAGAACATCTCAGCTAGGGCTGAGAGGTGAAGCTTGTAGCTAATCTCATGTTTAATTCAGTTTGATTCAAGTACCTTTACTTCAAGTTTGGATTTTTATTGTTCTAGTTTGAATGAAAGTTGATATTTTTAGAAGTTTTATGAGAGTCATGTACTTCGGACATGGATTCCTTGCAATTCTCTAAGATTGTCATGTTTGTTTGATTATATTCGAATTGTAGTAACCCTTGAGCAAGCCATAGTTCATTGGCATGGCTGTTCCTCCGAAGGTTACATGTTTGAATGCTAAGTGATTGATTAGAACTTGAATTTCTGACTTGAATGGGATTATTGTGCTTCAATGGTTTATCTTCCGACTATATGAGAGATAGGACTTCAATTCTAGTTATGTTTCATGCTTGAATAAATGAATTAACATGGATTGCTACAAGTGGATCCTCAATGCCTTAGTTCTCTCTTTATTCTGAGATTTTCTTAAATTACTGTTTTAGTTTAGTTTACGTAATTGAATCTCCAAATCACTTAAATCTTAGTTGCTACAATAATTTAGAATTGGTTTCCTAATTCCCTATGGATCGACCTCGGTCTTACCGAGATTATTACTACATCGCAGCCTAGCACTTGAGGCGAGCGAACAATAGACTCGAAAAAGGAATCGATAGATCGGAATTTTTATTCAAAGGAATTGTCGAATTGAAGAACAGACAGTTCGATATATCGAAATGGGGTTTCAATATATCGGAAGGCGTTTTCGATATATCAAAATGTCATTTCGATATATTAATTTTTATGTCAAGAGAGTTTGAAAGTTGCTGGACCTTTTCATCGATATATTGAAAACCTCAAATCCGATATATCGAATGGTTATCTGATAGATCGATTTTTATGTCCAGAGAGTTTAAAAGTTGTTGGACTTTTTCATCGATATATCAAACTGGGGTTTCGATATATTGAAAATCCCAAATCCGATATACTTAATGATTATCTGATAGATCGATTTTTATGTCCAGAGAGTTTAAAAGTTGTTGGACTTTTTCATCGATATATCAAACTGGGGTTTCGATATATTGAAAATCCCAAATCCGATATACGGAATGATTATCTGATAGATCGATTTTTATCTCCAGAGAGTTAATATTTACTGGATAATTTCCTCGATATATCGAACTGCTTTTTCGATATATCAGAGGTCTATCAGAAGTCTATCATAGGTCTATTGTTACACCCTAGTCTTCCAATACTCGGGTGTTCTCCTAAATTCTTCTTTCCTTTGAATAAATCATGAAATCACATATTTACACACTGATTAAAACCCAAAAATTTTGAAGACTACACATGAGACAATATTTTTAGAATCCTAACCTGGACGAAACTTTTGTTAGCAAGGTAGGTTGTGAGACCTCGGTTCTTCGTAATGCAGTCTGAGTACACATGCGTCTCGATCAACGCCTTCGATTGCCCATACGTGGCGCCCTTGAGCATTTAATATTGAAACCTAGTGACTCACATTGGATGACCTTGAAACCTTTGTTATGTTGACCGCGCTGTCATTGCAGTTGTGTTGGCGAAAACCGCACGCCAATCTGATACCTGAGCGCAAATTTATGGTCTTTTGATCAAAAAATGTAATTTCTACACACTTGTGTGGGGCCCACCTAATGTGGGGCCCATTGCATGGTCCCCTATATATTCATCTCTCATTATTGCATCTACCCAACCCCCATAATTATTAAATGCTTAATAATGATGAAAGGAAGAAAATAAATAAAATAAAAAGGGAGGGCAATGATGACACACCATGCCTCCCCCAAGTCTTCCCCATTCCCTTCTTCAATTGCAAAAAATAAAATAAAAATAATAAATAATATTAGTGATAATATAGTATATAGAGGTAAAGAAGGGACGTCCACCCTCATCCCCCTTCTTCCTTCTCCTTTCATCCATTCACATCAAGAGAGAGAGAGAGAGAGAGAGAGAGAGAGAGAGAGAGAGTAGGGTTGTGATTTTTGGTGGGCCATCATTGGCCTCTCCTTTCATCTCAACCATTAATTAAGACTATCAAGTGAGTCTACACCCCTCCTTCCCTCCTCTTCATCCTCTTTTATTTCTTTATTTTTATGGATGTGTGTGGGGCCCACTAACTGTTGAACCTCCAATTTATACATTTGCCAACCCATTACATCACATTATATGCATGGTTTGCATGCATAAAAGACCCTTATAATGCATGTTGTGTGAATGTAGGATTGAGAGAGAGACTTTACTCCATTAATGCTTAAAAGACACATTTAGGAGCCTTTGATGAAGACCCAAGGTGGGCCAAAGAAAGAAGAAAGCAAGGAGAGGAGAGAGAGGAAGAAAGAAAGAAAGAAATTATGAAGAAATGAGGTCCGACCGGTCATGACTGGTCGGCCAAGGGAGCCACTACCGGTCTTGACCGGTCAGCCACCCTCCTACCCCTCTATATAGGTCACTGGACCAAGGACCAGTGTGGTCCGACCGGTCGGCCAACTGGTCGGGCACCTCTCTGGACTCTTTGGACCTCTGCTAGATCGGTCTAGATCGGTCGGCCAGTCATCTCAACCGATCTAGACCGATCGGCCAACAGGTAGCCAGTGTAATTTGCTAAAATTTAGCAACTTCTTCAACAAGCTCCGATTTTTTAGGCGCAAGTGTGTAAGTATTGCGTAATTCTGAAATATTCTGAGGCCGTAGGGCCTCTCTACTATAAAAGGATGCCTAGGGGTGGATCAAAAGACATCATAGAAGGCTTGAGAAGTCGTGGGAGGTGAAGGAGATTGCTGTGGAGAGTTTACAACTCCTCCAAACTTGGTTTTTTTTTTTATGTTTTTCATTAGTTTCCTTTGAGTTTTAGTTTAACCTATTAATGGTTGGCTAAACCTCTTAGCTAGGGCTAAGAGATGAAGCTTTTAATTGTTTGCAATCTTCAATTTGAATTCGTTCAAGTACTTTTTGGTTTTATGAAGAACACTTCTAGTTCAAGTTTGAAATAAAGTTAGTATTTTTAGTTAATCTTCTATCTCTTTTGATTGCTTTTACATGGGATGTTTTGATTACTGAAATTGCTTAATGGGAGTGTTGATTGATAAGATTTTGGATTGTAGACATCCTAGATTCATCATGATATGTTGGATGCTAGGGGATCTTACAAACTAAGTTTCCTAAGAGCTTATCTAGAACTAAACTAGAAGAGGTTCTTATCTTTTGATTTAATCTAAGATAGGTGTTTATGTATTGATTTTGGTTCAATAGAAGTTTAATTCATGCTTCTAAATCAAGTCTAGTGACAAGGCTTGAGGAAGAATCATGAATGTGATCTTGCTTGTTTTGTGAAGGATTGGGTTGTGTGATTGAATACACCAAATGCCTTAGTTGATTATGAGAGGACCATATCAGTGGATGATCCATCTATGTTAGATGCATTATGATGATTTAATTGCTCTATATTTCGATTGGATAGAGATAGAACTCCAATTCCAATTATGTCATTAGCTTGAATGGTTTGAATTGGCATTGTGAATGATTATTAGTGGATCCTTAGCGCTCTAGCGTTTATTTTCCTGATTTAAAAAATAGATAGTTTTATGTTCTTAATTTTCACCCATCTATACAAATCCAAATTTAGCACATCCTAGTTCTAAAACTTAGAATTGTTACGACAATCCCTGAGGATCGACCTCGGTCTTACTGAGAATTATTACTACATCGCAGCCTTGCACTTGAGGCGAGCGAACAAGTTTTTTGGCGCCGCTGTCGGGAATTAGGTTAACGGTTCTAAATCTTGTAATTAGGGTATAGTTAGGTTAAATAGGTTAGGTTAGGATTCATTGTTTTAATAGGTTTTTGTTATAATTTTCTACTACTAACAGATTTTGTTTGTTTTGTAGGATTTTTCTTCTCTGACATAGTTCTTCCATCCGGTAACCCTGTTCTAACTTAGACTCATTTAATTTTTAGTTTTTGTTTTCGTTTTTAGATTTTATATTAGTTAGTTTTTTGTGTGTTTTATGTCTCATTGGGAGCGTGATCATACATCGCGACTTCCAAGTGAGGGATATTTAGTTGAAGGCCTAGTCTATCACAGACGAGTTAAAAAACGTCTAGGAAATCCTGAATCGTTTGAGATCATGGCTGAGAATGAACCACATAATGTTGAAGATATTGAGCATGATGCACCACCAATTAGGGCGGAACGTAATGAGAATAAGGAACACTATGTTCCTTCCGGTTAACACATTGAGAGATTATCTACAATCGGAGAGAACAACCATGTCTTCGTACATTATTTTTCCAAATAATGCAGGAAATGTGGACCTTAAACTGGGAATTATCAATTTATTTCCGAAATTCTATGGACTCAACTCTGAAAGTCTATATGCGCACCTTAGTGAATTTGAGGAAATAGTCCAACACCTTTCAATTTAATGATGTCTTCCAAGATGTAATCAAACTGAAATTGTTCCCCTTCTCTCTAAAAGACAAAGCCAAAGTATGGTTTCAATCACTTAAACCTAGAAGCATCAGGACATGGGCTGAAATGACCCGGGAGTTCCTTAAAAAGTACTTCCCGGTTCATAAAACCAATGCACTAAGACGGACTATTATGAACTTCTCCCAAAAATGAGATGAAACATTTTTCAATGTTGGGAGAGGTTCAAGGATCTTTTATTAGAGTGCCCACACCATGGTTATGAAAAGTGGTGCTTGATTGACTTTTTCCATGCCGGATTGAGTTCAAACATGCGCCAATTTATCCAAATGATGTGCAATGGTGAGTTTTTTAACAAAGCAGCCGATGATGCTTGGGATTAATTTGATATGCTAGCCGAGAATGCCCGATCTTGGGACATCTCTAATCCGACTAGTAATCCCAAGTCAACCCCAAGAGAGAAAGGAATACATGTATTGGATGGGGAGGATGATTTAAATTCAAAGGTGGCAAGTCTCATAAAGAAGGTTGAGGCCATAGAATTGAGGAGTGTTAACATGTAACCACCGGTGAGGTCGTTGAGAGTGTATGTGGTATTTGTGAGAGTGATGTTCACTTGACAAAAGATTGCCCAACAATCCCTGCGTTTCAAGATATCTTGCAAACTCGATTGATTGCTACAAATGCTTACCAACGCCCCTTTAGTGGACCATATTTTAACTTGACTAGTCCTGAGTGGCGGTGTAAACCAAATTTTAATGGAAAAAATGGACCCATGGTAAATACAAACAATGCGTCCTAAGGGCCTCCTCAAAAGAGCACTCTTGAGGATACGTTGAACGCATTCATGATTGGCCAAACTCAGATAAATCAGTCCAACATGCAAGCCATGAATGAACTTAAAATTTCGATTGAAAGAATTGAGACACACGTAGGAGTTAGGGAGAAAGGGACTGTTTTGACCCAATATCATCCTAACTCTAAGGAACAATTGGAAACAAACACCAATTCTTCAACCCATCCTCATGTGGAACATGTTCAAGCCATCACAACTCTTAGAAGTGGAAAAATAATTGAAAAATCTAAACCGGTGAAGGCCACAAAGGCTAATGACCCGGTTGATTGTAAGAGTAAAGGTGAATTGAACGATGCTCAACAAGATGAAGAGCTGGAGCGTGTGTATAAACATGTGGCCCCATTCCCCCAACGTCTTGTCTCAACAAAAAAGTCCAAGTGAAAATCAGGACATCCTAGAAGTCTTCCAACAAGTCAAAATCAACATTCCCTTGTTGGATGCAATTAAGCAAATTCCTTCATACGCCAAATTTCTAAAGAATCTATGTGCCGTAAAGCATAAGCGAAACGTGCACAAGAAAGTATTTTTGACGGAACAAGTGAGTGTCATCATACAACATAACACTCCCCCCAAATTCAAAGATCCTGGAAGTCCTATAATCTCTTGCATGATAGGTAACTTCCGGATCAATACAGCACTTCTCGATTTAGGGGCTAGTGTTAACTTGATTCCCTACTCGGTATATGAGCAACTTGGACTTGGTGAATTAAAACCCACCAAGATAACTTTACAACTTGCGGATTGCTCGTTGAAATACCGAGAAGAGTAATTGAGGATGTGTTAGTCCAAATCGATAAGTTCTACTACCCGGTAGACTTTATGATTCTGGATACACAAGCAGTCACAAATGCATACACTCAAGTTCCTACCATTCTAGGCCAACCATTCCTAGCAACCGTCAATGCTATAATCAATTGTAGGAATGGGGTTATGAAAATATCCTTTGGAAATATGACTATGAAGCTGAATGTGTTTCACTTACACAAACAACAAGAGGATGAGGATGAGGATGAGGATGAAGATGAAGATGAAGATGAGATCCACATGATTAATTTCATAGATACAATTGTGGATATTAATGAGGCCTTGGAAGAGCCAAAATTGGACAACTTGATTGACAAGACACTAATCGCTGTGTCGAATAATTTTGTTATGCAGGAACTTGATGGATTTGTGCTTGATTTTCCTATGGAGAGGCCAATTTCTGAAAGTGTAGTGGTTGAGGACGTATTCCAACCTATACAAGTGACTGAGAAAGTCGAAGTTTCCTACACTCTGGAAGAGTGTTTGGCATATTTTGAGGATTGGGATGATCCTATGATCCGTGACATTGTCAATGCCTTAAGGAAAACTTCACCGGTGCCCACAAAGACTCCTTCAACAGTGTGTAAAATTGATTTATCAATAGTGGAGGCACCGGTAGAATCTGAAAATGTGGAGACCATAATGACTTTTGAAGAAGAATTTCAAGTCTCCGCATCTCTTTGGTTTATACAAACCGAAGAGAACCATCTCTGGGATGATCCTTATCTGAATATTTTTTCCTAGATAAGTTGCAAAGGAGATTCATATTTGATGAATTCCAACCGAAGAAATCTTCCTTTCCTAACAAATGGAGTGATAACTTTGAGAAACCTGTTGAATTTTTTCAACAGAATTTTCAATGGATTAGAATGACAAACATCACTCATGTGCACTATGAAGCAGGATGGTGGATGGTATTACTAAAAAAATCTTTTACTCTACCTACTAATTCTGCTAAACTCCATTCCTTTGGATGATCTTATTTATCAAGATTAACCTCCTAGTCTGACGGAGGTAGAGAGTAGTTCATTTATTTTAATTGTTTAGTTGTTTGTAGTTGCAACCTTCCATGATCGACTCTCTCAGGTACTCTCGTTCTCACTCTCCTTTATTTTATCATTGCTCTCATAATTCATGCTTATTGCATATCTTTTTACATTGAGGACAATGCAATATTTGGTTAGGGGGTGAGATTCCTCGAATCTAGCAATTTGTGACATTTCGAGCAAGGTTTTTGTAGAAAATTTTCAAATTTTCTAAAATATCAAAACTCTTTTAGAAAACTTCGTTTCTATGCACTTGAGATGTCATGAGTATGAAAGGATGAAAGATGAAATGATATGATTTTGAAATCTCTAAATTAATTTAAACATGATAGTTTTACATGTGAATTCCCCTATTTATATCATCGATAGAACATTTGAACACTTTTGAGTCTAGTCCACATTACACAATTCTCATGATTTAAAGGGATTACTAGACTTGTAGATTGGTGAGACTGAAGATTTGAAGTGTTTAGGAACCAAGCCGGGGTACTTTGTCCATCCTTGTCCATGGAAAAATAACGAAAGATATGGATTTCTAAAAATCCTATCTAATGTGTATGAAAAGGAAAAAAGGAAGGAAAATATGGGTATGATTGAGAATATGGTGGAAAATTCTGAAAAGGGCTACCTATTACCAACTGAGGGATGATCTACCCGTAACCAAAGCCGGAAAAGGGACGTAGTGTGAAAGTCGTCGGAAGGACGGTAAGGCAAATTCCTGTCATAAGGCAATTAATTAATCTATACTCTTATATATTTAGTTTAGCTGATTTATAAAGAAAGTAATCCTGAAAAGTCATGAGATGAACATGCACAATGCAGACTAGACCATTCATGTTCAGATTTATCTATTTGTCAATAAATCGATGGGGACTCTATGTGAACACTTATTATGTTTGGAAAAGTTATGATTTCAATCTCTCATCATTTAGTTTTTCTGATTTTTGCACTTATGTCTTAAAGTCTATAGAACCATAGTTTTCAAGCGAGAGTTAAGATTTTAGAGAAAGGGATTGTTTCACGCATGTTTTGCTCTGGACTAGCAAAAAGCTGGTTGGGGGGTGTGTTGAACTTCCAATTTATACATTTGCCAACCCATTACATCACATTATATGCATGGTTTGCATGCTTAAAAGACCCTTCTAATGCATGTTGTGTGAATGTAAGATTGAGAGAGAGACTTCACTCCATTGACGCTTAAAAGACACATTTAGGAGTCTTTGATGAAGACCCAAGGTGGGCCAAAGAAAGAAGAAAGCAAGGAGAGGAGAGAGAGGAAGAAAGAAAGAAAGAAATTGTGAAGAAATGAGGTCCGACCGGTCATGACTAGTCGGCAAAGGGAGCCACGACCGGTCTTGACTAGTCGGCCACCCTCCTACCCCTCTGTATAGGTCACTTGACCAAGGACCAGTGTGGTCCGACCGGTCTAGATCGGTCGGCCAACAGGTGGGGCACCTCTCTGGACTCTCTAGACCTCTGCTAGACCGGTCTACATCGGTCGGCCAACCATCTTGACCGGTCTAGATCGGTCGGCCAATAGGTAGCCAGTGTAATTTGCTGAAATTCAGCAACTTTTTCAGCAAGCTCCGATTTTTGAGGCGCAAGTGCGTAAGTATTGCGCAATTCTGGAAGATTCTGAGGTCGTAGGGCCTCTCTACTATAAAAGGACACCTAAGGGTGGATCTAAAGACATCATAGAAGGCTTAAGAAGTCGTGGGAGGTGAAGGAGATCGCTGTGGAGCATCTACAACTCCTCTAAACTCGATTTTTTTATGTTTTTCATTAGTTTCCTTTGAGTTTTAGTTTAACCTATTAATGGTTGGTTAAACCTTTTAGCTAGGGCTAAGAGGTGAAGTTTTTAATTGTTTGCAATGTTCAATTCGAATTTGTTCAAGTACTTTTTGGTTTTATGAAGAACACTTCTAGTTCAAGTTTGAAATAAAGTTAGTATTTTTAGTTAATCTTCTATCTCTTGTGATTGCTCTTACATGGGATGTTTTTATTACTGAGATTGCTTAATGGGAGTGTTGATTGATAGGATTTTGAGTTGTAGAGATCCTAGATTTATCATGATATGTTGGATGCTAGGGGATCTTACAAACTAAGTTTCCTAAGAGCTTATCTAGAACTAAACTAGAAGGGGTTCTTATCTTTTAATTTAATCTAAGATAGGTGTTTATGTATTGATTTTGGTTCAATAGAAGTTCAATTCATGCTTCTAAATCAAGTCTAGTGACAAGACTTGAGGAAGAATCATGAATGTGATCTTGCTTGTTTTGTGAAGCATTGGATTGTGTGATTGAATACACCCAATGCCTTAGTTGATTATGAGAGGACCATATCAATAGTGGATGATCCATATATGTTAGATGCATTATGATGATTTGATTGCTCTATATTCCAATTGGATAGGATAGAACTCCGATTCCAATTGTGTCATTGGCTTGAATGGTTTGAATTGGCATTGTGAATGATTATTAGTGGATCCTTAACGCTCTAGTGTTTATTTTCCTGATTTAAGTATAAAATAGAAAGTTTTATGTTTTTAATTTCCACCCATCGATACAAATCCAAATTTATCCAATCATAGTTCTAAAACTTAGAATTGCTACGACAATCCTTGAGGATCGACCTCGGTCTTATCGAGAATTATTACTACATCGCAGCCTTGCACTTGAGTCGAGCGAACACTAACATGGGACCCCTGTGTGCATGTGTGGCTGGCCATAGAGGCCAATTATGTGGCCCCTAATGCTGGCCCACCTTGATGTAATTATTAATCTCATACGTCAACATAATCCCATTTTTCAATCTGGACAGACGTTTCTAATATTTATATAAAATCAACCATGTTTCAATCTAACCTGAAACTTAATGAAGGTATGGACCGCAATTAGCTAACGCTGGACCAAATTTCGTAGTGATCTGACGGTCCGATCGTCCATAATATTAAATTTACTGGCCTGCTGTCTAGCAGCATACAGATGGTCACAAATTTCCTAAAATGGACAACTTTTTGGTCCATTTAATGAGCCCATTAGAAATATTTGATCCATTGGGATCATAGATCATCAAAATATCTTTCCAATGACATATATCATCCTCAATCAGAGTTCGGACGACCAAGATCTTGGCCACGCACGAAAATGTGTCTGAAGGCTCGTTGTGACCATATGTTATGTGGGCCATATCCGTGATTTTAGCAGTCAGATCAAGTTGATAATTTTTATGTACTTACTTAGCTTGGTTAGTTAAGGGATGGACGGTCTTTATAGTTAGGTTCTTCAAAAATAAAACTTAGCAAGTTTTGGACCGTTGGTTGCTCCTATAAAGGTATACCTTGAACTATTATGTATGTATCAGATGTATCCAAATCTATGTACGGCTGGAAACCTATAGGTCGACTAAATGTTATATTCTACAACTATCCATTGGATTAGATTTACCAACAGATAATATAATCATAGGGATTTGATCAACCCAGCCCATGTGCCCTTGATGGGTATGTTGTGTATGTTATCCATGCCATTCATCCTCTTATTGTGGGTCCCACTCACATGGGGACTGGGACCCACTCGTGATGTATATGTTTTATCACATTGACATCCATGTGCTAAATGTACGTATTTTATTCACACATTTCTAGCGCATGGGCCCCACTTGCCTTGTAACATTTTCTTTAAAATTTTTGTTTACTGGAAAATTTTCTAAGTACCAAAACTGTGTTGCAAGTAGGCCACATTGAGACCTAATGTTGGGCCCCAAAACCTGCATATATGAGTCCTACCATGGGGGATGTCCTTTTCACATATCAATGTGTTGGAATATCCTATAACTTCTCTGTAATCGGCCCCCATGCGTTGGTGAAGTGGGCCCAAAGTTGGGGTTGACATAGCTGAGAACTATATGTCTGATTTTCTAAGTTTTGGGCCATCTTTGGGCGTCCATGGTGGGCCCCATGTAAGATATATGTGGAGGCCACCAATTGAGATTTTCAATCTATATATGTGTCTAGAAAAATAATATATTACCTGGGCTAGACTGGGCCCCATATGATTAGAAAGTTGATCCCAAGATGGGGACAAGAAATGGTGCGTAGGAATTTCTGGGCAGAAATTCGAAGTGCCCATGTTTGCATTGTACCAAAAATCATATGTGCGTATCTAGTAGGCCATAACTTATGGTATTTAGAGATCATACATGGGTCTACCAGGAGAACTTAACAGAACGTCAAAAGGTGGTCCCATTTGATGGAGGTACGTGCCCAAAGTCGGGCCAAAACCATTACTGCACTACCATTTTGCACAACTCTAAGTACCTATGTTTGGGCCCTTGTTAAAAATTGTACATAGGCAACCAAAGAGATCCATCTTATGAGTTTTGAAGACCACGCATTGGTATACCAAGTGGCCATTTTATTTGTCCAAAAGCTGGCCCCTTGTGATCACTAATTGGACCCAAACATAGCCTAAAACCATTTCTACATGGAAATTCTATTTAATTAGAAATCTACGTGGGGCCACATCCATGGGATCCACTACCTTCATAAAGTATTAAATAGGTCATTTAAACCATAAACCCTGAATCTAGATTGTATAGATCAACTCCCTAAAATTCTAGAGCCACCATCCTAGGGTTAATCCTAAACGTATAAGTTATGAGATATGATAATCTAACTGCATAAATGATTTAAAACGTGGTAGGGTTGAATTTTAGTGCGTGTTCGCATGTTTCAAGTTACATTGGGAGACGCTTCGATTCTTAAGGTGATGATTCCTCCCCTTGAGCTTTTCATCTTCATGTTAATGAAGTAATAGTTTTATTCATCTATAACTGATAATTTTATTGTCTCATGATTACCTCTTTTGTTTAATTTTTTCATAAATCATATGTTTAATTTTGTTATACGTGAATCTCTTTATAACTGTGAATTATTTACGAATTTTGAAATTGTCATATCCACTCCTCAAGTTTGGAATCTGAAAGTGGAATGTGAATTTGGATGGTTGCAATCACCTATATTTGACGGGACCTTAAACTGGTGGCCTTTGGAAGCGATAAATTAGAAAGATTTTTTATGATGTCCTTATATGGACTCGTTGGACTGAATGTCCTAATGAGATGAGTTGTTGGGATTCCCGATGTACTTAATGAACCAAGGGTCCTGTGAGATAAATTATTGATTATGTCCCTAGTTGGACTTGTGTGGAAATATTTTGGAGAATTATTGTGATGAAAGGCCACTAGTTGTAATGGGATGTCATAATTGGTTTGGTTGTAAATTGGAATAATAATAGTTGGTTTAATCATGCATGTCATGGCACAGACGGGACGTGTGGTGACAAGCCATATTACTGTCGGGTGGTCTGGTTGCTAAGAGCACGTACCCTCGAGGTATTTTCGCTGGCTTTAGACCACCATAGAGTGCGTCATTCACTAAGAGCACATACCTTTGGTATTTTCGCTGGTGATGACCACTCGTGATATTGTGGGGCTAATGTGTGTCCTTAGTGACTTCCAGACCACTGGGTGAGGCCGATGTGTGTCCTTAGTGACTTTCGGATCACCACTTGATAGATTTGTATTGTGGGGCTAATGTGTGTCCTTAGTGAATTCCAGACCACGTTTTCCAGCTGGATATGCATCCCAGGCTGAGGGACATGTGCATGCACTAATGCATTTAAGAAAGACTGCATCATGGATGTTTTGTGCATTTTTTTATTCTTGATTAATGTGTTGGTGTGTAATCTTGAGGGGACCTTACATCGAGCTAGCCACTCATGCTGTTAAATTTCAACTGTACAGTTGGTGTAGGTGATTTGAATAATGTACAGGTTATATTGGAATGGAGCACGATGCTCAGGTTATGCTGATGTCATAGATCAAAGGGCCGTGTTTAATGATTGCTGCTTTAAATTTTATATATAATTGTAATTATTTATTACTGTATTCTGAATTAAATTCGAGATATTCGATATATATAAGCCCTATGGGCACCAGTCTGAGATGTTTATTGTATCTTTCCTATATGCATGATTTGTTTTCTTCTGCGGTGAATAACCTTCTTAGAGTAACAGTTGAAAATGGATTGAAATGTGGGTTTTCTTCATAGGCTAATGCTCGGGTCTTTGAAACATGGGTCTAGAACTCGGGTTGCGAAAATCTAGGGTGTTACATCTATCGAAAATCCTATTTTTTTCTATTTTTTAGGATTCTTCAAAGGGCTGTCAACAAAAAGGTTCAAAGGCTGATTACTTGGAACCAGGTCATTCTTAATGGCTAAGTGTTCACTTACCTCAAGTGCAAGGCTTGCGATGCAGTAATAACTCGGTAAGATCGAGGTCAATTCACAGGAAATTAGGGTAAACCAATTCAAACCATTCTAGTAACTTCAATCTCAGCAATTTTAGAATTTAATTTTTATAACTAAGTAAAACAGTGAATTTTAGAAAAATTTGATAATTAATGAAACTAAGGCCTCAAGGATCCACTTGTAGTAGTCCAATGTGAATTCATTCATCCAAGTATAAATATAACTAGATTAGAAGTTCTATCTCTCATTTAGTTGGAAGATAAGGCATTTAATCACATACAATCCCACTTAAGTCAGGAAATCAGATTCTAGTTCTAATTAAGCACATAGAACTTGAACTTGTAGCCTTCGAAGTAATAGCCATGCCAAGAGACTATGACATGCTCCAGGGTTACTACAATTCAAATCCAAACAAACCCATAATGGCAATCGTAGAGAATTGCAAGGAACTCATGTCCGGAGTACATGAACTCTCATAAAACATCCAAAAATACAAACTTTATTGAAACTAGAAGTTCTCAATCCATAAATAAGAAAAGGGTACTTGTAAAAAATGAATTAAGTAGTGAAACTAACTACAAATTAGCTAAAAGAAAACATAAATAAAACTAGAAACTAGAACTAGAAGAAGAAGAATTTGTTCTAGGAGGCTAGGAAGCCTTCTAGGTCTTGATCCCTTTGCTCCCCACGTTACTAGTTGTCTTAGGAAGAGGCTGTAGGTGTAGAAGCATCACCAACTTGGAAAAATCGTGGAACCTTGGAGTCCTACCGCTCTTTAAAAACAAAAAAATCGGAACTAGAATGCACAACTTGCTGTTCGCATGTGGCCGACTGGTCTTGACCGGTCGGACCCATTTGAGCCTTGGTCCAGCGTGCTCTAGAGGAGGTTGCCTTGTTGGCCAACCGGTCTGGCCTGTCTGGCCGACCGGTCTTGAATGGTCGGACCCTCTAATGTGCTGAATTTTCATTCTTTCCTTCCTTCTCTTCTTTCTCTCTTCTTCTCTCTTTTGTTCTTCCTTTCCTTTGATCTTCAAGGGTGTTAGAAAATATCCTTTAAGCATAGAAAAATTCGATCTTTCTCTCATTCCTACAATCACAAAATCATGTGTTAGATAGGTCTTTTGTTATAGAACATATGCAATATATGTGATGAATTTGGGTTGGATTATGTAATATTCATGGCTCAACAAGTGGTCCAACTAAACCACCCTCGGTTTGGAGACGTTTTGTGTGATCACGTTCCCAAAGGGACATAAACCACAAACAAAATCTATCTAAATCTTAGATCTTACAAACAAAATCTAGAAACTAAACCAAAATTTGAAAAAACTAAAAAGCTGTAAAACTAAAATATAAAAAATGTTTTAAGTTAGAATGATGTTACCCAATTAGTTTGAACTAGAAGAATTTCCTACAAAACAAAGTAATTGATGTTAGTTCTAAAAAATCAGAAACTAGTCCTAGGAAAATAGGAAAAGCTAATTAATTTTAATTCTATAGTTACTAAAACAATTTAGAACTGTTTAACCTAGATTCCCTAGGCAGCGGCGCCAAAAACTTGTTTGCTCGCCTCAAGTGCAAGGCTTGCAATGTAGTAATAACTAAATAAGACCGAGGTCGATCCACAGGGAATTAGGATAAACCAATTCAAACCATTATAATAACTTCAATCTTAACAAATTTAGAATTCAATTTTTATAACTAAGTAAAATAGTAACTTTTAGAAAAATCTGATAATTAATGAAACTAAGGCCTCAAGGATCCACCACTAGTAGTCCAATGTGAATTCATTCATCCAAGCATAAACACATGAACTAGGATTCGAAGTTTTATCTCTCATCTAGTTGGAAGATAAGGTATTTAATCACACATCATCCCACTTAAGTCAAGAAATCGGATTCTAGTTCTAATTAAGCACATAGAACTTGAACTTGTAGCCTTCAAAGTAATAGTTCAAGAGATCATGGCATGCTTTAGGGTTACTACAATGCAATTCTAATAAATCCAAACATGGTATCTTAGAGAATTGCAAGGAACTCATGATTTAAGTACATGAACTCTCATAAAACTTCTAAAAATATCAACTTTATTTAAACTAGAACTTAAAAATCCAAAATTTAAATAAGAATACTTAAATTAAGCGAATTAAACAATGAAACTAGCTACAAGCTTCACCTCTTAGCCTTAGCTAAGAGGTTCTAGCCGAGCATTGTCATGCTACAACTAGAATCAAAAGAAAAACTACTTGAAAGCATAAGAAAACTATAAAAACCCTAGTTGGAGGAGTTGTAAACACTCCAAGAAGATCCTCTCCACTTCCCTGGACTTCCCTGGACTTCCAAAGCCTTCTATAATGATTTAGGAATGACGTAAAGGTGTCCTTTTATAGCAAAAATTCGTCATCGACTTAGAATCTTTGAGAGATTGGAGAGTCCTTACGCAGTCTGGACGCTGGACGACCGGCCGGACCCCCCAGGCCAGCCGGTTGGAGGTTGCATAGAAACCAGATAAAACTTTGGATGTTTAAATACATGCCGGCTGGCCGGCCAGTCGGACAACAGGTCAGGCAATGTAATTTTTAGTCTAGAGAAATTGTGATTTCTTGAGGGTTTGGCTGGCCTATCTGCTGCAGTGGACGGTTGGCTAGACAGTCCATGAATTGTGGTTTTTCATGGTTCTTTTCCTTCATCTTCATTACAATTCACCTCCACCTCTTGTCCTTTCTTCCTTTGATCTTTATAGTATATAAGATGAGTTTTTTAACATCATATAAGTGAAATCTCTCTTGCATTGCTACAAACACAAAAACATATATTAGATTAGTCTTTAAACATGTAAACCATGCATAATGTGTGATGAATTGGGGTTAGAATATGAACAATTCAGAACTTAACGCACCCCCCAACCAACATTTTTCTAGTCTTGAGCAAAACATGCGTGAAACAAATCCAACTTTCCAAAACCCAACTCTCTTTTGGAAACTATGCTTCTATAAACTCCAAGACATATAAGTGCAATATTTAGAAAAATTGAGTGATAGAAGTTGAAATCTTAAACTCCCTAAACATAACGAGTGTTCACATAGAATCCCCACTGATTGATTGATAAATAAAAGAAGCCGAACAAGTTTAACCTAGTGTGTATAGTGAATGTTCATCTCATGAGTTTTCAGGATTACCTTCTTCATAGATAAATCAAACTAAAGATCTAAAGGTGTACAGCTCAATCAAATGCCTATGACAAGAATTTTTCTTACCGTTCATTCGACGGCTTTCACACTACTTCACATTTTCAGCTTTTGTTACAGGTAGACCATCCCCTAGTTGGTAATTGTAGCCCTTTTTCAGAATTTTTCAACAAGTATTCAATAATAACCAAACTTCCTTTCTTTTCATATACATGAGATAGGATTTTTAAAAATACATATCTTTCATTCTTCTTTCTCATGAACAAGGATCTTCTTTCTCATGAACAAGGATGGACAAAGTTCCCCGACTTGGTTCCTTAACACCTCAGATCTAAGTCCAACCAATCTACAATTCTACATAATCCCTTCAAACCATGAGAATCGTGTAACGTGAACTAGGCTCAAACGTGTTTAAATTTTCTATCGATTAGGAATTCATATAGAAAACTATTATATCTAAGCTAATTTAGAGGTCTCAAAATCATATCAATTCGTCTCTCATCCTTTTATACTTATGACATTCCAAGGGCATAGAAATAAGGTTTTCCAAAGATTTTTGAATTTTCAAAGAAATTAAAAAATTGAAAAAATTTATACAAACATTGCTGGAAACGTTATAAAACAATAAATTCATCTATGAATCTCACCCCCAACCAAATCTTACATATATGCGATCAACATGAAATGAGAGCAATGCTAAAAATAAAAGAGAGTGAGAACGAGAGTACCTAAGAGAATCGATCATGGAAATCTACCTCCAACAACTAAATCTAAGAAAGTAATAAACCAAAAATAAAAAATAAACTAAACCCAATCCTACTTAAAGCAATAAATAAAACCTAATCTGTCCTTTTAGAAAGAGAATCTCCATCAGACTAGGAGATCTATCATCATTATAACATCCAAAAAAACAAAGTTGAGCATGATCATCAAGTGATGTAACAGATTTTTCAGTAGAACTATCCACCATCCCGCTTTTGGAAAGTACATTGGTGACATTAATCGTTCTAACCCATTGAAAATCCTGCTGAAAAATTTCAATGAATTTCTCAATAACATTGTCACATGTACTAGGAAAAGAGAATTGCATTGGTTGGAAATTAGTGAATATGGATCTCCTTTCCATCTTGTCCGAGCAAAAATTTATGAAATATGGGTCATCGCAGAAGTGTTCTTCGGTTTGAACAAACTAAAGAGATGTGGAGACTTCAATCACTTCATCCTCACAAATTGGGATGGTCTCCACATAATTTAATTTCACCGGTGCTTTCACAATTGATATTCCAGTTTGACACTCTGTGGAAGGAAGCTTTTTAGGCAGTGGAGGGGTTTCGCTCAAGGCGTGCACTATATCCTTAATCATGGGATTATCCCAATCTTCAAAATAAGCCAAACACTCATCTAAAGTGTAGGAGACCTCAGGGGAGGAAGTTCTCAGATTTAGACCCTTTACGTTTTCCTCCTTTTCAGACTTTTGTATAGGTTGGAGTGAGTCCTCAACCTCTATACTTTCAGAAATTGGACTTTTTGTAAACAAGTCAAGCACTAATTCTTCCAATTCCTGCATAACAGATTTGTGCAAATCAGAAATTGGTGATTTGTCGAGTAAACTTTCAAAAATTGACTCTTTCAAGGCCTCATTAATAATCAAATTGGTTTCATCCTTGGAGTGTGCCACACATGTCTCTAAACTTTCAGGTAGATCAGGTTGGAAAAACTCCCTATCTTCTATAGATTCTATCATGTTTATCTCATGAGGATCATCATCATCGTCCCAATCCTTAAAGGGATCGAAGCAAACAATATCTAGAGGATCAAAATTCTGATTTAAAACAAACTCCTCTTCCACAATGGACTTGATAAAGTTTACCTCATGGATATCATCATCATCCCTATGCCTTTTGCCCATATGGAACACATTCACCTCTAATATCATGTTCCCAAAGGACAATTCCATCACCTCATTCCGGCAATTAATAATTGTGTTTGATGTAGCCAAGAATGGGCAGCCTAAAATTATCGGTATTTGAGTGCTAATGTCCATAATCGGTTACGTGTCTAAGACGATAAAATCCATCGGATAGTAGAATTTGTCGACTTGGACCAATACATCCTCTACTACTCCTCTCGGCACACGAATAGATCGATCAGCGAGTTGAAATGTGGTTTTGGTGGGTTTTAATTCACTAAGACCCAATTGCTTGTATACCGAGTATGAGATCAAATTTACACTTGCCCCCAAATCTAGCAATGCACGCTCAATTTGGTAGTCTCCAATGATACATGAATTGTGGGACTACTGGGATCCTTGTATTTTATGGGAGGTCTTTTGGGTAAGAATGACACTCACTTGCTCATTGAAAAAGGCCTTTTGTTGCACATTATATTTACGTTTGGTTGTGCATAAGTCCTTTAGAAATTTGGCATAGGAGGGAATATGTTTAAGTGGCGTCAAGCAATAGAATGTTGATCTTGACTTGTTTGAAAACCTTTAAAATATCATGAGAGTTTGGGAGAGGTTTTGGAGCTATCAATCTCGAAGGGAATGGTGCTATGGGCTTATGAATGTGTTTCATTTCTTGTGGGGCTAAGCTAGGCCCATCCTCATTCTCAGAAATTATCGGACTATTAGGCTTATTAGCCTTCACCGGAATAGATTTGTCCACTTGCTTACCACTTTTAAGAGTGGTGATGGATTTTGCTTGCTCCACATGTTGGTTGGGGAGGTAAAGGGTGTTGATTTCATGTACTTGTTTAGGATTGGGTTAAGGTTGGGCCGAAAAGGTCTCTTCCCTAGCATTCAAGCAGTCCCTTAATCTCATCAACCGACAAAGCTCTTGGAACATTTGCTGATTTGTTTGATTAATTTGCGTTTGCCCTTGCATAAATGCCTTTAAAGTGTCCTCCATTGAGAATTTAGGTGGGGTCATGTTTTGCATGGGTGGCCCTCGAGAGTTGGTAGAATTGGCCGTGGGACCATTCCTCCAACTAAAATTTGGATGGTTCTTCCAAGTAGAGTTGTATGTGTTACCTACCAATCCATTAAAAGGCCGTTGATAAGCAGATATGGCGTTTACTTGCTCTTGTAACAACTCTTGAAACGCAAGAATTGTAGGACAATCTTGCGTAGAGTGTACATTAGCGGCACAAATTCCACTCATGTTTTCAATAGCTTCCGTGGAGTTGGAAGTTTCGCTCTTACTTAGTTCCATGGCCTTTATCTTCCTGGTGAGGTTAGTTATCCTAGCATTTACATCATCTCCCTCCTTATGGATGTAGATCCCTCCTTTTTCTTTTTGTTGAGGCGGTGTGAGGTTACTAGATTTGTCCGGGGTATCACATGATTGGGCATTCTCGACCAGCATGTCCAAGTGACTCCATGCGTCCTCGGGATCTTTGCTCATGAACTCACCGTTACACATCATCTCTAGGAATTGGCGCATATTCGAGTTCAATCCTTCATAGAAGAAGCTAATGATTCACCAAATCTCATAGCCATGATGTGGACAAGTAAGTAGGAGGTCCTTGTATCTCTTCCAACTTTGAAAGAAAGTCTCATTCTCTTTAACAGAAAAATTCATCATTGATCATCGAAGGGTATTTGTTTTATGAGCTGGGAAGAATTTTTTCAAAAACTCCCAGGTCATCTCAGTCCATGTCCCAATCGACCTTGGTCTTAGAAAGTGAAGCCATGTGTTGGCTCTTTCCTTCAAAGAGAAAGGGAATAAACATAATTTCACTTTGTCTTCCGCCACATTGTTATATTGTAACGTAGCTACTACTTCATCAAACTCTTTCAAGTGTAGATATGGGCTCTCGAAATCTAGTCCATGGAACTTAGGTAAAAGTTGGATTACCCCGGCGGCTTAATATCAATTTTTCCGATATTGTTTGGGAAAAATATGCACGAAGGTGTGGTAGCACGAGCCAGTTGTAGATAATCACGTAAAGCTCTCATTGGAGGAGCATTGTGCACCTTATTCTATCCTATTCCCTCTTGATTTGCGTTTATAATGGGAGTGGGAGGAGGAGGATCCCTTAACGGTGTTTGATCCATACTCCCTGAACTTTCACAATGTTCTATGTATTTTCTAAGTCATCTTTAAATGGATAATGGTGTTCGCTCGCCTCAAGTGCAAGGCTTGTGATGTAGTAATAACTCGGTAAGACCGAGGTCGATCTACAGGGAAGAGGTAAACGAATTCAAACTATTCTAATAACTTGAATCTAAAAGGTTTAGAAAATCAGTTTTTAACATAAAACAGGAAAATCTGATATTTGGGAAGAACTAGAGCATCAAGGATCCACTTGTAGTAGTTCAATACCAATCCATCCATCCAACCACAACACAATTAGAATTAAAGTCTTATCCCTCATCTAATTGGAAGATAAAACATTCAAGCACAAACAATCCCACATAAATACGGAAATCAGATTTCTAGTTCTAATTAAGCACATAGAACTCGAACTTGTAACCTTCGAAGTAACAGCCATGCCAAGAGACTATGGCATGCTTTAAGGTTACTACAATTCAAATCCAAATAAACTAATCATGTCAATCTCAGATAATTGCAAGGAACTCATGTCGGGAGTATATGAACTCTCATAAAACATCCAAAAATACCAACTTTATTGAAACTAGAAGTTCTAAATCCATAAATAAGAAAATGGTACTTGTAAAAATGAATTAATTATTAAAACTAACTACAAATCTCACCTCTTAGCTCTAGCTAAGAGGTTAGCTAAAAGAAAACATAAATAAAACTAGAAACTAGAACTAGAAGAAGAAGAATCCATTCTAGGAGGCTACGAAGCCTCCTAGGTCTTGATCCCTTTGCTCCCCTCATTGCTACATGTCTTAAGAAGAGGCTATAGGTGTCCTTTTATAGCTTAGAATTGTCACCAACTTGAAAAAATCGCCGAACCTTAGAGTCCTACCGCACTTGGGAAACTAGAAAATTGGAATTAGAAAGCACAACTTGCTGTCTACATGTGGCCGACCGGTCTTGACCGATAGGACCCATCTGAGCCTTGATCCAACGTGCTCTGGAGGAGGTTGCCTTGCTGGCCGACCGGTCTTGACCGGTTGGACCCTCCAATGTGTTGAATTTTCATTCTTTCCTTCCTTCTCTTCTTTCTTCTCTTCTTCTCTCTTTTATTCTTCCTTTCCTTTAATCTTCAAGGGTGTTAGAAAGGGTCATTTAAGCATAGAAAATATGCAATCTTTCTCTCATTCCTACAATCACAAAATCATGTGTTAGATAGGTCTTTTATCATAGAACATATGTAATATATGTGATGAATTTGGGCTGTAATATGTAATATTCATGGCTCAACACACCCCCTAACCAGCTTTTTGTTAGTCCCGAGCAAAACATGCGTGAAACAAATCCAACATTCCAAAATCTAACTCTCTTGGAAACTATACTTTTATAAACTTCAAGACATATACATACAAAATTCAGAAAAACTTAGTGATGGAAATTTAAATCTTAAACTCCCTAAACATAGCAAGTTGTTCACATAGAATTCCCACCGATTGATTGATAAATAGAAGAATCCGAACAAGTGCAGTGTAGTGTGCATGGTGAAAGTTCATCTCATGAATTTCTAAGATTACCTTCTTCATAGACTGACGAAACTAAAGATCCAAAGGTGTATAGATCAACAAGCCCATGACAAGAATTTACCTTATTGTTCCTTCGACGGCTTTCATACTACTTCCCAGTTCCAACTTTGGTTACGGGTAGACCATCCCCTGGTTAGTAATAGGTAGCCCTTTTCGAAATTTTTGACAAAAATATATTCAATGACAACCATACTTTCTTTCTCTTTTTCATATGCATTAGATAGGATTTTTAGAAATCCATATCTTTCATTCTTTTCTTTTATTTCACATGAACAAGGATGGATAAAGTTCCCCGACTTGGTTCCTCAACACCTTAAATCTCAGTCTAACCAATTTACAAATCTACATAATCCCTTCAAACTATGAGAATCGTATAATGTGAACTAGACTAAAAAAGTGTTCAAAAATTTCTATCGATCATAAAAATAGGAAAATTCATATAGAAGACTATCATGTTATAGATAATTTAAGGTTTTTTAAAATTAATCACTTCATCTATCTTCTTTTCATACTCATAACATCCCAAGTACATAGAAACAAAGTTTTCGAAAAGAGTTTTGAAATAAGAAAAATAAAAAAAATTCTACATAATTGCTCGAAATGTCACAAGAACTAGTTATATTCATTTGAGGAATCTCACCCCCAACCAAAGTCTTACATTATCCTTAATGTAACAAGATATGCAATAAGCATGACATGAGAGCAATGACATAAAACAAAGGAGAGTGAGAATGAGAGTACCTGAGGTAGCAAGTTGATCAATTCTAGCATCTTTCATTGTCTCGATGAGACTTATTCAATCCTAAATGTAGAAAAATAAATCATAACTTACCTACCTACCTTTGATTAGTCCGATCAACTACATGACCAAATTTGAGTAAGATCTTCACTGAATTTCAATATGTTTCTCATGAGGACTATCCAAAGTCCTACTCGACGGTAGACCTGGGTGCTTTTCATCATTAAAGTCCAATCATAACATGCACCACATGCATGAAAGGAGGAGATAAGAGCAGCAAAACGATATCTCCTCAAATTCTCAGTTGGGTTGAGATTGATTAAAAATGGGTCCTCCCAATCAGAATTTTCAATGGGCTGAAGAACCCATGATGGTGGAGAGACGTTCAACATATATTCATCAGTTAGAGTTGTCTCCTCCACTATTTCATAATTGTACGGTGCTTCCACAAACATTGGTAAAGAGTGTAAATCAAGTGGAATAGTGTTCTTCTGGCACTGACATCGTATCCAACAAAATATCTAACTCCTTAATTATCTCATCATCAAGATCATAGGAGTGGGCCAAGCATTCCTCTAAGAAGTTGAGATAGTCGAATGAAGGATCATCATCCTCCCTTAATGACTAAAGAAATTCTGTTTTAATGGCAAGGAATTCCTCCTCTATAGAGAGGACTTTTAAGGAAAGTTCTTCAAGTTTAGAGGTAAGCACATCATATAGAATTGGTTGATCTTTAGAATTTTCAGGTTGTGCTTCCTCATCATCTAAAGAAATAGAATTTTCAATCAAAGGAAGGTCTTCCACAATAGAATTTGTCATGTGTTGTTGGTGGAAGGACTTAAAAAGGTCAACTTCGGCCATGTCTCTAGCATGCATATCCTCTAGAGACTCATAATCATTATGCCCTTGGGAAAAAGAAACCATAGGTTCATAAGCATCCACCAAACCCTCATTGTAGGTAACCCCACTATTACTTTCAGATTTTATGGATTCCTCAGATTCATCAACCGTCATTGAAATCTCTTCATCATTAAGTTCAAAGCATCCAAAAGAGATAGTGGACTCACAATAATTGATGATGACATTGGGATCATTGAGATCAATCTCCTCTAAAAGTTTATTCATTATATCCAAAGAAGGTGGGACTTGGATAGCCTCATCCTTCTCATTAGAGGGGATTGCTTTGATGCCCCCAAATTCAGTTTCAACGTCTTCACAAGATGGTAAGTAGGCTTGATCTGATTGTTCATCTTCATATTCTTTCTATAATTCCTCAAATATTTGTGTATACATGTTATCACAAGAGGAAGACGCTTTAGGGTGATTATTAATAACCACTGTTGGCTCTTCTCTTGAACAAGAATAATGGTGATTTCCCCAATTAAGAGTGTATGCATTGTAGGATGAAGAGTTATGTGATGGTTTAGGAATATCCATATAAGTGATCACGCATTGTCTTAACTGGTTGGCCACTATTCACTTGTTCCTTTTGTTGTTGTACACCTCCTACCATAATCGGTGGAACACTCATGCTATTTTCAATCCGGTATCACGTAATGTTTTCCCTTGTTGATCATTATTCGATTTTACTTCATTCGGTACTCCTCCATCGTCTTACGCCGTGTCTCAACATGTGTGTTGCTTTCATTAATGTAATCATGTAGCGTCTTACATGGGGGGTAGTAGAGGTTGTTTGAATCTCATAAAAATACTCATGCTTAGAGGGATCCCAATCACAATAAGTTTGGATCCCATTATCCGACTTCTCATCCTCCAAAAGGTATTCATAAGCACTACTTATCCAATTAGCCATGATAAAATTCAAAGGAATTAAAAACTACCCTAATCTAGGAAAAAGAACACAAAGAAAAAAGATAGTGAAATATTACCTGATAGAGTGAGATCTATGTCGGCAACAACTAGTCCTACAAAAAAAAAAAACAGAAAATTATTAGTAATCTAAAAAAAATCAGAAAATCTACTCATAGAAAAACTGGAAGTCCTACCTAACTAAGACTACTCTATAGCTACTAGAATAATTAGAACCGTTTAACCATTTCCCCGGCAACGACGTTAAAAACTTGTTCGCTCGTCTCAAGTGCAAGGCTTGCAATGTAGTAATAACTCGATAAGACCGAGGTTGATCCACAAGGAAGAGGTAAACGAATTCAAACTATTCCAATAACTTGAATATAAAAGGTTTAGAAAATTAGTTTTTAATATAAAACAAGAAAATCTAAGATTTGGGAAGAACTAGAGCATCAAGGATCCACTTGTAGTAGTTCAAGACCAATCCATTCATCTAAGCACAACACAATTACAATCAAAGTCCTATCTCTCATCTAATTGGAAGATAAAACATTCAAGCACAAATAATCTCACTTAAATATGAAAATCAGATTTCTAGTTCTAATTAAGCACATAGAACTCGAACTTGTAGCCTTCGAAGTAACAGCCATATCAAGAGACTATGGTATGCTCCAGGGTTACTACAATTCAAATCCAAACAAACCCATCATGGCAATCTCAGAGAATTGTAAGGAACTCATGTTCGGAGTATATGGACTCTCATAAAACATCCAAAAATACCAACTTTATTGAAACTAAAAGTTCTAAATCCATAAATAAGAAAAGGGTACATGTAAAAATGAATTAAGTATTGAAACTAATTACAAATCTCACCTCTTAGCTCTAGCTAAGAGGTTAGCTAAAAGAAAACATAAATAAAACTAGAAAGTAGAACTAGAAGAAGAAGAATCCGTTCTAGGAGGCTAGGAACCTCCTAGGTCTTAATCCCTTTGCTCCCTACATTGCTAGATGTCTTAGGAAGATGCCGTAAGTGTCCTTTTATAGCTTAGAAGCATCACAGACTTGGAAAAATCGCAGAACCTTGGAGTCCTACCGCACTTGGGAAACCAGAAAATCAGAATTAGAAAGCACAACTTGCTGTCCGCATGTGGTCGACCGGTCAGACCCTCCAATGAGCTGAACTTTCATTCTTTCCTTCCTTCTCTTCTTTCCTCTTTTCTTCTCTCTTTTGTTCTTCCTTTCCTTTGATCTTCAAGGGTGTTAGAGAAGGTCCTTTAAGCATAGAAAACATGCAATCTTTCTCTCATTCCTACAATCACAAAATCATGCGTTAGATAGATCTTTCGTCATAGAACACATGTAATATATGTGATGAATTTGGGTTGGAATATTTAATATTCATGGCTCAACAAGTGGTCCAACTAAACCACCCTTGGTTTGGAGATGCTTTGTGTGGTCACGTTCCCAAAGGGACATAAACCACAAGCAAAATCTATCTGAATCCTAGATCCTATAAACAAAATCTCGAAACTAAACCAAAATCTGGAAAAACTAAAAAGCTGTAAAACTGAAATATAGAAAATGTTCTAAGTTAAGAATGATGTTACCCAATTAGCTTGAGCTAGAATAATTTCCTACAAAACAAAGTAATTGATGTTAGTTCTAAAAAATTAGAAATTAGTCCTAGGAAAACAGTAAAACCTAACTAATTTTAATTCTATAGTTACTAAAACAATTTAGAACCGTTTAACCTAAATTCCCCGGCAGCAGCGCCAAAAACTTACTCGCTCACCTCAAGTGCATGGCTTGAGATGTAGTAATAACTCGGTAAGACCGAGGTCGATCCACAGGGAATTAGGGTAAACCAATTCAAACCATTCTAGTAACTTCAATCTCAGCAATTTTTTAATTCAAATTTTATAACTAAGTAAAACAGTAACTTTTATAAAAATCTGATAATTAATGGAACCAAGGCCTCAAGGATCCACTTGTAGTAGTCCAATGTGAATTCATTCATCCAAGCATAAACACATGAACTAGATTCGAAATTCTATCTCTCATCTAGTTGGAAGATAAGGTATTTAATCACACAGAATCCCACTTAAGTCATGAAATCGGATTCTAGTTCTAATTAAGCATATAGAACTTAAACTTGTAGCCTTCGAAGTAACAGCCATACCAAGAGATCATGGCATGCTCTAGGGTTTGCAAGGAACTCATGTTCGAAGTACATGAACTCTTATAAAACTTCTAAAAATACCAACTTTATTCAAACTAGAACTTAAAAATCCAAACTTTAAATAAAAATACTTGAATTAAACGAATTGAACAATGAAACTAGCTACAAGCTTCACCTTTTAGCCTTAGCTAAGAGGTTCTAGCTGAGCATTATTATGAAACAACTAGAATTAAAAGAAAAATTACTTGAAAGCATAAGAAAATTATAAAAACCCTAGTCAGATGGGTTGTAAACGCTCCACGAAGATCCTCTCCACTTCCCTGGACTTTCAAAGCCTTCTATGATGATTTAGGAATGACGTAGAGGTGTCCTTTTATAGTAAAAATCTATCACTGACCTGGAATCTTCAAGAGATTGGAGAGTCCTTACACAGTCTGGACGCTGGTGGGCCGGCTGGACCCCCCCTGGTCGACCAGTCGGAGGTTGCACAGAAACCAGACAAAACTCTAGATGTTTAAATACATAGGCCGACCCCTCTGTTGGCCGGCCGGCAGTACAATAGGTCGATCAGTGTAATTTTTTGTCCAAAGAAATTGTGATTTCTAGAGGGTTTAGCCAGCTTGTCTGCTGCAAGTGGCCGGCCAGCCAGACGACCAGCTGGAAAGTTCATGAATTATGGTTTTTCATGGTTCTTTTCCTCCATCTTCATTGCAATTCACCTCCATCTCCTGTCCTTTCTTCCTTTGATCTTTAAGGCACATAAGATGAGTCTTTTAACATCATATAAGTGAAATCTCTCTCGCATTCCTACAAACGCAAAAACATGTATTAGAATAGTCTTTAAACATGTAAACCATGCATAATGTGTGATGAATTCGGGTTAGAATATGCACAATTCAGAGCTCAACACTAATATAGTAGGTTTAAGAGTTTAAGCCAAGTAGGGACCAAAGGGTTTTGGGACAATCATAAATATGAAGTCAGGGAGTTGGTTTTGAGCCGATTTAGAACAAGATATCTTCATGAATCTTCTGAGTCAAACCGACAGAGATCTTCAAGGCTTCATTCTTCAGCATCTACTAGGCTTATTAAACTTGACGACTCAACCAACAAGCTAATGGACAAATATGTGCACTTACCCTTATCACTAAATCTGAAGAATTTTCCTTGGAAGACCTCCTCTCTATAGAGGAGGAATTCATTACCATTGAAATAGAATTTCTTCAATCATTAAGGGAGGATGAGGACTCTTCATCTGACTATCTCGATTTCTTAGAGGAATGCTTGGCCCACTCTTATGATTTGGATGATGAGATGATTAAGGAGTTGGATATTTTGTTAGACACGTTGTTGGTGCCTGAAGAGCACAATTCCACTGATTTACACTCTTTACCATTATTTGTGGAAGCACCGTACAATTATGAAATTATGGAGGAGACAACTTTAACTGAAGGAAACATGATGAATGTCTCTCCACCATCATGGGTTCTTCAGCCCATTAAGAATTCTGACTGGGAGGCCTCATTTTAAATAAATCACAACCCATTCCAGAAATTGAGGAGATATATTTTTGCTGCTCCTATCTCCTCCTTTCATGCATGTGGTGCACATTACAATTAGACCTTAATGAAGAAAAGTACCCATGTCTACTGTCGAGCAAGACTTTGGACAGTCCTCATGAGAAATTTGTTGAAATTCATGAACATCCTGCACAAAATTGATCATGTAGTCGATTAGACTAATAAAGGGTAGGTAAGTAGGTTAGGATATATATATATATATATATATATATATATATATATATATATATATATAAGATTCTGGTTGGGGGTGAGATTACTAGATGAATCTACTACTTTTTGTAATATTTCGAGCACTCATGTAGAATTGTTTTTTCTCAATTCAAAACTCTTTTAAAAAACTTTGTTTCTATGCACTTGGGATATTATAAGTATAAAAGAAAGATAAAGTGCTTAATTTTGAAAACCTTAAATTATCTATAACATGATAGTCTTATATATGAATTCCCCTATTTTTATAATCAATAGAAAGTTTTGAACACTTTTTTAGTCTAATTCACATTACATGTGCTACAATCCGAAGATTGCACACCCAAGTGCAGGTAGCGAAGTAGTAAAATACTCGGTAAGACCGAGGTCGATCCACAGGGATTGGGGTTAAGAACACTTAGAGGAATTAGTTTAGGTGAGTGAGATGAAATCTGGTTTATCCACGAGAGTGGAGCAAGTTGTGTGTAGTGAAAGACAAAAATAGAAAATGGGCTAAGGCATCAGGGATCCACCCTTGATTCATTCACAAGATTCGATTCGTTGAACTAACTATAACTCAACTGGAATTGAATAAAGATTCATTCCAACCGGAAGATAAAACAGTTAAACCATTTGCATATTTCATAAAAGATGGTGATCTAAACAGATTGATTTGACCATGAAGCACTCGTTAGTCGATCGCAGGGAATTCCAAGCATCCACTGTGCCCGGAGTCGACAATGGATCAAGGAATTATACAGATCAACAACTTTGCCAACAAGTCAACCGATAAGATCACAATTCATACGATCAAATGCATACTTACAAGATAGGAGGCTTTGATTGACCGATCCAACCGTTAAGATCTCGTCTATCGATCGCAGGGAATCCAAAGCATCCAATGTGCCCGGAGTCTATAATGGATCAAGGGATTTTACAGATCGATGACTTTACCTGCACTAGCTCGATGACCGTAGGGAATCCAGAGCATCCAACGTGCCCGGAGTCGACGATGGATCAAGGGACTTTATCGATCATGAACTAGCTAATTGGTGTGCAAGAGATCCCAAGCATCCAACGTGCCCGGAGTCGACGATGGATCAAAGGGCTTGCACAACAATAGCGTCCGCCGAGGTGGATAACCAAATCAATCAACCAAAGAGAACTCCAACATTTACACCACACAATGTTGAACCAAAAGAACCAAAGCTTGCAAATTTCTTCAAAGGCTTCACCCCTAGCCTTAGCTAGAGGTTTAGCCAACCATGCTACAATGGAAGACTAAATTCTCTACAAAGGAAAAACTACACTACTCTACACTACAAAAGAAAGAAGAGAAAGAAAACTAAAGAAGAGAAGAGAGGAGTTGTAGAGAATGGGATTTGAAGGATGATGAGAATGAGAGGGAGAGGAGCTTCTTTTATAGCCTCATGAGGAGCTCCCAAGCCTAGGTGGCACACCAAAAGTTTCTTTAGGTTTGGGAATGGAGTTAGGCTTGGAGTGCCCAAAGCAAACTTTTCTTTTAGGTTCGGGCTTGGAGTTAGGCTTGGATGGACATGTGGCAAGAAAAGTACTCCAATCCTAGGTGTCACTCCAAGCCTAAAGCAAACTTTTCTTTTAGGTTTGGGCTTGGAGTGAGGCTTGGATGATGAGGTGGCATTTGCTTGGCCCAAGGATGGAAGATGGTCAGGTGAGTTAACTCAGTCCACATGAGTTGGAGTTGACTGGGTTCACATGGAGAATCTGGACAATCTGGACTGTTCATTGAAGTGGGGGCCACTTGAGTTAGATGATCACATGAGAAGGTAGGGCCTGTTGGACGATGTGATGAAGTGGGGTCCACTGATTGCAGACGTCCCTGGTTGGTGCTGACATTTGGAACAGAGGCTCTCTCGTCCACTTGTTGCAGGAATGGATGGTGAATGGTGCGCTGATTATATGCTGAACGTGGGCTCCACATTGATGGACGGATTTGGAACTAGAACGATCAGCCCTGCTTGCTGTGAACGGTGATTCAATCTGGAGGTCCACCTTCTTGATCATGGAGATGGATGAACGATGGATGACTGATCTGCACGGACACGCATGGCCTGGACAGTGTAGATATGGTGGACGTCCCTGGATGATGAGCTGAACATGTTGATGTCAGCACGTGTGAAGGAGAATAGGAGCTCCTTTGCTGGCTTGGAGAATGGATGATTGGGTGAGAGGTCTACTGGACTGGACGTTGGAGCTGATGTTCATCAGAATGTGGCCCACTTGATGGACGGCTGAGCTGGTTCAGCTGGACTGACGTCCACTGCTGTTGTGATGGACGGTTGGAAATTGAAGATGGTGGATGGCTGCTGACGTAGGTGGACAAGTGCTGCTGATGCACGTGTGAACTGTGGGCTTGGAAGATGGATTGTTGATGAAGGTGGGCTCCACTGTTGTGCACGTGCTTAGATGTCCAGCCCTTGTACATGAGAATGATGCTGAGGAGATGAGGTGGGCCACAAACTTTGATGGACGGCCTGTCTGAATCAGCTGCTTGAAGGCTTGGATTGCTGTACAAAGTGGGTCCACTTTGCTGGACGGTTGCACATGCTGCACGTGTGGGATTGTTGCTGATCATCCAGCCCTGCGCGTGTGAAGAATGGTGATCCACCTGGTGGACGGCTGGAGTTCCTTGGACGTTGAGGTTGCACGTGTGTTGGAGAAGTGGGGTCCACTTGTTGGACTGCTGATGTACACGAGCAATGGGTGGACGGTAGTGAAGAGCTTCATCATGTTGGGGGCACACCTTGCTGTTACACAATTGAAGGATGTTGGACATCCTTTGATGGCACGTGTGGGGATGGACTGCTTGAGATGGACGGTCCAATTGACTGTTGTTATGTGTGGTCCACCTTAGAATATGATCCATCATTTGATCTTTGCGGCCCGATTTTCTTCATGATCACCACACACTTGACGTTGATTACTTTTGGGCACTAAATCGTCCTGATTGACTCGGATTTTGTCCAACCTCTCCTGATCACCTGAAGACAGAAAATTCACCTAATGAGAGATAATTAACCGGAAAAACAATGATAATGCCCTTAACAACCAGGGTTAATTACACAATATTAGGTACTTATCACACCCCCCAACCAGCATTTTGCTAGTCCCGAGCAAAACATGCGAAAATAATCCAAGGATTTTTCAAAATACTGCAATCAATCTTATCCTCGACAGTTTTCACCAATCGAAACAATCTCGAGACTTCCTGTTATTTCCTAGTGAAACCAAGATAAAGAGAAGAAATGGTTTAATGTATTTATGTGATCCTTCAAGTTATCTAAACAGTAGAGTTTCTAAGGCTTATAGTTTTGAGAATATATAAATCTAGATTCTAGTCACTTAGTAAACAACTTAATTGAGTTCAAAGCATTGATCATTCATTAGAAACATTCTAAACATTGAGTTCCATGGTGCACGGTGAAGTCTAGCCTTAACACAAGTAGGGGTTCAATCTTCTACTTTCATGTTAACACTGATGATTGAAGAGAATGGTCAGATCAACCAAGTCACTGATTCCGAACCTTGCTGCTGTTCTTTTTTTTTTTTTTTTCAACATTTTCCAGCTTTTGATTTTTTTTTTTTTCAATCAATAACCAATAGCTAAAGACTCCAAAAGGCTCACTTCGTACTATGGTAATGTTTTGTAATGGTAACGACAATGGATGAAAATCCTTGCCCCAAATTACTATGAATATTCTTTTTTTTTCACTTTTTTTTTTGAACCAAGGTAGACAAGGATCTCCATGCTTGGTGTCTATCACTCTCAACAATCATCAAGTCAACATTATAGTATCAAACTCAAATCCTGGCAATGCAAGCTAGATGTGAACTTGTGAAAATTCATGACTCAATCAATGTTTATCATTTTCTAATAGAAAATTAATGGAAAGAACTCAATTTTGAAATTTACTGAAGCAACTAAACTCTAAGTTTTAACATTGTCATCACTAAATGCCTTTTTATTCTACTATTCAAATTATTTCGCAATCACATAAATCCCTAGATTTTTTTTTAAGCTAAAGAAATAATAAT
Organism: Liriodendron chinense; assembly: GCA_003013855.2. Taxonomy (NCBI): domain Eukaryota; kingdom Viridiplantae; phylum Streptophyta; class Magnoliopsida; order Magnoliales; family Magnoliaceae; genus Liriodendron; species Liriodendron chinense. The sequence continues at coordinate 4,674,402 of ML058394.1, read as the reverse complement.
TTATAGACAATACAACCACAAAATTTCCTGTTCCTTTTGTGCAATGCACATAGACCACGTGTCATCCGACAGACTCCTTCGGCCACAAGATGAGCCACATCCTCACATTTCCCATGATCAATTCAGTTTGGAGTCTTATGCTGCTCATAATACCATGAGAGTGTGCTTCACCTCCCAGCTGCCTTAATTCCCTTCATGATTTCTGGGAACAGGGAATATCTGTCGGTTTCAACATCGATTTCCAACTAAGGTCCTCTATCACGGTGCGTTCAACACGAACAGGATGTTTCCAATAAAACCTATTTTTTTAATTGACCTAAAATAGTAAAAAGATAGGCAAAATAGTAAAGAGATAGATAACTGGAAAGATTTTTTTATAGGAATTCCACACCCCCCAACCTAAATGTAACATTGTCCTCAATGTTGAAAAATGAATGCATAGACAACTGCAACATGAGAGCAAAATGGTAAAGAATAGAGGGTAAAGAGTACCTGAGAGGATGAATACTTGTAAGTGCTGGAATTTTCCAAGTTGCCACAACAAAATACAACAAACAAACTAACCTACTAGTATACAAAAGGGGATCTCCGTCAGACTAGGAGATCAATCCTGATAAACAGGATCTTCCAGAGGGGTGGATTCCTCCTCTGGGGCAAATTCCTCAAGAAAGGGCTTCAAACGCTGCCCGTTCACTTTAAATACATTTCCATTTTTGGGGTTCTCAATCTCGATAGCCCCATGAGTGTAAACAGTTTTGACTGCAAAAGGGCCGGTCCATCGAGATTTCAGCTTTCCTAGAAACAGATGTAGCCTAGAATTGTACAAGAGAACTTTCTGAGATGGTTCGAAAGATCTTCAAAGGATATTCCTGTCATGGAATACCTTCGTTCGTTCCTTGTATATTCTGGCATTATCATAAGCCTCATTCCGGATTTCCTCCAACTCGTTCAGCTGGAGTTTGCGAAGCAAGCTGGCCTTGTCAAGATTGAAATTGAATTTCTTTATAGCCCAATAGGCTTTATGCTCCAACTCCACAGGCAGATGGCAAGCTTTCCCATAGACAAGTCTATAGGGAGACATTCCAATCGGGGTTTTGTATGCTGTACGGTAAGCCCACAACGCATCGGTTAGTCTTAGAGACCAATCCTTGCGGTCTGGATTCACAGTTTTTTCCAAGATGTGTTTGATTTCCCTGTTGGAAACTTCTGCTTGACCACTTGTTTGTGGGTGATAGGGCGTACTCACCTTATGTGTGATATCATATCTCTTCATCAAAGCCTCGAAGGGTCTGTTACAGAAGTGTGTACCCCCATCACTGATAATGGCTCGAGGCGTCCCAAATCTTGATAGAATATTCTCTTTTAGAAATCGTAGAACCGTTTTGTGATCATTGGTTCTACACGGGATTGCCTCAACCCATTTGGAGACATAATCGACAGCCAATAGGATATACAGATATCCAAATGAGGAAAGGAATGGTCCCATGAAATCGATACCCCAACAGTCGAAAACTTCGATGATCAATATCGGATTTAAAGGCATCATATTTCTACGGGAGATTCCTCCCAACTTCTGACAACGGTCACATGCTTTGCAAAAAACATGGGTGTCCTTAAATATTGAAGGCCAGTAGAAACCGCACTGGAGAATCTTGGCAGCAGTTTTCTTAGAAGAGAAATGACCACCACATGCATAAGAATGACAAAAGGAGATGACACTGGTTTGTTCATTATCGGGAACACACCTCCTTATGATTTGATCTGGGCAGTATTTAAACAAATACGAATCATCCCAGAAAAAGTTGCGTACCTCTGTGAAAAATTTTCTTTTATCTTGTGGGGTCCAATGACTCGGAATTCTTCCTGCGGCAAGATAGTTAACAATGTCAGCAAACCAAGGTTGGCAAGAGACTTCAAACAACTGTTCATCAGGGAAAGTGTCCTTTATCGGTGTCGTCTCTACGGAATCAGAGAGTACTAGGCGAGACAAGTGATCAGCCACTACGTTTTCTACTCCCTTTTTGTCCCGGATCTCAAGGTCGAATTCTTGGAGCAAAAGGATCCACCTGAGCAAGCGAGGCTTAGCATCTTTCTTAGAAAGAAGATACTTGAGAGCTGCATGATCAGTAAAAATCACAATTTTGGACCCAATCAAGTAGGACCTGAACTTGTCAAGTGCAAAGACTACGGCAAGGAGTTCCTTTTCCATAGTTGAGTAGTTTACTTGCGCACTGTTCAAGGTTCTACTTGCGTAGTATATAACATAGGGCTTCTTGTCTTTTCTTTGCCCCAAAACTGCCCCAACAACGTAGTCACTTGCGTCACACATGATTTCAAAAGGTATAGTCCAATCGGGTGGTTGCATTATTGGTGCGCTGGTCAACATGCCTTTAAGCTTGGTGAAAGCTTCTTGCCAGTCATTGGTCCACTCGAATGGAGCATCCTTTTGCAGGAGATTGCATAATGGACGAGGGATATGACTGAAGTCCTTTATAAATCTCCTATAGAATCCTGCATGACCCAAAAAAGAACGAATGTTTCGTACACTTATGGGGGCTGGTAGGTTGGCAATTAAGTCGATCTTTGCCTTGTCTACTTCTATTCCGTTGGACGAAATGTTATGTCCAAGAACAATTCCCTTTTGAACCATAAAATGACACTTTTCGCAATTCAAAACAAGATTCTTTTCTTCACACCTTGTCAAGACCAATTGTAAATGGTTCAAACATTCATCAAAGGAACAACCAAATACCGAGAAGTCGTCCATGAAGACTTCCAAGAAATGTCCAACCATGTCAGAGAAAATGCTGAGCATGCATCTCTGAAAAGTGGCAGGAGCATTACACAGTCCGAAAGGCATCCTCTTGTACGCAAAGGTGTCAAATGGACAAGTGAATGTGGTTTTCTCTTGATCTTCTAGGGCAATCTCTATTTGGTTGTATCCAGAGTACCCATCTAGGAAACAGTAATAGGAGTGACCAGCTAACCTTTCTAACATTTGATCAATGAATGGTTAAAGGAAAGTGGTCCTTCCTAGTAACAGTATTCAGTTTCCTATAGTCGATACACATTCTCCAACCAGTAGTGACTCTAGTTGGCACCAACTCATTGTCTGCATTCGCAACTATGGTAACTCCAGATTTTTTGGGTACCACTTGGGTTGGACTTACCCATTGGCTATCTGAAATAGGGTAGATGATACCCACATCCAATAGCTTGAGGACCTCGGCTCTAACCACTTCAGTCATGTTTGGATTCAATCTCCTTTGTGGTTGTCTAGAGGGTTTAGCATTTTCCTCGAGGTGTATCCTATGGGTACAAATCAGGGGATCAATTCCCTTGATGTCAGCAATTGTCCAACCTATGGCATCCTTGTGTTCCTTGAGAACATTGATCAATTTGTCCTCTTGGTCTTTATCAAGGTGAGATGAAATAACCACAGGAAAAGTATTGCCTTGACCCAAGTATGTATATTTCAGTTCCAAAGGTAATGGCTTCAGGTCAAGCTTTGGTGCTTCAATTCTTGATGGTAGAGGTCGTGAATCATTTAGAGAGAGTTTTTCAAAATGGGGCCTCCACTGGTTTGTATCATGCACAAGGGTGGATTCTAACAATCCATTCACCACTTCCAAAATTGTATCATCATCAGAATTAGCAAAGTGGGCTAGACATGCTTCTAAGGGTTCGGACAGAGAGGTTAGAAGGAATTCTTCTTCCATGAGGGTATCGATCAGGTTGGCCTCATGGATCTCATCATCATTCCCTTGTTGTTTACACATGTTGAAAACATTTAGCTCTAACTTCATATTGCCAAGTGAAAACTTCACGACCCCATTCCTGCAGTTGATCACAGCATTGGAAGTTGCCAGGAATGGTCGGCCAAGAATAACAGGTATCTGGGTGCTAACATTTGCTACAGGTTGGGTATCCAAGACGATGAAGTCTACTGGGAAGTAGAATTTGTCGACTTGTACCAACACATCTTCCACTACTCCTCTCGGTATCCGTACAGATCGATCGGCAAGTTGCAAGGTGGTTCTGGTGGGTTTCAATTCACCAAGTCCCAGTTGTTCGTACACCGAGAAGGGTATAAGATTGACACTCGCCCCTAAGTCAAGAAGTGCTTGTTCGACCCGAAAGTTCGCTATTATGCAAGTAATAGTAGGACTACCTGGATCTTTGTATTTTGGGGGAGAGTTCTGGTTAATGATAGCTGTTATGGGCAAAATGGTGGAATCTCCATTCGACTCTCGAGATCATCTGATCGAGAGTCGAATATTGGACAAGTGCGGGATGTCCATTCGACTCTCGAGATCATCTGATCGAGAGTCGAATATTGGACAAGTGCGGGACGCCCATTCGACTCTCGAGATCATCTGATCGAGAGTCGAATATTGGACAAGTATGGAACGTCCATTCGACTCTCGAGATCACCTGATCAAGAGTCATAGATTGAAAAATACAGAGCAGCTATTCGCAAGTCCCGAGTCTTCATAACTGATAGTCAAATACGGAAAAGCTCGATCCGCGAGCTTACCTTCTCACAAGTCGTTGAAAGACATTACACCCAAAGTATGTATTTGGACTCACGACCACATTTTAACCTGCGAGCAGCTTTGCTGCGGGCGTCTCCTTCCTTTTCGGAGGCCATGACTCCCAGCTACGGGCGTCTCCTTCCTTTTCGGAGGCTATGAATCCAACTATGGCTTCCGGCCGGATCCAGTCGGATTTCAAGGGATCACCATCTAGGGGCGTGATTGTTGGAATATATCATTGGGTTGGATCTGACGGGAGATGGGATCTTATCCCATGAAATCAGCGGATTCTCAGTATCGTATGCGACATCAACGGGATTTCGACATCTCACGTAACAGATTGGATTGTTTCAGATCTATATAAGGGGATGGCTCCCTTGAATAGGAGGTACGTACTCATCATTCGATCTGGGTCCCGTTTTGCTTCTCCTCTTCTGTGGCCTAACTTAAGCGTCGGAGGGCTAACGGCTGGTCCCCAGCCACCCTTATTCGCTGTCTTGTTTCAGGTCTGGTGGTGGAAATCCCTCCCGGAACTAAGGAGAAAAGCCGGAGGATCTCGTTACAAAATCTGACATAAACAGTTTGGCGCCGTCTGTGGGAACGACTTGATCATCAAAATCAATCGTGTTAACCACCGATCAAAATCCTTCGGTGATGCCTCCTAAAAAGACAGTTCATCCTTCAACTTCGAGGCAGGCACCACCTCCGCCCGGTGAGACGGAATCCACACCTGCCCTCCCACCTGTTCCGACGGATATCCCTCAAGGGGCCCCAAATATGCCATCAATAAATCCATTATTGGAGGCTTCTGGAAATCAGGATGATGTCCTACGATTCCTCGGGAACACTCTCCTAACTCTAAACGCCGGAGTTCAGGCACTGTCAAATCGACTTGATCAGCACTTCCCTGAACCGCAAAGACAACCCTCCGAAGGGTTACCACCACCACCCATACCAGTTGCTTCCAGGCATTCTATGGATGAACCACAGGTCCCGTCACTTGGCGGCCATCCCCCTGTGCCGTCTCCACATTCTATACATTCCAGTTCGTCTCGACAACCTCAACCGCAAGGCTCCAACGCCGAAACGTCTAGCTATACCTTGCCATGGGAAGGGGATCTCAAAAGAATCCAAGACCGTTTTGATCTTATGGAGCAGAGATACCAGGCAAATCGGCCATCTGCTGTCATGGCGGCTATACATCAATCTGAATCTCCCTTCACAAGTGAGGTCATGGAAGCCCCGTTGCCCAGAAAGTATCGAACGCCTATTATCGCTCCGTATACAGGTATTGGCGATCCTCTGGAACATCTGGAAACATATAGGTCCCTCATGGAGTTGGAGGGACACGGTTCAGAAATCATGTGTAGGGCTTTTCCCCTTACGTTGAAGGAAGCGGCTCGTACGTGGTTTAGGGGGTTAAAGCCTCTTTCCATCAGTTCCTTTTCCCAATTATCAGAGATATTTCTTTCTCAATTCATGGGAAGTATTCGCATTAAAAAGCCAGCCTCCCATCTGATGAATCTAAAACAGCAACATGGGGAGACAATAAAAGAGTTCACAGTACGGTTCACTGCCGAAGCCGTTCAAACTGAGGGTTACACTGAAGAAAAGGGTCTCACAGCCCTCATAGCTGGAATAACGAGTGAGAGGTTTAGGTTTGCCTTAGATAAGAGTCCGCCGAAAACTATGGCGAAATTCCAAGCCAAAGCTCAGAAATATATCAATGCAGAAGAAGTCGCATTGACACGCCATGGGGTACAAAGTAAGAAACGCAAGCCAGAGGGAACTTCTACAAAAAAAAATACCATCGCGATCAGCACGATCGATCTCCCAAGAAGCCTTACTCTGGTAAATATCATAATTACACTCCTCTTAATCGGTCTCCTGAAAAGGTTCTAATGGAGATAAAACACAAGCCATATGTGAAGTGGCCTGTAAAGATTAAATCCGATCCCGAGAAGAGAGATAAGAGTAAGTTCTGTTACTTCCACAAAGATCACGGGCATAGGACTCAGGACTGTATCTCGCTACGAGACCATATCGAAGCACTTATCCGAAAAGGCCATCTCCAGGATTATGTTGCTCGTAAAAATCGGTCACCAGAAAGGGCGAAGACCTCATCTCGCCAAAAGGAACCGTCTCAAACCGACCAAGAGGATGCTGAGCCCACAGGAGAAATTCGCACTATCGTCGGGGGTCCAGCTTGCGGGGGTGACTCTCAAGCTTCAAGAAAGGCATACGCTCGAAAGGCGTCCAAAGAACCCCAGCAGATCTATTGGCTGGAACAAACGTCCAACTCTTCGAAGGCTAGCCCTCCCCCAATTTCTTTCACCCTCGAAGATGCAGCGGGAATTCATTTCCCTCATGAAGATTCCATCGTAGTCACACTGAAGGTATCAAATTATCTGACTCATCGAATTATGGTGGATACAGGTAGCTCGGCCGATATTCTGTATTTGGAGGCTTTCGACAAGATGGCACTTGCCAGAACCCTCCTCAAGCCAGTATCGACCCCTCTTGTCGGCTTTGGAGGAGAAGTGGTGACACCTGAAGGAAGTATCGATCTCCCAGTCACCTTTGGGGAGAGTCCAGCGAAGACCACCGTCTTCGTAAACTTCCTCGTCGTGGATCGAAAATCAGCATATAACGCCATCTTGGGGAGACCGTCTCTAACTAAGGTTGGAGCGGCCTTACATCCTTCATATTTATGCGTTAAATTTCCAACCCCAAATGGCATAGGGGTCGTGCGAGGAAGTCAGCAGGAGGCACGGTCCTGTTACCAGATAGCCCTCCAAGATCGAAAGAAGGCTCAAGCGACACCTGTCATGGAAATAGTTCAAGGATCACCCGACGTTCTCGCCACCACGTTGGATCCAAGAGAAAGTGCTCTGAAATCAGGAACTCCAGGGGAGGAAACAGTGGCAATCCGCTTAACCGAAGACGACCAGTCTAAGGTCGTGTACATCGGTTCCTCCTTAAACAGTATCCACCGCGAAGATCTGATCCGTTTCCTCACTGAATACCAGGACGTGTTTGCTTGGTCTCATAAAGATATGCCGGGCATCGATCCTAATGTCATCGTACATCGTCTCAACATTGACCCAAAGCATAAACCCGTACATCAGCGTCGACGTGCTTTCACTGCAGAAAGACAAATGGCGATCAAAACTGAAGTTGAGAAGCTGCTCGCGGCAAATTTCATAAAAGAAGTTGACTACCCACAGTGGGTCGCCAACGTAGTTCTCGTCCGGAAAGCTAATGGCAAATGGAGGATGTGCGTCGATTATTCAGACTTAAACAAAGCATGTCCCAAAGATAGCTTCCCGACACCACGAATCGACCAGTTGGTCGACTCGACAGCTGGACACGCCCTCCTCAGTTTTATGGATGCTTACTCTGGTTACAACCAGATTATGATGCATCCACCTGATGGCCAACATACTGCCTTCATCACAGATCGAGGACTATATTGCTACCAGGTAATGCCGTTTGGACTTAAAAATGCAGGGGCCACTTATCAGCGTCTTGTCAACAAAATATTCGCTGCTCAAATCGGTAGGAACATGGAAGTTTATGTTGACGATATGCTTGTGAAGAGCATCGATGAAGATGACCACATTCCTGATCTTCGAGAAGCCTTTGATCTGATGAGGAAGTATCAGATGAAATTAAATCCAGAAAAATGTGCTTTTGGAGTATCTGCAGGAAAATTTCTTGGATTCATGGTTGGCCAACGCGGAATTGAGGCGAATCCCGAAAAGATTAAAGCATTGATAGAGATGAAATCCCCAGTGACTCTGAAGGACGTTCAGCGTCTAGCTGGTCGCATCGCATCATTGAACAGGTTCATCTCGCGAGCATCGGACAAGTGCCTGCCCTTTTTCAAACTCCTTCGTGCAACGGCCAAGTCTGATTGGAAGTGGACATCTCAATGTGAAGAAGCTTTTCAACAACTGAAGCAATATATGAGCACTCCCCCCATTTTATCTAAGCCTGTGGCGCATGAGCAACTCATTCTTTATTTATCTGTGTCTTCCACGGCCGTTAGTGCCGCTTTAATAAGAGAAGATTCCGGGGTACAAAGGCCCGTTTATTATATCAGTCGAGCAATGGTTGATGCAGAAAACTAGGTATTCTGATTTGGAGAAACTGGCCCTAGCCTTAATCACGGCAGCTCGAAAACTGCGACCATACTTTCAAGCCCATGCCATTCTAGTACCAACAAATCATCCACTACGTCAAGTCCTTCAAAAGCCTGAGGCTTCCGGGCGCTTAACTAAATGGGCGGTCGAGATCAGCGGGCATGATATTTCATTCTGTCCTAGGACCGCAGTCAAAGGCCAGGCCGTGGCTGACTTCATCGCCGAATTTACATATTCTTCTGAAGATGGCGTCATGACCAGCGATCAACCTCCTTGGTCGCTCTTCGTTGACGGGTCGTCACGGGCCAGTGGCAGTGGAGCGGGCCTGATTTTAGTGGCTCCAGACGGGTCGCATTTTCAATACGCTCTGCGTTTCGAATCACGCATCTCCAATAATGAAGCAGAATATGAGGCCCTTATTGTCGGCCTCGAGCTAGCCGTTGTCCTCGCAGTCCAGAATTTGATAATTCATAGCGACTCCCAGCTCATTGTCAACCAAGTTCTTGGCGAATTCGAAACCAAAGAAGAAAGAATGGCCTTATACAAATCTCGTGTCCTCATCCTGCTCGCCAAACTGAAGACTTACAAAATATTCCATATCCCTCGCGAGCAGAACCAACTGGCCGATTCCTTGGCAAAACTCGCGTCTGCACCAGAATCAGAACTATCGCATTCGATCCCCATCGAGCACCGTCAACATTTGAGTATCGATCAAGTGACTCCCGAGCAAGTTATATCGGTACAATCGTCTCCATGCTGGATGGATCCTATCATCCTTTATCTCAGAGATGGATACCTACCAGAAAACAAGAAAGCTGCAAGACAAATTCAGCTTCGAGCTGCCAGGTACACATTACAAGATGGAATCTTGTTGCGAAAAAGCTTCTCCTTGCCTTATTTGAGGTGTCTTCACCCAGAAGAAGCACATCGTGTTCTAGATGAAGTACACCAGGGGGCATGTGGTAATCATCCCAGGGGGCGATCTCTAGCATATAAAGCGATGAGGCAAGGATATTATTGGCCTACTATGAAAGCAGATGCCATAGAATTTTCTAAAAAATGCGACAAGTGTCAACGATATCAACCTATACCTCGCGTACCGTCTGAGCGGATGACCCCAGTCGACAGCCCTTGGCCTTTTGCTCAGTGGGGGATCGATATCATCGGTCCCTTACCTATGGGAAAGGGACAGAATAGGTTCGCGATCGTGGCGGTTGATTATTTCACCAAATGGGCCGAGGCAGAACCATTAGCCAAAATTACTGAAAAACAAACTACTAAGTTTATGTGGAGAAATATTATATGTCGCTTCGGACTTCCTCATACCATAATTACCGATAACGGAACGCAGTTCGACAACGCAGCCTTTGATGAATTTTGCGACAAATGGAAGATACGTAATCTCCGCACTTCTCCATATCATCCACAGGCGAATGGGCAAGTCGAGGCAGTGAATAAAATTATAAAGCATCATTTAAAGACCAAGCTAAGTGAATGTAAAGGGGGGTGGCCAGAACTTCTGCCAGAAGTGTTATGGGCCTATAGAACCACGGCTTGTACATCAACAGGTGAAACTCTTTTCTCCTTAGCATTTGGTGTTGACGCAGTGGTACCAGTGGAAATTCAAGTGCCCTCATATCGGATCGAACAGTATGATCCCGCGAGCAATCAGGAAAATATCCGACTTCATCTCGATCTCTTGGAAGAGCGAAGAAATGCTTCCCAAGTACGAGTGGCAGCATATCAACAACGTATTGCTCGTTATCGAAATGCAAAGGTTCGACCTAGATCCTTCCAGTTCGGAGATTTGGTTCTAAGGCGAAATCTTGGAGTTCCTGTTCGTTCGTTGGATCCGAATTGGGAAGGCCCATATCGGGTTATTAGGGTTGTGCGACCCGGTACTTATTATCTTGAAGACATGCAAGGGAAGCCTGTACGTCGCCCTTAGCACGTGGAGCATTTGCTACGATACTACCCTTAGATTCGATGTAGTTTATTATAGCATTTTATGAATAAAGTGAAAGATATCTTTTGGCCGCTACTCCATTTATACGGACCTGAATAGCCCTGAAGAGTGTTTGCACATCCTCTTGGCCAATTACCTACCTTTGGTAGGACTGAAATCATTACTAGTTGGTCGCTTCTCCATTCTCATGGACCTGAACAGCCCCGAAGAGAATGAATACCATCTCTTGACCAACCTTCTGCCCTTGGTAGAATCAAAATCTCAATCGATAGATCAGTCTATCTCAACGCGGACATGGTCTCACGACCCCCGGATTGAGTCTAATTCATTTTTTCATGAGTTAGTTACTCGCGATTGGTGAGGAGGAATCGCCCTCCAAAATGCGAACACCACAGCTCGTGCCCAAATTGGGGCAGCGAACGGGGTCACATCCTGATCGCGAGCAGCTTAGTTCATGCTCGAATTAAAGGGTCACATCTCTGACGAATCCATTCAAGATTTAACAAGCCAAAAATGAAAGATGAAGGGAGAACAGCAACGAAACAGCAATACTTCCAAAAATATCTTTTCATTGATAATTATATGATTACATATACATGATCGCAGATACAAGAGAAGAAAATAAAAGGAAATCAATCGCTAGGAGGAGCCACGCTCTCGACTTCAGGGCCCATTTCAGGAGCCCCTCCAGCCTGCGTGGCTTCGGTCACCTCGTTCTCGGCAGCAGCTTGCTCTTCTGCAGCGATGATGGTCGCGACTCGACCGAATTCCCCCATATCGAAGGATGGGATCATTCGTTGCACTACTCTCAGTGCAAAGTCTCGACCAGCATCGTATGACTCATATCGTTCATCGTCATACAGCTGCGAAGTCCGGAACTCGGAAACTGCCCGAGTACCTTCCTCCGAGAGCATTTTTACAAGGGCGACTCTCTCCTCGTCCCAGTGGATCGAGTCGTCCTTAAGCTGCGCAAGAGCGGTGCGCTCCCTAGTCAAGTTGTCGTAGGCCTCCTTGAGCTGCGACCTGGCTCCCGCGAATTGCTCCTCTAGTGAGATCTTGTCCTGTCGGAAGATCTCCCTCTCTCTCTCTGCCTTCTCCTTCAGACCCGTGAGCTTCGCGTAGTCTGAGTCCAAGGCCTGATACCTGTCGGTCAGGACTTGGATCTTCTCAATGAGGATCTTTTTCTCCTCATCTCTCTTCGAGATCACTGCCTCACGAGCCTTGAGCAGTTGATCTCTTCCTTGAACTGCCTTTTCCAAGGCAGTCCTCTTTCCCTCGGCCTCCTCTATCGTGCGACGGGCGGCAACGATATCACGCCTCGTTCGCAGAATCAGATCTAAACCCTGCACAGAGATGAAAAGTATAAGATTTCTGGAATGTATCAACAGGTCGAAACAGATTTTGACAGTCTTACCTGAACCATCCTCATCCCCGCTTCAAGGATAAGGTTCTCAGGGCTTGGCTCGGGGAGAGAGCCGAAGGCGTGAGGTGGAACGTTCTCGAACAAGAACTTGCACACAGGGTGGAGGTGGCGTGGAATCGAGTATGTCCCGCTCCCAGACGGTTGGGCAACGACCAAACCGGTCTGCTCGCGAGGCGGAGGCATGGACTCGCGAGCAGGTCCCTGCTCGGCAGTTGGGACCAGTTCCCGGGCAGGAGTTGACTCGTGAGGCTCTACCTGCTCTCGAGCCTCTTCAGCTGGGGGGCAGCTGGACCCCACCCCATCTGGGGAGTTGTCTGCAATGTTGATCACTGGTGGCCCAGGTGCGACCACCAGTGAAGGGATAGTGGGCCCAGCTGGGGCCCCCGCCATGCTCGCGGGAAGGGCAGACTGATCGCTGCCCGCGCGGATGGAAGATTGAGACGGTTCGGCAGGGGCTTTCTTCTGCCTTTTTGAACCTGTGCCCTTCAGACGGGGCAGTAGGCCTCTCTTCTCTCCAGCCTTCGTCATTTCGACTTCTCTCCTGGAGATGAGGCCTGCTGCTGCAAGTCGCGAAGGAGATAAGCAAGCCTCGATATGCCTATCTCCGACAGGCACCTTGTACACTCTGACGATCTTCTCGTTGATCCCACCCTTCAAATTCGATTTCCGCAAAGCTGGGATACCTGCGAGCACAAATCATGGTCAAAGCGAAACCCTAAAATTTATTCTAAGGAAACTGCACAATACGGGATTCTCTACCTTCACAGAAAAACCGGGTCACTCCTGGACCCCTGGAGGAGGCAGACTCCCAGCTCCCGGAAGCATAGAACCACCGCTTCCTCCAGCCGGGATAGTTCGAGGAGGGTTTACCCAACACGAAGTTATCCCGGTGCCAGTAACATAAATAATACCAGCCTTCGCTGGATGGAGCTTTCTTCAGGCGGAACATACGGAGGAACTCCTCCGCCGTGAGTTCCCCGTTGCCAGCCTGAGCCCAAAGGGCAAAGGAGCCCAACACCACCCTCCATCCGTTCACAATAAGTTGCCCAGGGGCAATCTTGTAACTTCGTAAAACATCGCGAACAAAGGGATGGAGGGGAAGGCGTACCCCCAAGATGAGCTGGTACTCGTAAAATGCTACGCATCCTGGGGGGGGGGGGGAGTCGGGTGTTTCTCCACCTCCGGGCAAGCGGAGAGTTACAGAGGCAGGGATTTGGTATCTCTCCCGGAGCTCAGCCAGCCGGTCCTCCGATAAAACGGAAGGGTACCCGGCTGCTGTGTATCTCCCCGCCGAAACCCTTGCACTGCTGGAGGCAGAGGACTCCGGAGTGGCATCGCCAAGGGGGACAGTGGTCTCGTCAGAGTTCCCAGCCATGGGGAGATGAAAATAAAAGAAGAAGAAAAAGGAAGTAATACCAAGAAAAAGAAAGATTGAGCACCGGAGGAAGAAGAAGAATGGAAAGGAAGGGTTGCAGGATTCTTTCGAAAAAACTTCTGTAGAAACTCAAAGAAATGGCGAACTCCGTATATTTATAGGCAATCATTCCGCCGTATCTGATGGCACGTGGCAGTCCCTTGTTGGACACAGCGCTCGAGCAGGCACGCCCATTAACTCCTCAAACACGTGGCGAGCGCCCCTTCATTTCCCATCAGCGAAAAGGCTGCGAAAAGCTGGCGCTCATTAATTTCAGCCCATCATGAGGGGTGTCATTCTCGATGAAGGTAGCAAGCGGTTTCGTGTGATAGTGAGCTAAGTCCTTTCCTTAAGAATTTTTGAACGGCAAGGACTTGGGGGGCATCTGTTATGGGCAAAATGGTGGAATCTCCATTCGACTCTCGAGATCATCTGATCGAGAGTCGAATATTGGACAAGTGCGGGATGTCCATTCGACTCTCGAGATCATCTGATCGAGAGTCGAATATTGGACAAGTGCGGGACGCCCATTCGACTCTCGAGATCATCTGATCGAGAGTCGAATATTGGACAAGTATGGAACGTCCATTCGACTCTCGAGATCACCTGATCAAGAGTCATAGATTGAAAAATACAGAGCAGCTATTCGCAAGTCCCGAGTCTTCATAACTGATAGTCAAATACGGAAAAGCTCGATCCGCGAGCTTACCTTCTCACAAGTCGTTGAAAGACATTACACCCAAAGTATGTATTTGGACTCACGACCACATTTTAACCTGCGAGCAGCTTTGCTGCGGGCGTCTCCTTCCTTTTCGGAGGCCATGACTCCCAGCTACGGGCGTCTCCTTCCTTTTCGGAGGCTATGAATCCAACTATGGCTTCCGGCCGGATCCAGTCGGATTTCAAGGGATCACCATCTAGGGGCGTGATTGTTGGAATATATCATTGGGTTGGATCTGACGGGAGATGGGATCTTATCCCATGAAATCAGCGGATTCTCAGTATCGTATGCGACATCAACGGGATTTCGACATCTCACGTAACAGATTGGATTGTTTCAGATCTATATAAGGGGATGGCTCCCTTGAATAGGAGGTACGTACTCATCATTCGATCTGGGTCCCGTTTTGCTTCTCCTCTTCTGTGGCCTAACTTAAGCGTCGGAGGGCTAACGGCTGGTCCCCAGCCACCCTTATTCGCTGTCTTGTTTCAGGTCTGGTGGTGGAAATCCCTCCCGGAACTAAGGAGAAAAGCCGGAGGATCTCGTTACAAAATCTGACATAAACAATAGCACTGACCTGTTCAGTAAAAAAGGCTTTCTTTTGTACATTGAGCTTGCGCTTAATAGTACAAAGATCTTTCAGAAACTTGGCATATGAAGGTATCTGCTTGATTGCATCCAACAAGGGTATGTTGATTTTCACTTGTTTAAAAACTTCCAAGACATCTTGAGCTTTAACCATTGCTTTAGATGAGAGTAGGCATTGGGGAAACGGGACCACTGGTTCGAAAACATGCTTTGTCTCCTTCTCAGGTTGATCATCACTAGATCTGTCATCACTCTTAGATGATTCCTTAGGTTTATCAACTGTCCTAGGAATATCTTTTTCAATCACCTTACCACTTCTTAGGGTGGTGACAGACTTAGCGTGCTCAACATGAGGGTTGGAAGAACCCGAATCATTCACCTCATACTGTCCCCTCGGGGTAGGTTGAGGTTGGGCCGGAAAGGTCCCTCGCTCCCTAACATTCTGGCATGATTCGAGTCCAATTAGGCGAGATTCGAATCTTTCCATCGAAGTTTTAAGCTCTTGGAGGGTTTGCATGATGCTCTGATTGATTTGATTTTGCACGATATCCTCCTGAGTCTTCCTCTGTGGGGGCACATAAGGAGTGCTAGTGGAAGGCACTTGAGGATTATTCCCAGCATTGGTAGTCGGTCCATTTCTCCAACTGAAGTTGGGATGGTTCCGCCAATTAGGATTATACGTGTTTGACACTGGGGCATTAAAAGGTCTTTGATAAGTATTCATGGCATTGGCTTGTTCGTGCAACACTTCTTGAAGAGCTGGGATTGTAGGACAACCCTTAGTAATGTGTGCATCGCTCTTACAAATGTCACAAACACTTTCAGTCTCCCTGGTTTTAATAGCGTTGACCTTCCTTAATTCCATGGCTTCTATTTTACGTGTGAGCCCTGCTATCTTTGCCTTGACATCGTCATCCTCGGTTAAAAGATAAATATCTCTTTTTTCATTGGGCCCAGGCTTGGTCTTAGCGGGTTTGTCAGATGTGTCCCAAGATTGGGAATTTTCTGCTAAGAAGTCAAAGTATTCCATAGCCTCATCAGAACCTTTGCTCATAAACTCCCCATTACACATCATTTCTACGAATTGGCGCATGACTGGGCTCAATCCATTATAAAAGAAGCTAATCAAGCGCCATGTTTCGTAGCCATGAGGTGGGCAGGCAAGTAAGAGTTCCTTGAAACGTTCCCAACACTGAAAAAAAAGTTTCATTCTCCTTTTGGGAGAAATTCATTATATCTCGTTTCAGGGTGTTGGTCTTATGAATAGGGAAAAACTTTTTTAGAAATTCCTTAGTCATCTCTTGCCATGTCCCTATGGTTCTGGGCCTTAAGGAGTGCAACCAAAACTTGGCTTTCTCCTTCAAAGAAAAAGGAAATAGTTTTAACCTAACCAAGTCATCAGAAACGTTGTCGTAATGCAAAGTAGCGATTACTTCATCAAATTCCCTCAAATGTAAATATGGACTTTCAGTGTCGAGTCCATGAAATTTAGGAAGTAACTGTATCACTCCAGGTTTAAAATCAATGTTGCCCGCATTCACCAGAAAAACCATACAAGAAGGAGTACTTGTTCTTGCAGGTTGCAAGTAATCACGTAAACTCCTAAATGGTGGCTCATTGTGTACTTCATTCTCATCTTGATCATATTCATTTTCATTATCGGCCATGTTTATGGTTAATTCACAAGTATCAGGAAGTTTTCTAACACAGTGATTGGATAGACCTTCAACCAAAATTTCGTCGCTTAGAAGACGTCTTGTGTGATCACGAGTCCACTTACGCATAAACACTAAATAAGGAGATGAGGAAAGAGGTTACCCGAAAAGAAGAACACTTGGCTATGAGTAATTCCTGAGAGCAACCAAATAAAAGAAGTTAGTATACTATTAACAATATATATACATAAACCAATTCCAAAAATATTCTTAAACTGACGTCAAATCCCCGGCAACGGCGCCAAAAACTTGCTACAATCCGAAGATTGCATACCCAAGTGCAGGTAGCGAAGTAGTAAAATACTCGGTAAGACCGAGGTCGATCCACAGGGATTGGGGTTAAGAACACTTAGAGGAATTAGTTTAGGTGAGTGAGATGAAATCTGGTTTATCCACGAGAGTGGAGCAAGTTGTGTGTGGTGAAAGACAAAAATAGAAAAGGGGCTAAGGCATCAGGGATCCACCCTTGATTCATTCACAAGATTCGATTCGTTGATCCAACTATAACTCAACTGGAATTGAATAAAGATTCATTCCAACCGGAAGATAAAACAGTTAAACCATTTGCATATTTCATAAAAGATGGTGATCTAAACCGATTGATTTGACCATGAAGCACTCGTTAGTCGATCGCAGGGAATTCCAAGCATCCACTGTGCCCGGAGTCGACAATGGATCAAGGAATTATACAGATCAACAACTTTGCCAACAAGTCAACCGATAAGATCACAATTCATACGATCAAATGCATACTTACAAGATAGGAGGCTTTGATTGACCGATCCAACCGTTAAGATCTCGTCTATCGATCGTAGGGAATCCAAAGCATCCAATGTGCCCGGAGTCTACAATGGATCAAGGGATTTTACAGATCGATGACTTTACCTGCACTAGCTCGATGACCGTAGGAAATCCAAAGCATCCAACGTGCCCGGAGTCGACGATGGATCAAGGGACTTTATCGATCATGAACTAGCTAATTGGTGTGTAAGAGATCCCAAGCATCCAACGTGCCCGGAGTCGACGATGGATCAAAGGGCTTGCACAACAATAGCGTCCGCCGAGGTGGATAACCAAATCAATCAACCAAAGAGAACTCCAACATTTATACCACACAATGTTGAACCAAAAGAACCAAAGCTTGCAAATTTCTTCGAAGGCTTCACCCCTAGCCTTAGCTAGAGGTTTAGCCAACCATGCTACAATGGAAGACTAAATTCTCTACAAAGGAAAAACTACACTACTCTACACTACAAAAGAAAGAAGAGAAAGAAAACTAAAGAAGAGAAGAGAGGAGTTGTAGAGAATGGGATTTGAAGGATGATGAGAATGAGAGGGAGAGAGCTTCTTTTATAACCTCATGAGGAGCTCCCAAGCCTAGGTGGCACACCAAACGTTTCTTTAGGTTTGGGAATGGAGTTAGGCTTGGAGTGCCCAAAGCAAACTTTTCTTTTAGGTTCGGGCTTGGAGTTAGGCTTGGATGGACATGTGGCAAGAAAAGTACTCCAATCCTAGGTGTCACTCCAAGCCTAAAGCAAACTTTTCTTTTAGGTTTGGGCTTGGAGTGAGGCTTGGATGATGAGGTGGCATTTGCTTGGCCCAAGGATGGAAGATGGTAAGGTGAGTTAACTCAGTCCACATGAGTTGGAGTTGACTGGGTTCACATGGAGAATCTGGACAATCTGGACTGTTCATCGAAGTGGGGGCCACTTGAGTTAGATGATCACATGAGAAGGTAGGGCCTGCTGGACGATGTGATGAAGTGGGGTCCACTGATTGCAGACGTCCCTGGTTGGTGCTGACATTTGGAACAGAGGCTCTCTCGTCCACTTGTTGCAGGAATGGATGGTGAATGGTGCGCTGATTATATGTTGAACGTGGGCTCCACATTGATGGACGGTTTTAGAACTAGAACGATCAGCCCTGCTTGCTGTGAACGGTGATTCAATCTGGAGGTCCACCTTCTTGATCATGGAGATGGATGAACGATGGATGACTGATCTGCACGGACACGCATGGCCTGGACAGTGTAGATATGGTGGACGTCCCTGGATGATGAGCTGAACATGTTGATGTCAGCACGTGTGAAGGAGAATAGGAGCTCCTTTGCTGGCTTGGAGAATGGATGATTGGGTGAGAGGTCTACTGGACTGGACGTTAGAGCTGATGTTCATCAGAATGTGGCCCACTTGATGGACGGCTGAGCTGGTTCAGCTGGACTGACGTCCACTGCTGTTGTGATGGACGGTTGGAAATTGAAGATGGTGGATGGCTGCTGACGTAGGTGGACAAGTGCTGCTGATGCACGTGTGAACTGTGGGCTTGGAAGATGGATTGTTGATGAAGGTGGGCTCCACTGTTGTGCACGTGCTTAGATGTCCAGCCCTTGTACATGAGAATGATGCTGAGGAGATGAGGTGGGCCACAAACTTTGATGGACGGCCTGTCTGAATCAGCTGCTTGAAGGCTTGGATTGCTGTGCAAAGTGGGTCCACTTTGCTGGACGGTTGCACATGCTGCACGTGTGGGATTGTTGCTGATCATCCAGCCCTGCGCGTGTGAAGAATGGTGATCCACCTGGTGGACGGCTGGAGTTCCTTGGACGTTGAGGTTGCACGTGTGTTGGAGAAGTGGGGTCCACTTGTTGGACTGCTGATGTACACGAGCAATGGGTGGACGGTAGTGAAGAGCTTCATCATGTTGGGGGCCCACCTTGCTGTTACACAATTGAAGGATGTTGGACATCCTTTGATGGCACGTGTGGGGATGGACTGCTTGAGATGGACGGTCCAATTGATGTTGTTATGTGTGGTCCACCTTAGAATATGATCCATCATTTGATCTTTACGGCCCTATTTTCTTCATGATCACCACACACTTGACGTTGATTACTTTTGGGCACTAAATCGTCCTGATTGACTCGGATTTTGTCCAACCTCTCCTGATCACCTGAAGACAGAAAATTCACCTAATGAGAGATAATTAACCGGAAAAACAATGATAATGCCCTTAACAACCAGGGTTAATTACACAATATTAGGTACTTATCAACATGATTCCCATGGTTTAAAGGGATTATGTAAATTTATAAATTGGCTAGATTGAGATTCAAGGTGTTGAGGAACCAAGCCGGGGAACTTTGTCCATCCTTCTTCATGTGAAGTAAGAAAAAGAATGAAAGATATAGATTTCTAAAAATCCTATCTATGTTTATAGTGAATGAAAGAAAAAGAAAAAGTGATTATATTGAATATTTGTTGATAAATTCTGAAAAGGGCTACCTATTACCAACCAAGAGAAGGTCAACCTGTAACCTAAGCTAAAACTGGGAAGTAGTGTGAAAGCCGTCGAAGGAACGGTAAGGTAAATTCTTGTCATAGGCATGTGTGGTTGATCTGTACACTTTTAGATCTTCAGTTTCGTCAGTCTATGAAGAAGGTAATCCTGGAAATTCATCGATGAACTTTCACTGTGCACACTAGACTGCACTTGTTCAGATTCTTCTATTTATCAATCAATCGGTGGGGATTCTATGCGAAACACTCATTATGTTTAGGGAGTTTAAAATTGTAACTTCTATCACTTGATTTCTCTGAATTTTACACTTGTATGACTTGAAATTTATAGAAGCATAGTTTTTTAGAGAGATTTGGGTTTTGAAAATTTAAACTTGTTTGATGCATGTTTTACACGTGACTAGTAAAAAGCTGGTTGGAGGGTGTGTTGAGCCATGAATATTACATATTCTAACCTCTTTCATCATCACGTCATGTATACTTTCTATGCTAAAAGACCTAGCTAATGCATGTTTTTGTAATTGTAGGAATAAGAGAGAGACAACACTAATTTAGTGTTAAAAGAGACATTCTAAACATCATTGAAGAACAAGTGAAGAAAGACAAGAGGTGGAGTGGAGAAACTAACAGAAAGGAGGACAAGAGATGAAGAAAACAGACCAGCATAGTGGCTCAACCGGTTAAGATCGGTCGGGCAAAGATGGCTGCCCTCTACAGAGCTGCTGGAACAAGCACTAGATGGGTTCGACCGATCATGACCGATCGGCCATGCACTTTCTAATTTAGGATTTCAAACAGGAAACAGGCAGTTCCGTTTTTGGGTATTCAGCCTAGTTTGTGGGATACATCTTGAGGATTATTTCAAATCCAATCCATCCATATTGAAGATTAGCTCGCTGCCAAAAAAACCCCAAGTGTTTCATGTCGATTGGAGCTACAGTTTGCTGGCGGCCAAAATAATAAGAACTATCCAGAAAGTTTTCTGATTTCGCTGCTCAACTCTAGAATAGTTCAGGTGATCCATCATTGATGATATGAAGAATCTTATCTGACCATCTTCTATACCACATCTATATATGAATAACCACAAAGTTTCAGGTCAAAAGGATGTGTGGTTTGATCGTACCGGTTGAAGAAAGATGGACCATCTAGAAAGATTCCAACTGCGCAAATTTTATAAAAAGCTCTAAGTATTCTAATTTTCACATACAATTCTAAAATTAACTTGGACAATCTAAACCATCTATCATCTAGAGGAGGAATTTTTCTACTAATGTTCAAAATTTGAGACTAATCCGACCTTTGTACACTCCGATGCGTTGAAAGCAAGATAACTAGTTTTAGAGGTACCCTGAATTGTGCGATTTTAAAAGACGGTCGCTGATATGATTGGTGGACCCATTCAGAAGATAATATTAAAAATCTAAACCATCTATGAGGAAGATCATGTTCCAAGGAAGTTAAAAATCAAATTTGAAGGCAATCCGATGATTGTTTAAGCCGTACCAAGCGAAACAAAATCTGCTATGTTGCTATCCTCTTGCTGTATTATAAATATGAGAGCTCTCTCCTCTTTTAAGGCAGTGAAGGACGTTGGGAGCAAGGAGTTCAAGTCCTAGGAGGCTTCCTAGCCTCCTACAACTAATTTTTCTTTCTTTTCTTAGTTCTAGTTCTAATTTTAATATGCGTTTTCTTAGTTAACCTCTTAGCTAGAGCTAGAGGTAAATTTGTAGTTAGTTTCAATGCTTAATTCATTAATTTAAGTACTCCTTTAACTTTGGATTTTGAAGTTTTAGTTTCAATAAAGTTGGATTTTTAGATGAATTATAAGAGTTTGTGTACTCTGGACATGAGTTGCTTGCAATTATCTAAGATTGCAATGATGGGTTTGTTTAGATTCGAATTGTAGTAACCCTAGAGCATGCCATAGTCTCTTAGCATGGTTGTTACTTCGAAGGCTACAAGTTCAAGTTCTATGTGCTTCATTAGAACTAGAAATCTGATTTCCAGATTTAAGTTGGATGGTTTATACTTGAATGTTTTATACTCCAATTAGATGAGAGATAGAGCTTTAATTATAATTATATTGCGCTTGGGTAAATGGATGGCATTTGATCACTACAAGTGGATCCTTGATGCTCTAGTTCTTATTGCGCTTGGGTAAATGGATGGCATTTGACCACTACAAGTGGATCCTTGATGCTCTAGTTCTTATTGCGCTTGGGTAAATGGATGGCATTTGACCACTACAAGTGGATCCTTGATGCTCTAGTTCTTATTGCACTTGGGTAAATGGATGGCATTTGACCACTACAAGTGGATCCTTGATGCTCTAGTTCTTCTCAATTCTCAGATTTTTTCTGTTTTATGTTTAAAACTGATTTCATAAACCCTTTTAGATTCTAGTTATTAGGATAGTTCGAATGATTTACCTCCTTCCCTGTGGATCGACCTCGGTCTTATCGAGAATTATTACTACATCGCAGCCTTACACTTGAGGCGAGTGAACACTTGATCTTTCTCACCCTTTTTGTCAGCAATTAACAAACCAATCTCCCCCTGAATGAAATATCACTTAAGTTTAGGGAATGAGAGATTAGAGTGTCGCGATTATAACTATAAGCACATGTTAACTAAGGAGAGTATAGCGTGCATGAACATTAAAACATGAAGCATGGATGGAACATGATCAATAATAAAAATGTAATTATTTAAGCATAATTGATCATGCATAATTGGTCATTCTAAAATAAACATGAAAGTATAGATTAGCATACATTAAGCATAATTTAATAAAATTAACTAATCTAAGGAAGACGATAGTTATGTAACTAAATATATAACCAATCGAAAGCAAGGGCGAAACTATCAAGGTGGGCTAATGAGGCTTGAATCCTCTGATATGCCCCTAAGCACAAAAAGAGTCTAATATCGTCAAATTTACCTATAGTATCCGTTTCTAGCTACCCTTAATAACTATTTCTAGTTTGATCATTCTAAGGGTAACTAATTTCCACAACACCCTCATAAAATTCAGCATGAGGTGAGGGGTTGGGAACTCCTTCTCCTAAAAGGGATAGTGGTCGGGATCTTTTCTTAGATTAGGGGGAAGAGAGGCAGTGGTGGAAGTCATAAGAATTCTCATTAGTTTTTGGGTCCCATCACTAGTGGAGTCATTAGATTCAGATTTAGACTCCTATGTGTCATCCCATGTTGTTGTCATAGCCTTCTTTCCTTTTGGTTTAGGTTTTTTTAGACATTCCGAGGCAATGTGACTAGGTTCACCACAATTGTAACGTTAGACGGTTTTGGAGTTAGATGATTTTCCTTTAAATTTCTCACCCTTCTTGTCCTTTTTGTCACAACTCTTTCCTCTCTCAAATTTGAGGAATCTCTTGAATTTCTTGTTCAATTTTTCTTCCTCATTATTGTTATCTTCGGAAGACTCACTCTTAATCTCTTTTTGTCTATGTGAAGTCTTCAAGGTGATGCTTTTCTTCTCAGAGGGGGCCTTAAAGTGTAGTTTATGAGTTTGTAGGGAACATAATAGTTCTTCTACTCTCATATTATCTATGTCTCTACACTCTTCTAAGGTAATGATTTTGGAACTAAATCTCTTCGGATGGACCTAAGGAATTTTCTACAAATTCTACCATCCGGAACCCTTTCTCCTAAGCCACTCATGGAGTTATAAATATGGTTCAATCTAGAAAAGTGTTGAGCTCTGAATTGTGGATATTCTAACCTCAATTCATTACATATTATACATGGGCTGCATGATTAAAAGACTACTTTAATGCATGATTTGTGATTGTAGGAATGAGATGGAGATTTCACTAATTCAAGGCTTAAGAGAGCACCTTACATACATTGAAAACCAAGCTTTGATAAGCCAAAGAAGAGAAGAAAAACCTTAAAGAAATCATGTTAAAAGTCCTGAATTGTCCTAAAAGCAAAGTGCAGAGCTGTAGGGCCATAAAAGTAAAATGCAGAAAGTTACAGTTTCTGAAGATTGATCCAGAGATTGATCCGTCGATTGATTGCTCAGCCTGAGCGATTGATCGACAGCTCTGAGCGATTGATCGTTTACAGCAGAATTGGCAGATTTATTACAGGACTAAAGTACAGATTTGCGATTGATCTCCCAACCTGAGCAATTGATCACCCAGCTTGTAGATCAATTGATAGAATACAAATTTTTGAAGAATTCCAGTTGAAACTCTCTGGACACTTTTTGGACCCAGCGATCAATCGCCCGACCACTTGCGATTGATCGCCCAATCACATAATACAGTTTTTACAGTTGAATCGCAGGTGCGATTAATCGCCCAGCCCAATCGATCAATCGACCATGCGCCCAATTTAGAAATTTCCAAGTCTAGCTCAGATTTTCTCTACGCAGTGCATAAATTCTACATAAATTCTCAAAGATTCTTCGTTTGTGGGGTGTGAAAGCTATAAAAGGAGACCTCCACTTCATTCCTAGGGCATCTAGCAACATGGGGAGCAAAGAGATCAAGACCTAGGAGGCTTCCTAGCCTCCTACAACTAGATTTCTTCTTTTTCTTCTACTTCTAGTTTGTTTTTATGTTTTTCATTAGTTAACCTCTTAGCTAGGACTAAGAGGTGAAGCTTGTAGTAGATCTAAGATGCTTTAATTTATTTTTATTAGTTTCAAGTTGGATTTTTATTGATTGAAGAATGGTTTGTTGAGTTTGAAAGTATGGCGGTAGTCTAACACGACACCTTCGTATGTGTGGAAGCTTAAAGAGCAACTAGAATTATGGCTAAGTCCTATAGGAGGAGATGATTAGGACCTTTTGAAATTCTTTTCGCCTACTTACACAATTTAACAAATTAAACTAAATAAGTAAGAACACTTTGGCTTCCAAGCCTAAATGGGTCCAATCACAAGACTAGCATAAGGTTTAAGCAATAAAGAACCTAGTCTAAGCATGCATAGATAATCAATTGATTTAACTAATCAAGCTCCTAATCTATGCAACCTATGTCGACTTATGAGAATGGATCAATGAGCTCAAGTCTACACAACTAGTGAAAGTACGTCCTGTGTGTGGATGTGCCTATCTAGAGCCCAGCATACATTCCTATCAAGGATTCATAATTAAACAATTAAACTTACAATGCTAAGATATCAATGTGCTCAATTCAATCACAAACACAAGCATGCATAGTGGTTCGACTTTGGGTCTACTCCATTCCCGGTTCAAGTACTCAACTCCTTTGAGCACACCGGCATTCACTATCGAAGGTTTTAAATGAGGTTCACCTATAAACTTTTACACGGAAGTTTTACCGGTTCACCTCTCAACCATAATCAGAGTTTTGGACAAAGGGCTAACTCTCAACCCAAACGCACATTCACTCCCGTGTCTGAGGCTCCCCCTTGAAGACTTTGTTTAGGCTCGACTAATGGGCCAAGGAGTGCCAAATAACCCCTAGTCTTTAGGCCAACAAACGGGCCAAGGAACGGCCAACGTCCCTAGTACAAGTTTGACAAACAAACTCGACACTCAACTCCCACAGGGAATTGAGTGGATGGACTCTCAATAAAGACAACCTTACTTGTCGGATGAGCCCCTTGTTCACCGCCAGTTCGGGTTGCTTGATCTCCGCTCTCCCGTACTTCAATCAGCTTCCCTTGCTCCCACGATCATGTTGCCGTTACATCATCAATGCCTCAGCTACACTCGATCAATCACCTTGCGTATGATGCCTTTGAGATGCCCTGAGGTGATAGGAGGGTAGGTTTGAGAACTCTACAACTATTAGGAATGGGTTGCCTAGAGTTTCTCTCCTACAACGATCTCATCTTAGAGTTTTGGACATGGATATCCCTATCAAGGAAGATCCAAACTCTAGAGATCAAGAGGGGATGAAGCTCATCTTCTACATGAGCTTGGAATGCTCCAATCTTATGTTAAAGCACAAGGAAAATGCCTTACATAGGTTGGGAATGAGCCTCAAATGGTCGCCAATGGTGGCTTCACTCCTCTCAAAATCCCTCTCCTTGCCCCTCAAAATGAGCCAAGCCCCTTTATAAAAGATGTTCAAACGGACAAAAAACGGGCAGAAAACGGCTAGTCCCGACCGGTCCTAACCGGTCGGCCAAAGGCCAAGCAAGACAATGCACTTGCTGTCTAAAGGAGGGGCCTGTCCGACCGGTCGTGACCGGACGGACCAAATCAGCCGACCGGTCATGACCGGTCGGCCCGAGGGCCTGTGAACTACAGCAGGTTGCTGTTCAAACTAGATCCCAGTCCTGACCATTCGGTCCAGTCCAGTCCGACCGGCTGGGACCGGTCGGACAGGCCGGGGTTCAGCCCATATGTTTGCTGACCCACCTATATCACAACCTACTCATATTGGCCTAGGTTTGGGTGATCTTTTAAGACGCCTAGGGCCAATTTATGATGACTAAAGGTTTCCTAATATGGTCAAGGTCATCAAAGAGGTTAAAGGGTTGGGTTTTGGTCAAGGTTAAGGCACATCAAGGCATCACTTTTACCTGTTTCTTCTTCCTCAATACAGCGGGGCCACTTGAGTCTTCTGTCTTCGTCTTCATTAAGCTCAACCGACACTAGACTCACTGACCTAAGTGATTGACAAACAAGGTACACTAGTATGCCACAGAAAAGTGCACTAACAATCTCCCCCTTCGTCAATTACTTACAAAAACTTAACCTACCAAAACAAAATACATGTACAAGAGATTACATTGATAATGAATTAAATACAGGACTCTTGACATGCTTAAGTAGTAGCTCCTCTTCAGTTTGCTCCCTCATAACCTGTCAATCCCTGCATCAGAAAACATAGCAAACTAGTTTTGGTGGGACTTGATCTTTCTCTCCCTTTTTGTCAGCAATTGACAAACTATTCTCTCCCCCTTAATGACATATCAATTAAGGTTAAGGTAAGAGTAGATAGTATGTCACAGTTATAACTATAAGCACATGCTAACAAGGAGAGTATAAGGTGCATGAACTTTAAAACATGGAGCATGCTAAGAAACATGATTAACAAGAAAATGTAATAATCTAAGCATAGTTAATCATGCATAATTGGTCTAAGATATACATTTGCAATAAAAGCACAAATGGCTTATAGCCCAATCAACCAACCTCCCCTAATGGTATATCAAGACCAATACTAAGCAAACATTAGCATACAATAAAGTATATAATTCAGCAAAATTAGCTAATCTAAGCATGATGATAATTTAGCAAGCAAATATACAAGTTGAAAGCAAGGCTAAACTACCAAATTTGGGCTCATGAGGCTTGAATCCTCTTATTTGCCCATAGGCACAGAAATGAGGCTGAAATCCTCAGATTTTTCTATTTAAGCATTTCTAGCTACCCTTACTAACTATGTTTAGTTTGATTAGCCTAAGGGTAATTAATTTTCATAACACCCTCATAAAATGAAGCATGAGGTGAGGGTTTGGGAATTCCTTCTCCTAGAAGGGATAGCGGTCAAGATCCTCTCTTAGATTAGGGGGAAGAGAGGTAGTGGTGAAAGCCGTGAGAGCTAGATCAATATTTTGGCTCCCATCACTAGTGGAGTCACCAGATTTGGATTCGGACTCCTCTGTATCATCCCAAGTGGTAGCCATTGCCTTTTTACCTTTCTGTTTAGGCCCATTCGGACATTCTGAGGCAATATGGCCACGATGACCACAACCGTAGCAACGGACGGATGAAGGTTTGGATGATTTCCCTTTATGTTTTTCACCCTTCTTGTCCTTCTTGTCATGGTTACTCCCTCTATCAAATTTGAGGAATCTTTTGAATTTTTTGTTCAACTTTTCTTCTTCATCATCACTATCTTCCTCCGACTCACTCTTAATTTTCTTATGTTTGTGAGAGGACTTTAGAGTGATGCTTTTCTTTCTAGAGGGGGCCTTAAAGTGTAGTTCATGAGTTTGTAGGGAACCTATGAGTTCTTCTACTTTTATGTTATTTGTGTCTCTACACTCCTCTAAGGCGTGTTAAATCTTTCCCGGAGGGACCTAAGTATTTTTCTACAAATCCTTCCTTCTGGAACCCGATCACCCAAGACAAACATGGAGTTGCAAATATCAGACAATCTGGTATAAAACTCAATGAAGGTTTCAGTCTCTTCCATCCTAATGTTTTCAAATTTGGTGGTTAAGAGCTGAAGCTTCGAGCGTCTTACTGTGCTAGTTCCCTCGTGGGTAACCTCAAGTATATCACACCCTTCTTTTATAGTTGCGCATGTGAGAATGCACTGAAATTCATCTGGGGAAACCCCACAGCAAATCGCATTGAGAGCTTTGGCATTTGCCATGTATTGAGCTCTCTCTCTGTCATCCCATTTTTGCATCATCTTTGGGAATGACAATGTATTTCCCATCAACCTCCACTTGCTTGGTGGGCAAGTTACATTCATTTTGTGTGCTTAGCCACACAAAAAATCCTCAGGACGGTCCATAGATTGGAGAAAAATCCTCATTCTAGCCTTCCAATAGGCGTAGTTGGACCCGTCAAAGAATGGTGGACGGTTGGTGGTATTCCCATCTCGGTTAGACATTATGCTAGTGCTCCGATACTAGATCTTACTCTAGACGGTTAAGTCCTTGAAGAGCAACCCTCTGATACCAATTGAAAATATGTCGGTAGTCTAACACAACACCTTCGTATCTGTGGAAGCTTAAAGAGCAACTAGAATTATGGCTAAGTCCTATAGGAAGGGGTGATTAGGACCTTTTGAAATTCTTTTCGCCTACTTACACAATTTAACAAATTAAACTAAGTAAGCAAGAACACTTCGACTTCCAAGCCTAAGTGGGTTGTTGAGCTCATAATTGTGCATATTCTAACCCCAATTCATCATTCATTATGCATGATATACATGTTAAAGGACCAACTTAATATATGATGTGTGATTGTAGGAACAAGATGGAGAGTCCACCATTTGAAAGCTAAATGAGGCCCCTTACAAGTATTGAAGACTATAGGATGAAGCATGAAGAAAGATCAAAGAAAGTCAAGCAAGGAGAGAAGAGAAAAGAAAGAAGAAAGAAAGAAAGAATGAAGAAAGAGAAGCCTGACCGGTCAGCGACCGGTCAGCCATGCATTAGGAGAGGTGTAGGATCACGTCCGACCGGTCATGACCGGTCGGACAAGGCTGCTGGACCTCAATGAAAAGGACCGACCGGTCATGACCGGTCGGTCATTACTGCTGTAATATGGACAAAAACATCCGACCGGTCATGACCGGTCGGGGGTGCTTGCTGGACTGATGATCGAATGAGGCCGACCGGTCATGACCGGTCGGCCATGCTTGCTGGAATGACTATATTTTGAAGCCGACCGGTCGTGACCGGTCAGCTGTGCGAAAGGAGAGAGAAACTTCTAAATTCATCCCGATTTTCTCTGCGCTGCGTAAGTGTTACGCACTTTCTCGATTCTTCCGAAGTTGTGGAGCCTCCAGACTATAAATAGACACCTAGGGATTGTTCCTAGGGCATCCTAGAAGGGTTCAAGCGAGGTTGGAGACTGTGGAAGTGGAGATTGGAGTTTCACAACTCCTTTTGGTTTGCTTTGCTGTTTTCATGTTTTTTGTAGTTGTTTCATGTTTCCTTGGATCATGAGCAGCTAAACCTCTTAGCTAGGGCTAAGAGGTGAAGCTTGTAGTGAATCCAAGATGTTTTAATTCGTAGTTAAGTGGTTTTAGTTTGGAATTCATGATTATGAACTAAGGTTTGAAGTTTATACAAGTTTTTTAAGTAATTTTTCTTAGTCTTATGATGACTCATGGATGTTTGGATGAATTACTTAACTTCTTAATTTGTTTGCAACGGTATAGACCAATATGATCCGAGGAATCGGAGTGCGCTCTAGTACTAAGCTCTTCATAAAGGGACTTCAGGCCAAAGTTCTATTTTAGTTGATTTTCTGGAATATGTAAGGACTGTACTGGTGATTTGAATCTAGTTCAAATCCTAATCTAACCTTGTCTTGTGAGAGGACTTGGGGATGGTTATGATGGAGAACTGGACCTTTAGGAAAGGGGAATGACCTATGCAATTGAGCATGCTCAGCTCAGCCTAGATTGAGTGAATCTTATGCATAGAACTTACATATTACAGATTGTTTGGTTTAACAGTTTTATCATCCGACTGGACAGACAGGAATGTCGATTCTAGTTGAGAGAATAAGAAACCACAGCGGATTGAACATCAAGGATTGCTACAAGTGGATCCTTGATACCCTAGTGCCCTCTTACAATTAATTACTTTCAATTTAATTTAGCTTTTGTTACTCACATCAACTTCATACAACAATCTGATTAGTAGACTTCAATAGACACTTGTGGATGAATTTGTGAGATCCTATATAGTTCCTGTGGATCGACCTCGGTCTTACTGAGTTTATTACTACATCGCAACCCTACACTTGGGGAAGCGAATAAGTTTTTGGCGCCGTTGCCGAACAACCGCGGGAAGTTGATGATGATGTCCACGAATTAAACATGATCGAATCATTCGTGGAGGATACAGTCCCCTTATCACTATTTTCCAACCCTTTGGAGGCATGTATGGCCCACTCTCATGAGACAAATGATTACACAATACAAGAGAGGGATGCCATTCTAGATGTGATGCTGGTGCTTGAGAATAAAAGATGGAGGGCCCCAATTGTACCTTTGCCTGTAAATGAGAACAACGCCCTCCCATCCAACATCAAGGCACCAAAACTCGACCTAAAACCATTGCCAAGTGAGCTAAAGTATGTTTATTTAGGTCGAGATGAGACATATCCAGTGGTGATTTCTTCCCACTTGGATGAGGAACAAGAGAGTAGGCTAATAGCCACTCTATTAGAGCACAAGAGTGCCATTGGATGGTCAATTACGGATCTCAAAGGCATAGACCCTCTGATTTATACTCACCGCATACACCTTGAGGAAAATGCAAAATCATCCCGGCAACCACAAAGACGACTAAATCCAAACATGAAGGATGTGGTTAAGGCCGAAGTGGTGAAACTACTGGATGTAGGTATCATTTACCCAATATCTGATAGCCAATGGGTGAGCCCAACTCAAGTGGTGCCTAAGAAATCCGGAATAACCATCGTAGCCAATGCCAATAATGAACTTGTACCAACTAGAGTCACTACCGGTTGGAGAATGTGCATAGACTACAGGAAGCTAAACACTGTCACGAGGAAAGACCACTTTCCCCTACCGTTTGTTGATCAGATTTTAGAACGGTTGGCGGGTCATTCCCACTTTTGCTTCCTTGATGACTATTCAGGGTACAACCAAATAGAAATTGCCCGTGAAGACCAAGAAAAGACTACATTCACATGTCCATTCGGCACTTT
The DNA here is from genome assembly GCA_003013855.2 of Liriodendron chinense. NCBI lineage: Eukaryota > Viridiplantae > Streptophyta > Magnoliopsida > Magnoliales > Magnoliaceae > Liriodendron > Liriodendron chinense. The sequence continues at coordinate 4,643,221 of ML058394.1, read as the reverse complement.
CGCCTATCGACGGATGCCGTTTGGACTATGTAATGCCCCTGCCACATTTCAGCGTTGTATGATGAGCATCTTTTCTGACATGGTGGGGACCATTCTCGAAGTCTTCATGGATGATTTTTCCGTATTCGGTTGTAGCTTTGATCAGTGCCTTGAGCACTTGAAATCTGTGCTAAAAAGATGTGAAGAGAAGAACCTTGTGCTCAATTGGGAAAAGTGTCACTTCATGGTTCAAAAGGGAATTGTACTTGGTCACATCGTTTCACAAAATGGAATTGAGATGGACAAGGCGAAAATTGATCTTATCTCTAACCTCCCACCACCCAAAAGCATACGAGATATACGGTCCTTTTTAGGACACGCAGGATTTTACAGAAGGTTCATAAAGGATTTCAATTCACTCTCTCGCCCTTTATGTAACCTACTTCAAAAGGAAAATTCATTCGAGTGGAATGAAGAATGTCAAAAGGCCTTTAACACCCTTAAAGGTATGTTGACATGTGCCCCAATAATGCAACCACCTGATTGGAGCCTTCCTTTTGAGATTATGTGCGATGCTAGCGACTATGCTATTGGGGCCGTGTTAGGCCAAAGAAAAGATAAAAAGCCATGTGTCATCCACTATGCAAGTAGAACCCTAAACTCAGCCCAGGCAAACTACACTACCACTGAAAAGGAACTTTTAGCCGTAGTTTTTGCTTTGGAGAAATTTAGATCCTACTTGATTGGATCCAAGATCATTATATTCACTGACCATGCCGCGCTTAAGTATCTGCTTTCTAAGAAGGATGCTAAACCACGGTTATTAAGATGGATCCTCCTACTCCAAGAATTCGACTTAGAAATACGTGATAAGAAAGGAGTAAAGAATGTAGTAGCTGACCACCTCTCTCGGCTTGTCCTCACTGATTCCCCTGAAACGACTGCAATCAATGACATGTTCCCTGATGAACAACTTTTTGCTGTCTCCCAATTGCCATGGTATGCGGACATTGCTAATTATCTTGCTACAGGTACAATTCCTACATATTGGAAAAAGCAAGATAAAGATAGATTCTTCTCGGAGGTACGAAAATTTCTATGGGACGACCCATACTTATTCAAGTACTGTCCTGATCAAATCATAAGGAGATGTGTCCCAGATGACGAGCAACAAAGTATCATCTCCTTCTGTCATTCTCAAGCATGTGGTGGCCACTTTTCGGGCTAAAAAGACCACAGCGAAAATTCTGCAATGTGGGTTTTATTGGCCCACCATGTTCAAAGACACACATGAGTTTTGCAAAGCATGTGAACCTTGTCAGAAACTAGGAGGAATCTCCCGTAGAAATATGATGCCACTCAATCCCATCTTGATTATCGAAATTTTTTATTGTTGGGGCATCGATTTCATGGGCCCATTCCCATCTTCTTTTGGAAATTTATACATCTTACTTGCTGTTGATTATGTTTCCAAATGGGTCGAGGCCATTCCTTGCCGGAATAATGATCATAAAACGGTCATTCAATTTTTAAAAGAAAACATTCTTTCCCGGTTTGGAACGCCTCGAGTCATCATAAGTGATGGAGGGTCTCACTTTTGCAATCGCCCTTTTGCAGCCTTAATGAAGAAATATGGCGTTACACACAAAGTGAGCACCCCCTATCACCCACAAACTAGTGGACAAGCTGAGATATCCAATAGGGAGATTAAACACATTTTGGAGAAAACGGTGAATCCCGATCGCAAGGATTGGTCACTTCGACTTACCGATGCGCTTTGGGCTTACCGTACTGCCTTTAAAACCCCTATTGGAATGTCTCCCTATAGACTTGTCTATGGGAAGGCTTGTCACTTACCTGTGGAGTTGGAACATAAGGCATATTGGGCTATTAAGAAGATGAATTTCAATTCTGACAAGGCAAGCTCGTTACGCAAACTACAATTGAATGAACTTGCAGACATCCAGAATGATGCTGTGAGAATTTACAAGGACAAGACGAAGATATTCCATGATAAGAATATTCTTCGCAAAACATTCACGATAAATCAAAAAGTCCTCATGTATAATTCTCACTTACATCTATTTCCGGGAAAATTGAAATCTCGATGGACCGGTCCCAAGTAAGCAAGAACACTTCGACTTCCAAGCCTAAGTGGGTTGTTGAGCTCATAATTGTGCATATTCTAACCCCAATTCATCATTCATTATGCATGATATACATGTTAAAGGACCAACTTAATATATGATGTGTGATTGTAGGAACAAGATGGAGAGTCCACCATTTGAAAGCTAAATGAGGCCCCTTACAAGTATTGAAGACTATAGGATGAAGCATGAAGAAAGATCAAAGAAAGTCAAGCAAGGAGAGAAGAGAAAAGAAAGAAGAAAGAAAGAAAGAATGAAGAAAGAGAAGCCTGACCGGTCAGCGACCGGTCAGCCATGCATTAGGAGAGGTGTAGGATCACGTCCGACCGGTCATGACCGGTCGGACAAGGCTGCTGGACCTCAATGAAAAGGACCGACCGGTCATGACCGGTCGGTCATTACTGCTGTAATATGGACAAAAACATCCGACCGGTCATGACCGGTCGGGGGTGCTTGCTGGACTGATGATCGAATGAGGCCGACCGGTCATGACCGGTCGGCCATGCTTGCTGGAATGACTATATTTTGAAGCCGACCGGTCGTGACCGGTCGGCTGTGCGAAAGGAGAGAGAAACTTCTAAATTCATCCCGATTTTCTCTGCGCTGCGTAAGTGTTACGCACTTTCTCGATTCTTCCGAAGTTGTGGAGCCTCCAGACTATAAATAGACACCTAGGGATTGTTCCTAGGGCATCCTAGAAGGGTTCAAGCGAGGTTGGAGACTGTGGAAGTGGAGATTGGAGTTTCACAACTCCTTTTGGTTTGCTTTGCTGTTTTCATGTTTTTTGTAGTTGTTTCATGTTTCCTTGGATCATGAGCAGCTAAACCTCTTAGCTAGGGCTAAGAGGTGAAGCTTGTAGTGAATCCAAGATGTTTTAATTCGTAGTTAAGTGGTTTTAGTTTGGAATTCATGATTATGAACTAAGGTTTGAAGTTTATACAAGTTTTTTAAGTAATTTTTCTTAGTCTTATGATGACTCATGGATGTTTGGATGAATTACTTAACTTCTTAATTTGTTTGCAACGGTATAGACCAATATGATCCGAGGAATCGGAGTGCGCTCTAGTACTAAGCTCTTCATAAAGGGACTTCAGGCCAAAGTTCTATTTTAGTTGATTTTCTGGAATATGTAAGGACTGTACTGGTGATTTGAATCTAGTTCAAATCCTAATCTAACCTTGTCTTGTGAGAGGACTTGGGGATGGTTATGATGGAGAACTGGACCTTTAGGAAAGGGGAATGACCTATGCAATTGAGCATGCTCAGCTCAGCCTAGATTGAGTGAATCTTATGCATAGAACTTACATATTACAGATTGTTTGGTTTAACAGTTTTATCATCCGACTGGACGGACAGGAATGTCGATTCTAGTTGAGAGAATAAGAAACCACAGCGGATTGAACATCAAGGATTGCTACAAGTGGATCCTTGATACCCTAGTGCCCTCTTACAATTAATTACTTTCAATTTAATTTAGCTTTTGTTACTCACATCAACTTCATACAACAATCTGATTAGTAGACTTCAATAGACACTTGTGGATGAATTTGTGAGATCCTATATAGTTCCTGTGGATCGACCTCGGTCTTACTGAGTTTATTACTACATCGCAACCCTACTCTTAGGGAAGCGAACATGGATCCAATCACAAGACTAGCATAAGGTTTAAGCAATAAACAATATAGTCTAAGCATGCATAGATAATCGATTAATTTAACTAATCAAGCTCCTAATCTATGTAACCTATGTAGACTTGTAAGAATGGATCAATGAGCTCAAGTCTACAGAACTAGTGAAAGTACGTCTTGTGTGTGGATGTGCCTATCTAGAGCCTAGCATACATTCTTATCAAGGATTCATAATTAAACAATTAAACTTACAATGCTAAGATATCAATGTGCTCAATTCAATCACAAACACAAGCATGTATAGTGGTTCAAATTTTGGTCTACTCTACTCCCGGTTCAAGTACTCAACTCCTTTTAGCGCACCGGCATTCACTATCGGAGGTTTTAAATAAGGTTCACCTCTCAACCTTTACACAGAGGTTTTACAGGTTCACCTCTCAACCATAACTGGAGTTTTGGACAAAGGGCTAACTCTCAACCCAAACGCACGTTCACTCCCATATCAGAGGCTCCCCCTTGGAGACTTTGTTTAGGCTCGGCTAATGGGCCAAGGAGTGCCAAACAACCCCTAGTCTTTAGGCCAACAAACGGGCCAAGGAACGGCCAACGTCCCTAGTAAGAGTTTGATAAACAAACTCTACACTCAACTCCCACAAGGAATTGAGTGGATGGACTCCCATAAAGACAACTTTACTTGTCGGATGAGCCCCTTGTTCAGCGTCGGTTCGGGTTACTTGATCTCCGCTCTTCCGTACTTCAATCAGCTTCCCTTACTCTCACTATCGTGTTGCCATTGCGTCGCCAATGCCTTAGCTACACTCGATCAATCACCTTACTTGTGATGCCTTTGAGATGCCCAAGGTGATAGGAGGGTAGGTTTGAGAACTCTACAACTATTAGGAATGGGTTGCCTAGAGTTTCTCTCCTACAACGATCTCATCTTAGAGTTTTGGACAAGGATATGCCTATCAAGGAAGATCCAAACTCTAGAGATCAAGAGGGGATGAAGCTCATCTTCTACATGAGCTTGGAATGATCCAATCTTGTGTTGAAGCATAAGGAAGATGCCTTACATAGGTTGGGAATGAGCTTCAAATGGTCGCAAACAATGGTGGCTTCACTCCTCTCAAAATCCCTCTCCTTGCCCCTCAAAATGAGCCAAGCCCCTTTATAAAAGATGTTCAAACGGACAAAAAAGGGGCAGAAAATGGCTAATCCCGACCTATCCCTACCGATCGGCCAAAGGTCAGGCAAGACAGTGCACTTGTTGTCTAAAGGAGGGGCCTGTCCGACCGGTGGTGACCGGTCCGACCAGACTAGCCGACCGGTCACGACCGGTGGGCCCAAGGGCCTGTGAACTGCAGCAGGTTGCTGTTCAAACTGGATCCCAGTCCGACCGGTCTTGACCAGTCGGTCCATTCCAGCCGACTGGCCGGGACCGGTCAAACAGGCATGTGTTCAACCCATATGTTTGCTGACCCACCTATATCATAACCCACTCATATTGGCCAAGGTTTGGGTGATCTTTTGGGACACCTAGGGACAATCTATGATGACTAAAGGTTTCCTAATATGGTCAAGGTCATCAAAGAGGTTAAAGGGTTGGGTTTTGGTCAAGGTTAAGGCACATTAAGGCATCACTTTTACTTGTTTCTTCTTCCTTGATGCAGCGGGGCCACTTGAGCCTTCGATCTTCGTCTTCATTAAGCTCAACCGACACTAGAATCACTGACCTAAGTGATTGACAAACAAGGTGCACTAGTATGCCACAGAAAAGTGCACTAATAGAGTTTGAATAAAGTTCTATGTAGTTTTTCTCAATCTTATGATGACTCATGGATGTTTGGAAGAATTGCTTTAGTTCTTAGTTGTTTTGCATAGATCTAGACCTCTATGCTCCGAGGAATCAGATTCAAGACGCTTTAGACTTGGTTCTTCATGTGGGAACTTCAAACCAAAGTTCTACTTTTTATGAGAAGTTTGAAGTATGTGTTGATTGTTCATATGATTTGGATGAAGTTCAAAACATAATTTAGTTAAGCCTTGTGACAGGGTTTGATGATTATTATGATTGTGATCTTAACCTATTAGAACTAGGATTGACCTATACATTGAGTGTGCTCAAGTCCTAACTTGAATTGAGTGAATCATGTTGGTGAAAAACACATGGGACGAACTGTTTTGCTGAATTAACCGCTCCATATTCCGGCTAGATAGGATTTGATTTCGATTCTAGTTTTGTAATTGAGAAACCAATGCGAGTTATGCATCAAGGATCATTACAAGTGGATCCTCGGCACCCTAGTGCTTCTTTAGATTGTTAATTTTATCATAAGTTACAGATTATTCACCTACATTCATATTTACAGATTATTGTCGTTTGATTTCAATTGGAGATTGTTAGAAGAAATTCTGAGAATTATTACATTAGTCCCTGAGAACGATCTCGGTCTCTACCGCATTATTACTACATCGCAACCCTACACTTGGGGAGCGAACAAATTTTTGGCACTGTTGCTGGGGATCGAACCCGGGTCACCCGCGTGATAGGCGGGAATACTTACCACTATACTACAACGACCCTTCATAGAACTGGATTTTTACAATCACTTAGGGAAGACGAGGACCCTTCATCCGACTATCTCGATTTCCAAGAGGAATGCTTGGCCCACTCCCATAATCTTGATGATGAGATGATAACGGAGTTGGACATTTTGTTAGATGCGGTGTCGGTGCCTGAAGAACACCATTCCACTGATTTACACTATTTACCATTTGTTATAGGCAAAATGGTGGAAATAAAGATTTCACGCAGAAGTGCCCATTTGGCCCTCGAGATCATCTGATCAAGAGTCGCAGAACGGGTAAAAGTGGAGTGCCGGTTCGACTCTCGAGATCGTAAGCTCGGGAGTCGAAGAATGGATAAGTGCGGGACGTCCATTCGACTCTCGAGATCATCTAATCGAGAGTCATAAATTGAAAAATACGGAGCAGCTATTCGCAAGTCTCGAGTCTTCATAATCGTTAATTAAATACAGCAAAGCTCGATCCGCGAGCAGACCTTCTCGCAAGTCGTTGAAAGACTTACATCTAAGTGTGTACTTGGACTCGCGACCACATTCTAACAAGCGAGCAGCTTTCCTGCGGTAATATCTCTTAGCCTTCAGTACTAGCACCCGATTCCCGTCGAGCAGCTTGTCCAATCCCTCTGCGGCACCAAGCAGGGCTATATCCAGTTCGGTGGTTTCCGTCTTGTCGGCGTCTCCTTCCTTTTCGGATGGGCGTCTCCTTCCTTTTCGGAAGCTATGACTCCAACTACGGCTTCCAGTTTATCATGACACATCAGCGCTATTACTACGCTTACTGGCAGCCCGTATAGGTTGGCCTTTAGGGCTTATCTTCTCTAAATGGATCCGGATCTCAAGGGATTGCCATCAAGGGGCGTGATTGTTGAAATAAGTCATTGGGTTGGATCTGACTCAAAAGATAGGATCTTATCCCACGAAATCAGCAAGATCCCAGTATCGTATGCGACATCAGCGGGATTTCGACATCTTACGTAACAAATTGGATTGCTTCAGATCTATATAAAGGGGTGGCTCCATTAAGAGCAGGTACGCACACAACATTCAATCTTGGTCCCGTTTTGCTTGGCTTCTCTTCTTACTGTGGCCTGACTTAAGCATCGGAGGGCTAACGGCTGGTCCCCAGCCACCCTTATTTGTTGTCTTGCTTCAGGTCTGGTGGTGGAAATCCTTGCTGGAGTGAAGGAGGAAAGCCGGAGGATCTCGTTACAAAATCTGACATTAACAGTTTGGCGCCGTCTGTGGGATCGACTTGATCATCAAAATCAAACGTGCTAACCACCGATCAAAATCCTTCGGCAATGCCTCCTAAAAAGGCTGTTCATCCTTCAACTTCAAGGCAGGCACCACCTCCGCCTGATGAGACGGAATCCGTACCTGCCCTCCCACCTGCTTCGACGAATATCCCTCAAGGAGCCCCGAATATGCCATCAACAAACCCATTATTGGAGGCCTCTGGAAATCAAGATGATGTCCTACGTTTCCTCGGAAACACTCTCCTAACTTTAAACGCCGGAGTTCAGGCGCTGTCAAATCGGCTTGATTAGCACTTCCCTGAACCGCAAAGACAACCCTCCGAAGGGTTACCACCGCAACCCATACCGGTAGCCTCCAGACATTCTATGGACGAACCACAGATCCCACCACTCGGCGGTCATCCCCCTGTGCCGTCTCCACATTCTATACATACCAGTTCGTCTCGACAACCACAACCGCAAGGCTCCACCGCCGAAACATCTAGCTATACCCTACCATGGGAAGGAGATCTCAAAAGAATCCAAGATCGTTTTGATGTCATGGAACAGCGATACCAGGCAAATCGGCCATCTGCCGTCATGGCGGCGATACATCAATCTGAATCTCCCTTCACCAGCGAGGTCATGGAAGCCCCGTTACCTAGAAAGTATCGAGCGCCTGTTATCGCTCCGTACACAGGAATTGGCGACCCTCTGGAACATCTGGAAACATATAGGTCCCTCATGGAGTTGGAGGGACATGGTTTAGAAATCATGTGTAGGGCTTTTCCCCTAACATTGAAGGATGCAACTCGTACGTGGTTCCGGGGGTTAAAGCCCCGTTTCATCAGTTCCTTTTCCCAATTATCAGAGATATTCCTCTCTCAATTCATGGGAAGTATTCGTATTAAGAAGCCAGCCTCCCATCTGATGAATCTGAAACAGCAGCATGGGGAGACAATAAAGGAGTTCACAGTACGATTCACTGCCGAAGCCGTTCAAACTGAGGGTTACACTGAAGAAAAGGGTCTTACAGCCCTCATTGCCGGAATAACGAGCGAGAAATTCAGGTTTGCTTTAGATAAAAGCCCGCCGAAAACTATGGCAGAATTCCAAGCCAAAGCTCAGAAATATATCAATGCAGAAGAAGTCGCATTGACACGCCATGGAGTACAGAGTAAGAAGCGCAAGCCAGAAGGAACCTCTTCTACAGATAAGAAATACCGTCGTGACCAGCGCGATCGTTCTCCCAGGAAGCCTTACTCTGGTAAATATCATAACTACACTCCTCTTAATCAGTCTCCTGAAAAGGTTCTAATGGAGATTAAACACAAGCCATATGTGAAGTGGCCTGCAAAGATCAAATCCGATCCCGAGAAGAGGGACAAGAGCAAGTTCTGTTACTTTCACAAAGATCACGGGCATAGGACCCAGGATTGCATCTCTTTACGAGACCATATCGAAGCCCTTATTCGAAAAGGCCATCTCCAGGATTATGTTGCTCGTAAAAATCGATCACCAGAAAGGGCGAAGACCTCATCTCACCAAAAGGAACCACCTCATCATCAAACCGACCAAGAGGACGCTGAGCCCACGGGAGAAATTCGCACTATCGTCGGGGGACCAGCTTGCGGAGGTGACTCTCAAGCTTCAAGAAAGGCATGCGCTCGAAAGGAGTCCAAAGAACCCCAGCAGATCTATTGGCTGGAACAAACGTCCAACTCATCGAAAGCGAGCCATCCTCCAATTTCTTTCACCCTCGAAGATGCAGCGGGAATTCACTTCCCTCATGAAGATTCCATCGTAGTCACATTGAAGGTATCAAATTATCTAACGCATCGAATTATGGTGGATACAGGTAGCTCAGCCGATATTCTGTATTTGGAGGCTTTCGACAAGATGGCACTTGCCAGAAGCCTCCTCAAGCCAGTATCGACCCCCCTTGTCGTCTTTGGAGGAGAGGTAGTAACGCCTGAAGGAAGTATCGATCTCCCAGTCACTTTTGGAGAGAGTCCAGCGAAGACCACCGTCTTCGTAAACTTCCTCGTTGTGGATCGAAAATCAGCATATAACGCCATTTTGGGGCGGCCGTCTCTAACTAAGGTTGGAGCGGCCTTGCACCCTTCATATCTATGTGTTAAAATTCCAACCCCAAACGGCATCGGGGTCGTGCGAGGAAGTCAGCAGGAGGCACGGTCCTGTTACCAGATAGCCCTCCAAGATCGAAAGAAGGCTCAAGCGACGCCCGTCATGGAAATAGCTCAAGGATCACCCGACGTTCCCTCAACCACCTCGTTGGATCCGAGAGAAAATGCTCTGAAGTCGGGAACTCCGGGGGAGGAAACAATGGCGATCCACCTGACCGAAGACGACCCATCTAAGATTGTGTACATCGGGTCCTCCTTGACCACTGTCCATCGTGAAAATTTGATCTGTTTCCTCACCGAATACAAGGATGTGTTTGCTTGGTCTCATAAAGATATGCCAGGCATCGATCCCAATGTCATCGCACATCGTCTCAACATTGACCCGAAGCATAAACCCGTACATCAGCGTCGACGTGCCTTTACTGCAGAAAGACAAATGGCGATCAAAACTGAAGTTGAGAAGCTGCTCGCGGCTAATTTCATAAAGGAAGCTGACTACCCAGAGTGGGTCGCAAACGTAGTTCTCGTCCGGAAAGCTAATGGCAAATGGAGGATGTGCGTCGACTATTCAGACTTGAACAAAGCATGTCCTAAAGATAGCTTTCCGACACCGCGGATCGACCAGTTGGTCGACTCAACAGCTGGACATGCTCTCCTCAGCTTTAGGGATGCTTATTCTGCTTACAACCAGATTATGATGCATCCACCTGATAGCCAGCATACTGCCTTCATCACAGATCGAGGACTATATTGCTACCAGGTAATGCCGTTCGGTCTTAAAAATGCAGGGGCCACTTATCAACGTCTTGTCAACAAAATGTTCGCTGCTCAAATCGGTAGGAATATGGAAGTGTATGTTGACGATATGCTCGTGAAAAGCATCGTTGAAGATAACCACATTTCTGATCTTCGAGAAGCCTTTGATCTGATGAGGAAGTATCAAATGAAATTAAACCCGAAAAAATGCGCGTTTGGAGTGTCAGCAGGGAAATTTCTTGGGTTCATGGTTGGCCAGCGTGGAATTGAGGCGAATCCCGAAAAAATTAAAGCATTGATAGATATGAAATCCCCCGTTACTCTGAAGGACGTCCAGCGTCTGGCTGGTCGCATCGCATCATTGAACAGGTTCATCTCGCGAGCATCTGACAAGTGCTTGCCCTTCTTCAAACTCCTTCGTGCAACGGCCAAGTCTGATTGGAAGTGGACACCTCAGTGTGAAGAAGCTTTTCAACAACTGAAGCAATACATGAGCGCTCCCCCCATTTTATCTAAACCTGTAGCACATGAGCAACTCATTCTTTATTTATCTGTGTCTTCCACGGCCGTTAGCGCCGCTTTAATAAGAGAAGATTCTGGGGTGCAAAGGCCCGTTTATTATATCAGTCGAGCAATGGTCGATGCAGAAACTAGGTATTCTGATATGGAGAAACTGGCCCTAGCCTTAGTCACGGCGGCCCGAAAACTGCGACCATACTTTCAAGCCCATGCTATTTTAGTACCAACAAATCATCCACTACGACAAGTCCTTCAAAAACCTGAGGCTTCCGGGCGCTTAACTAAATGGGTGGTCGAGATCAGTGAGCATGATATCTCATTCTGTCCTCGGACCGCAGTCAAGGGCCAGGCCGTGGCTGACTTTATCGCCGAATTTACATATTCTTCTGAAGATAATGTCATGACCAGCGACCAGCCTCCTTGGTCGCTCTTCGTGGACGGGTTGTCACGGGCCACTGGCAGTGGAGCGGGCCTGATTTTAGTGGCTCCCGACGGGTCGCATTTTCAATATGCTCTGCGTTTCGAATCACGAGTCTCCAATAATGAAGCAGAATATGAGGCCCTAATTGTTGGCCTCGAACTGGCCATTGTCCTCGCAGTCCAGAATTTGATAATTCATAGCGACTCCCAGCTCATTGTCAATCAAGTTCTTGGTGAATTCGAAGCCAAAGAAGAAAGAATGGCTTTATACAAGTCTCGTGTCCTCATCCTGCTCGCCAAACTGAAGACTTATAAAATAATTCATATCCCTCGCGAGCAGAACCAACTTGCCGATTCCTTGGCAAAACTCGCTTCTGCACCGGAATCGGAGTTATCACATTCGATCCCCATCGAGCACCGCCAGAACTTGAGTATCGACCAAGTGACTCTAGAGCAAGTTATATCGGTACAATCGTCTCCATGCTGGATGGATCCTATCATCCTTTATCTCAGAGATGGATACCTACCAGAAAACAAGAAAGCTGCAAGACAAATTCGGCTTCGAGCCGCCAGGTACACCTTACAAGATGGAATATTGTTGCGAAAAAGTTTCTCCTTGCCTTATTTAAGGTGTCTTCATCCAGAAGAAGCACTTCGTGTTCTAGATGAAGTACACCAGGGGGCATGTGGTAATCATCCCAGGGGGCGATCCCTAGCATATAAAGTGATGAGGCAAGGATATTATTGGCCTACTATGAAAGCAGACGCCATCAAATTTTCTAAAAAATGCGACAAGTGTCAATGATATCTACCTATACCTCGTGTACTGTCTGAGCGGATGACCCCAGTTGATAGCCCTTGGCCTTTTGCTCAATGGGGGATCGATATCATTGGGCCCTTACCTATGGGAAAGGGACAGAATAGGTTCGCGATCGTGGCGGTTGATTATTTCACCAAATGGGCCGAGGCAGAACCATTAGCCAAGATTACTGAAAAACAAACTACTAAGTTTATATGGAGAAATATCATATGTCGTTTCGGACTTCCTCATACTATAATTACCGATAACGGAACGCAGTTCGACAACGCAGCTTTCGATGAATTTTGCGACAAATGGAAGATACGTAATCTCCGCACTTCTCCATATCATCCTCAGGCGAATGGGCAGGTTGAGGCAGTGAATAAGATCATAAAGCATCATTTAAAGACCAAGCTAGGTGAATGTAAAGGGGTGTGGCCAGAACTTCTACCAGAGGTATTATGGGCCTATAGAACCACGGCTTGCACATCAACAGGTGAAACTCCTTTCTCCTTAGCATTTGGTGTTGACGCAGTGGTACCAGTGGAAATTCAAGTGCCCTCATATCGGATCGAGCAGTATGATCCCGCGAGCAATCAGGAAAACCTCCAACTTCATCTCGATCTCTTGGAAGAGCGAAGAAATGCTTCCCAAGTACGAGTGGCAGCATATCAACAACGTATTGCTCGTTATCGGAATGCGAAGGTTCGGCTTAGATCCTTTCAGTTCGGAGATTTGGTCCTAAGGCAAAACCTTGGAGTTCCTGCTCGTTCATTGGATCCGAATTGGGAAGGCCCGTATCGGGTTATTAGGGTTGTGCGACCCGGTACTTATTATCTTGAAGACATGCAAGGGAAGCCTGTACGTCGCCCTTGGCACGTGGAGCATTTGCTACGATACTACCCCTAGATTCGATGTAGTTTATTACAACGTTTTATGAATAAAGTGAAAAACATCTTTTGGCCGCTACTCCATTTATATGGACCTGAATAGCCCTGAAGAGAGTGCTTACACATCCTCTTGGCCAATTGCCTACCTTTGGTAGGATGGAAATCGTTACTAGCTGGTTGCTTCTCCAGTTACATGGACCTGAATAGCCCCGAAGAGAATGGATACCATCTCTTGACCAACCTTCTGCCCTTGGTAGAATCAGAATCTCAATCGATAGATCAGTCTATCTCAACGCGGACACGGTCTCACGACCCCCGGATTGAGTCTAATTCATTTTTTCATGAGTTAGTTATTCGCGATTGGTGAGAGGAGGGATCGCATTCCGGAATGCGAGCACCGTAGCTCGGGCTCGAATCGCAGTCGTACACCTTAATCGCGAGCACCACAGCTCGCCCTCGAATATGTGGTCATACACCCTAAATGCGAGCAGCGCAGCTCGTGCTCGAATTAAAGGGTCGCATCTCTGATAAATTCATTCGAGATCAACATAAAGCAAAAAATGAAAGATAAAGAGAGAACAACAACAAAACAGTAACACTTCCAAAAATATCTTTGCATTGATGTTTAGATGATTACAGATACATGATCGCAGGTGTAAGAGAGAAGAAAATAAAAGGAAATCAATCGCTTGGAGGAGGAGCCACGCTCTCGACTTCAGGGCCCATTTCAGGAGCCCCTCCAGCCTGCGTGGCTTCAGTCACCTCGTTCTCGGTAGCAGCTCGCTCTTCTGCAGCTACGATGGTCGCGACTCGACCGAATTCCCCCATATCGAAGGATGGGATCATTCGTTGCACTACTCTCAGTGCAAAGTCTCGACCAGCATCGTATGACTCATAACGTTCATCGTCATACAGCTGCGAAGTCCGGAACTCGGAAACCGCCCGAGGACCTTCCTCCGAGAGCATTTTTACAAGGGCGACTCTCTCCTCGTCCCAGTGGATCGAGTCGTCCTTAAGCTGCGCAAGAGCGGTGCGCTCCCTGGTCAGGTTGTCGTAGGCCTCCTTGAGCTGCGACCTGGCCCCCGCGAACTATTCCTCTAACGAGATCTTGTCTTGTCGGAAGATCTCCCCCTCTCTCTCAGCCTTCTCCTTCAAACCCGTGAGCTTCACGTAGTCTGAGTCCAAGGCCTGATACCTGTCGGTCAGGACTTGGATCTTCTCGATGAGGATCTTTTTCTCCTCATCTCTCTTCGTGATCACTGCCTCACGAGCCTTGAGCAGTTGATCTCTTCCTTGAACTGCCTTTTCCAAGGCAGTCCTCTTTCCCTCAGCCTCCTCTATCATGCGACGGGCGGCAACGATATCACGCCTCGTTCACAAAATAAGATCTAAGCCCTGCAAAAGAGATGAAAAATATAAGAGTATTCTGGAACGTAAATAACAGATCGAAGCAGGTCTTGACGAAGTCTTACCTGAACCATCCTCATCCCCGCTTCGAGGAGAAGGTTCTCAGGACTTGGCTCGGGAAGAGAGCCGAAGGCATGAGGCGGGACGTTCTCGAACAAAAATTTACATACTGGATGGAGGTGGCGGGGAATAGAGTACGTCCCGCTCCCAGACGGTTGGGCAACGACCAACCCGACCTGCTCGCGAGGTGGAGGCATTGACTCACGAGCAGGTCCCTGCTCGGCAGCAGGGACCAGTTCGCGAGCAGGAGTCGGCTCTTGAGGCTCTACCTGCTCTCGAGCCTCTTCAGCTGGGGGGCAGCCGGACCCCACCCCATCTGGGGAATTATCAGCAATGTTAATCACTGGTGGCCCAGGTGCGACCACCAGTGAAGGAATAGTGGGCCCAGCTGGGGCCCCCGCCATGCTCGCAGGAAGGGCAGGCTGATCGCTGCCCGTGCGGATGGAAGATTGAGAAGGTTCGGCAGGGGTTCTCTTCTGCCTCTTGGAACCTGTGCCCTTCAGTCGGGGCAGTAGGCCTCTCTTCTCTCCAGCCTTCGTCATTTCAACTTCTCTTCTGGATATGAGGCCTGCTGCTGCAAGTCGCGAAGGAGACAAGCAAGCCTCGATATGCCTATCTCCGACAGGCACCTTATACACTTTGACAATCTTCTCGTTGATCCCTCCTTTCAAATTCGGTTTTCTCAAGGCCGGGATACCTGCGAGCACAAACAGGGGTCAAACGAAGCAAAACCCTAAAAACCATTCTGGGGAAACTGCACAATGCGGGATTGTGTCTACCTTCACAGAAAAACCGGGTCACTCCTGGACCCCTGGGGGAGGCAGACTCCCAGCTCCCGGAAGCATAGAACCACCGCTTCCTCCAGCCGGGATAGTTCGAGGAGGGCTTCCCCAACACGAAATTATCCCGGTGCCAATAACACAAAAATACCAGCCTTCGCTGGAGGGGGCTTTCTTCAGACGAAACATACGGAGGAACTCCTCCGCCGTGAGTTCCCCGTTGCCAGCCTGAGCCCAAAGGGCAAAGGAGCCCAAAACTACCCTCCACTCGTTCACGATGAGTTGCCCAGGGGCAATCTTGTAAAACCGGAGTACATCGCGAATGAAGGGATGGAGGGGAAGGCGTACCCCCAGGATAAGCTGGTACTCATAAAATGCTACGCATCCTGGGGGGGGGGGGGGGGGGAGTCTGGTGTTTCTCCACCTCCGGGCAAGCGGAGAGTTACTGAGTCGGGGATCAGGTATCTCTCCCGTAGCTCAGCCAGCCGGTCCTCCGATAAAACGGAAGGATATCCGGCTGCTGTGTATCTCCCTGCCGGAACCCTTGCACTGCTGGAGGCAGAGGATTCCGGAGTGGCGTCACCAAGAGGGACAGTGGTCTCGTCAGAGTTCCCAGCCATGAGAAGATAAAAATAAAAAGGAGAAAAAGGGAAGTATACCAAAAACAGAAAAGAAAATGAACACCGGAGGAGGAAGAAGAATGGAAAGAAAAGACTGCAGGTTCCTTTCGAAAAAGCTTCTGTAGAAAATTAAAGAAATGACGGACTTCGTATATTTATAGGCAATCATTCCGTCGTATCTGACGGCACGTGGCAGTCCCTCCTTTGACACAGTGCTCGAGCAGGCACGCCCATTAACTCCTCAAACACGTGGCGAGCGCCCCTTCATTTTCCATCAGCGAAAAAGCTGCGGAAAGCTGGCGCTCATTAATTCCAGCCCATCATGTGAGGTGCCGTTCTCGATGAAAGCAGCGGGCGGTTACGTGTGATAATGAGCTAAGTCCTTTCCTTAAGAATTCTTGGCGGCAAGGACTTGGGGGGCATCTATTATAGGCAAAATGGTGGAAATAAAGATTTCACGTAGAAGTGCCCATTTGGCCCTCGAGATCATCTGATCAAGAGTCGCAGAACGGGTAAAAGTGGAGTGCCGGTTCGACTCTCGAGATCGTAAGCTCGGGAGTCGAAGAATGGATAAGTGCGGGACGTCCATTCGACTCTCGAGATCATCTAATCGAGAGTCATAGATTGAAAAATACGGAGCAGCTATTCGCAAGTCTCGAGTCTTCATAATCGTTAGTCAAATACAGCAAAGCTCGATCCGCGAGCAGACCTTCTCACAAGTCGTTGAAAGACTTACATCTAAGTGTGTACTTGGACATGCGACCACATTCTAACAAGCGAGCAGCTTTCCTGCGGTAATATCTCTTAGCCTTCAGTACTAGCACCCGATTCCCGTCGAGCATCTTGTCCAATCCCTCTGCGGCACCAAGCAGGGCTATATCCAGTTCGGTGGTTTCTGTCTTGTCGGCGTCTCCTTCCTTTTCGGATGGGCGTCTCCTTCCTTTTCGGAAGCTATGACTCCAACTACGGCTTCCAGTTTATCATGACACATCAGCACTATTACTACGCTTACTGGCAGCCCGTATAGGTCGGCCTTTGGGCTTATCTTCTCTAAATGGATTCGGATCTCAAGGGATTGCCATCAAGGGGCGTGATTGTTGAAATAAGTCATTGGGTTGGATCTGACTCAAAAGATAGGATCTTATCCCACAAAATCAGCAAGATCCCAGTATCGTATGCGACATTAGCGGGATTTCGACATCTTACGTAACAAATTGGATTGCTTCAGATCTATGTAAAGGGGTGGCTCCATTAAGAGCAGGTACGCACACAACATTCAATCTTGGTCCCGTTTTGCTTGGCTTCTCTTCTTACTGTGGCCTGACTTAAGCATCGGAGGGCTAACGGCTGGTCCCCAGCCACCCTTATTTGTTGTCTTGCTTCAGGTCTGGTGGTGGAAATCCCTGCTGGAGTGAAGGAGGAAAGCCGGAGGATCTCGTTACAAAATCTGACATTAACACCATTGTTTATGGAAGCACCGTGCAATTCTGAATTTGTGGATGAGGCAACCCAAACTAAAGAATACTTGATGAATGTCTCTCCACCATTATGGGTTCTTCAGCCCATTGAAAATTCTGATTAGGAAGACCCATTTTTAATCAACCACAACCCAATTCAGAATTTGAGGAGATATCTTTTTGCTGCTCTTATCTCCTCCCATCAAGCATGTGGTGCATATAAATATTGGACTTCAATGAAGAAAAGCACCCATGTTTACTATCGAGAAGGACTTTGGATGGTCCTTATGAGAAACTTATTGAAATTCATGAAGATCCTGTTCAAATTTGATCATGTAGTCGATTGGACTAATAAAAGGTAGGTAGGTAGGTAGGTTAGGATTTATTTTTCTGCATTTAGGATTAAATAAGTCTCATGAGACAATGGAAGATGCTAGAATTAATCAACTTGCTACCTCAGGTACTCTCGTTCTCACTCTCTTTTGTTTCATGTCATTGTCTCATGTCATGCATATTACATATCTTGTTACATTGAGGACAATGTAAAATTTTGGATGGGGGTGAGATTCCTTAGATGAATCTACTAGCCTTTGTGACATTTCGAGCAATTATGTAGAAAATTTTTATTTTTCTGAAAATTCAAAACTCCTTTGGAAAATCGTATTTCTATGCACTTGAGATGTTATAAGTACAAAAGAAAGAGAAGTGAAGTGATTGATTTTGAAAACTTTGAATTACCTGTAATGTGATAGTTTTCTATATGAATTCTCCTATTTTTTATGATCGATAGAAAATTTGAACACTTTTGAGTCTAATTCACATTACACGATTCTCATGGTTTGAAGGGATTATGTAGATTTATAAATCGGTTAGATTAAGATTTAAGGTGTTAAGGAACCAAGCCAGGGAACTTTGTCCATCATGTTCAAATGTAATCTAGGGCAAGGATTTTTATCCTATGTCGTTACCATTACGTGATTATTGCTTTAGTTCGAAGTGAGCCTTTTGGATTCTTCAGGCTATTAATCTTAAAAAATGAAAAAGAAGGAAAATGATAAAAAAAAATGGTTATTGTTGAAAATGTGTTGAAAAATTCCGAAAAGGGCTACCTATTACCAACCAGGGGATGGTCTACCCGTAACCAAAGCTGGAAATGGGAAGTAGTGTGAAAGCCGTCGAAGGAACGGTAAGGCAAGTTCTTGTCATAGGCTTGTTGTTGATCTGAACACTCTTAGATTTTTATTTTGATTAATCTATGAAGAAAGTAATCCTAGAAATCCATTAAATGAACATTCACTATGCACACTGGATTATACTTGTTCGGATTCTTCTATTTATTAATTAATCGGTGGGGATTCTATGAGAAACACTCATTATGTTTAGGGAGTTTAAGATTTCAACTTCTATCATTAATTTTTTCTAAATTTTGCACTTGTATGACTTAGAGTTTATAGAAACATAGTTTCTGAAGGAGAGTTGGATTTTGGAGAATTGAATCTTATCTCACACATGTTTTGCTCGGGTCTAACAAAATGCTGGTTGGGGGGTGTGTTGAGCTCTGAATTGTGGATATTATAACCCCAATTCATCACATATTATACATGGGTTGCATGATTAAAAGACTACTTTAATGCATGATTAGTGATTGTAGGAATGAGATGGAGATTTCACTAATTCAAGGCTTAAGAGAGCACTTTACATACATTGAAGACCAAGCTTTGATGAGCGAAAGAAGAGAAGAAAAACCTTGAGGAAATCATGTTAAAAGTCCTGAATTGCCCTGAAAAAGCAAAGTGCAGAGTTGCAGGGTGCTACAATCCAAAGATTGCACACCCAGGTGCAAGTAGCGAAGTAGTAAAATACTCGGTAAGACCGAGGTCGATCCACAGGGATTGGGGTTAAGAACACTTAGAGGAATTAGTTTAGGTGAGTGAGATGAAATCTGTTTTAATCCACAAGAGTGGAGCAAGTTGTGTGTGGTGAAAAAAATAGAAAATGGGCTAAGGCATTAGAGATCCACCTTTGATTCATCCACAAGGTTTGATTCAATGGTTCAACTATAACTCAACTGGAATCGAATAAAGATCCGTTCCAATCGGAAGATAAAACGGTTAAGCCACTTGCATATTTCATAAAAGATGGTGATCTAAACCGATTGATTTGACCATGAAGCACTCGTTAGTTGATCGCAGGGAATTCCAAGCATCTACTGTGCCCGGAGTCGACAACGGATCAAGGAATTGTACAGATCAACAACTTTGCCAAAAAGTCAATCGATAAGATTACAAATCACACGATCAAATGCATACTTACAAGATAAGATGCTTTGATTGACCGATCCAACCGTTAAGATCTCGTCCATCGATCGCAGGGAATCCAAAGCATCCAAAGTGCCCGGAGTCTACAATGGATCAAGGGATTTTACAGATCGATGACTTTACCTACACTAGCTCGATGACCGTAGTGAATCCAAAGCATCCATCGTGCTCAGAGTCGACGATGGATCAAGGGACTTTATCGGATCATGAACTAGCTAATTGGTGTGCAAGGGATCCCAAGCATCCAACGTGCCCTGAGTCGACGATGGATCAAGGGGCTTACACAACAATAGCGTCTGCCGAGGTGGATAACCAAACCAATCAACCAAAGAGAACTCCAACATTCAAGCACAACTGTTAAACTGAAAGAACCAAAGCTTACAAATTTCTTCAAAGGCTTCACCCCTAGCCTTAGCTAGAGGTTTAGCCAACCATGCTACAATGGAAGACTAAAACTTACTAAGAAAGAAAATTCTACACTACTCTACACTACAAAAGAAAGAAGAGAAGACTAAAGAAGAGAGAACTCTTGGATGGGATGATGAGAATGAGAAGGGATTGCCTCCTTTTATAGACTCTTGAGAGACTCCCAAGCCTAGGTGGCACTCCAAACCCAAAGCAGATTTTTATTTAGGTTCGGGAATGGAGTTAGGCTTGGAGTGCCCAAAGCAAACTTTTCTTTTAGGTTTGGGCTTGGAGTTAAGCTTGGAATGACATGTGGCAAAAAAGTACTCCAAGCCTAGGTGGCACTCCAAACCCAAAGCAGATTTTTAGCTAGGTTTGGGAATGGAGTGAGGCTTGGATGATGAGGCAGCACTTCCAAGCCTTACACATGGGTTGGGAAGAGAGAGAGAGAGAGAGAGAGAGAGAGAGAGAGAGAGAGAGAGAGAGAGAGAGAGCTCCTCTTGCTGGAACATGTGCAAGGGTGGAGAGTTGCTGGAGCTAATCAAATGGAGAACGTCCATCTGTTGAATGTGGATCCCCACAGTGCTTAGATAGTTGAGATGGATGCCCATCTGGAGCTTATGGCTAACGGTGCTATTTGAGTCCACAACTGTTGGCCATTAATCCATATGATGCAGTTGTTGTGGACGGTGGATCTGTTGCTGAAGAAGGTGATGGAAGCTGCTGGACAATGTCCAACTGCCTTGAAGATGGAAGTTGGACATGCATTGCAGGTGGGGTCCTGCTGATGTGATGTACGTGCAAGGTCTGCTGGTGCTTAGATGGCTGAAGGTCTGCACATCAGATGAGGCAGCAGTTATGGACGGCTGAAGATTGGAGCTGGAAATGGTGGGTGAGGATGAGCCGTTGGTGCTGTGGACGGGTAGTGGCAGATGCTGGCTATTGGGTCCACCTTTTGGACAGCTAAGATGGTGGAGATGACGTCTCCAACTGGTTCTACTGGACGGTCATGAGCTGACCATGTTTGGCTGGATGATTGGACGATCCAATGGCTGGACTGCTGGGCTAGCTCTTCATTTTGATGGGCCTTAGCTTTGAACGGCTGGATGGATAGATGGACTGCAGTTGACGATGGTGATGATGGTGTAGTCCACAGTGCTAGATGATCAAGGCCATCGATCTGATTCTCATGAAAGTGTGGCCCACCTTGATGCACAGTTGGTCCCTCATTGGACACCCAATCTTGACTGTTCAAACTTGCATGCTTGCTTGATCACGATCATACAAACAGGCACAATCTGGATTTCCAAAGAGCGATTGTGATGCTGTCCACTGTAAAACATGATCCATCCCTTCAGCTTTATGGTCTGGTTTCCTTCAGGGCTACCCCGATAGTTGATCTTGCTCTCTTTGGCCCTTTAAACGCCCTGATTGGATCGAATCTTGCGCAACCTTTCCTGATCACCTGAACATTGAAAATTCGCCTAATGAGGGATAATTAACTGGAAAAACAATGATAATGCCCTTAACAACCAGGGTTAATTATACAATATTAGGCACTTATCACAGGGCCATAAAAGTAAAATGTAGAAAGTTACGGTTTCTAAAGATTGATCCAGAGATTGATCCGTCAATTGATCGCTCAATGTTGAGCGCTTAAATGTGTATATTCTAACCCCATTTCATCGCCAACTATGCATGGTTTTCAAGCTTAAAGACTACTCTAATGCATGGTTTTATGATTGTAGGAATGAGAGAGACTTCACCAATTAATGATTAAAAAGATCCATTTAGAGCCCTTTGATGAAGACCCAAGGTGGGCCAAAGAAGGAAGAAGAAAGAGGACCAAAGAAGGAAGAAGAAAGAGAGAGAAAAGAGCCACAATCAGGTCCGACCGGTCATGACCGGTCTGCCACACCCCTTTGCCCATCTGGACACCAAATACAACAGAGTCTGACCGGTCTTGACCGGTTGTTCAGGGTCTACCCCCCACTCCTACACGCTGGACGCTCCATAGAAAAGGTCCGATGGTCAAGACCGGTAGGCCAGCCCAATCCAACCGGTCTAGACCGGTCAGCCACTTGTATTTCACAGGAATTCAGCAGCTTCTCATTGAAGCTCCAATTTTTTAGGCGCAAGTGCGTAAGTGCTACGCAAATCTGAAAGATTCTGAGGCGGTAAAGCCTCTCCACTATAAAAGGGGACCTAGGGATCGTAGCTAAGGCATCCTAGAAGAGATCTATGAAGGTGGGAGGCAGAGAAAGACGGAATCGTAGTTCCACAACTCCCTCTAGTTTGTTGCTTTTTAGTTCATGTTTTTAGTTGTTTTCATGTTTCCTTGGATCATGAATGGCTAAACCTCTTAACTAGGGCTAACAGGTGAAGCTTGTAGTGAATCTGAGATGCTTTAATTCGTTTGTTTTGGTTTTAAGTTGAATTTATTGAAGAACAATGGTTTTTAAAAGTTTGAATAAAGTTCTAAGTAGTTTTTCTTAATCTTATAATGACTCATGGATGTTTGCAAGAATTGCTTTAGTTCTTAATCGTTTTGCACAGTTCTAGACCTGTACGCTCTAAGGAATCAGATTCAATACGCTCTAGACTTGGATTCTTATGTGGGAACTTCAAACTAAAGTTCTACCTTTTTGTTCTAAATTCTGAATTATGTGTTGATTGTGTATGTGATTTGAATGAAGTTCAAATCATGATCTAATTATGCTTTGTGACAGAGTTTAATGATGATTATGATTGTGATCTTAATCTATTGGAACTAGGATTGACCTATGCAATTGAGTGTGCTCAAGTCCTAACTTGAATTGAGGGAATCATGTATATAAATCACACATATGACAGATTGTATGTTACAATCGCTCTATCATCCGACCAGATAGGATTTGATTTCGATTCTAGTTGTGTAATTGGGAAACCACAGAGAATTATGCATCAAAGATTACTACAAGTGGATCCTTGGACCCCTAATGCTCTTTTATATTGATTATATTCACTTTTAGTTTAAGAATTCTATATACATTCAATTCTAGAAATCTGTTTGGTTAGCTCTCAATTAGAGAATATTAGAAGTAATTTTATGAATTCCTAACAAGTCCCTGAGAACAATCTTAGTCTCTACCGAATTATTACTACATTGCAACCCTACACTTGGGGAAGCGAACAAGTTTCTGGCGCCGTTGCCGGGGATTTTCAACGGTTTTTACAAAATTTCTGAAAATAGTTTCTATTTGAGATTTTTAAGAGTCCTACTAACTTAGTTTGTTTGTTTTGTTTTGTTTTGTTTTGTTTTGTTTTTGCAGGGATTCTAGGAGTCGAAGAAGTCACTTCAATTAGGTTTTTCTAACCCTATTAATCTTTTACTTTTTTGAGATTTGCATGCCACATTGGGTTCGGGATTCTGATAACTGACTCATTAGTGAAGGGGGAATTGTTGAAGGGATTCATAAGGAGCCACTTGCTAAGAAACGTTTGGACTCTCCAATTTTGTCTGACAATATGGCTGAGAATCAACCCAACCCTATGGCTAATCAAAATTTAGGCCAAACCGAAACAGGTGAGAATGAGGTTGAGAATGTTCCTCGACCTAGAACTTTACGTGATTACTTGCAACCTGCAAGAGCGAGTACTCCCTCATGCATAATTTTTCCATTCAATGCAGGGAATATTGATCTAAAATCGGGAGTAATCCAACTCCTTCCCAAGTTCCTTGGTTTAGACAGTGAGAGCGCATATCAACATCTTAAGGAATTCGATGAGGTGATAGCCATGTTGCACTTTGCAAACGTATCTGATGATGTTGTGAGACTTAGGTTATTTCCTTTTTCTCTTAAAGAGAAGGCTAAGGTTTGACATGGGTTGAGATGACTAGGGAGTTTATAAAAAAGTTTTTTCCTACTCATAAAATAAACATGTTGAGGCAGCTAATCATGAATTTTTCTCAAAAAGAGGATGAGACCTTCTTCTAATGTTGGGAGAGGTTTAAAGACTTATTAAACATATGCCCACATCATGGCTATGAAATTTGATGGGTAATAAGCTTTTTCTATGAAGGACTGACTTCGCCCATGCGCCAATTCGTAGAGATGATGTGCAATAGAGAATTCATGAATAAGGAAGCCGAGGAAGCATAGGACTATTTTGATATCTTAGCCAAGAATGCACAATCTTGGGATATAACTAAACCAACAAATTACAAGATAAGCTAACAAAGAGAAAATGGAGGAATCTATGTCCTCTCCGAAGAAGACAACATAAGTGCACGTGTAGCTAGCCTCACAAGAAAAGTTGAGGCCATGGAATTAGGGAAGGGAGAAAAGACTAAGGAAGTTGAGAATATTTGTGAAATTTGTTCTGGTAACCAACATGCAATACAGGATTGTCCTACAATCTCTGCGTTCCAGGAAGTTTTACAAGAACAATCAAATGCCATAAATAATTATCAACGACCATTTAGCAATCCAAACTCGAACACGGATAATTCGGGTTGGAGGAATCATCCCAATTTCAGTTGGAATGCAAACAATAACCCAAAAGCTATGCTTGAGAAAATATTGGGTACATTCGTCTCCGCCCAAGCTGAGTACAACAAGAATAATTCTCACAAAATCGATGGGTTCATGCAAGAACAACTAAAATTCAATCAGAATTCATCTCAAGCCATCAATGATTTAAAAACTTCAATGGCTAGAGTTGAATCTCATCTTAGTGTTAGGGAGAAAGGCATACTTCCTGCCTAACCTCTCTCTAACCCAAGAACCCAACTTGAGATACAAGACCTCAGCCCATCCTCCCAAAATACGGAGCATGTTCAAGCTATCATCACTTTGAGGAGTGGCAAAACAATTGATAAATCCAATCCGGTAGAAGGCCCCAAAGCCTAATGATCTGGAAATTGCCAATAAGGATGATATCTCAAACAACATTCCACATGAGAAAGAACCGGAAAGGCAATACAAACCGGTTGTCTGGTTTCCCCAAAGGTTAATTTCACCCAAACCTTTAGATAAAAATCTGGAAATCCTAAAGGTTTTTAAGCAAGTGAAAATCAACATTCCTTTGTTGGATGTTATAAAACAAATATCATCTTATGCTAAATTTCTGAAGGAATTATGTACAGTCAAAAGGAAACACAATGTTCACAACAAAGTACTTTTGACTGAAAATTTGAGTGCCATTATTAAACAAGAGATGCCCCAAAAATACAAGGATCCAGGTAGTCCTACCATCTCATGCATCATAAGTGACTACCAGATCAAACAAGCTTTACTCGATCTTGGGGCAAGTGTTAACCTCATCCCATACTCGGTCTATGAACAACTTGGGTTAGGTGAATTAAAACCCACCAAAACCACACTTCAACTTGCTGGTAGATCTATTTATATACCGAGAGGGATGATTAAAGATGTCCTTGTCCAAGTCGATAAATTCTACTATCTAGTAGATTTTATTGTGTTGGATACACATCCTGTGATGGGGACCGGTGCTCAAATTCCTGTCATAATTGGCCGCCCTTTCTTAGCCACTTTAAATTCGATTATCAATTGTAGAAACGAGCTGGTACAAATTTCCTTTGAAAATATGACACTCGAGCTGAATATTTTTTATTTATGCAAACAACTATGGGATGTTAATGACGAGGTCCACGAAATAAATCTGATTGAATCATTCGTGGAAGACACATCTCTCCTAACATTCTATTCCGACCCCTTTGAGGCATGCTTGACCCATTCTCATGAGATTGATGATGACATGATAAGAGAGATGGATGCTATTTTGGATTCTATGCCGGTACTTGATAATAAAAGATGGAAGGCACCATTTGAGCCTTTGCCCTTAAGCGAAAACAAGCATCTTCCATCTAATATCAAGACACCGAAGCTCGACCTAAAACCATTACCCATTGATTTGAAATATGTTTATTTAGTTCGAGATGAGACATATCCGGTGGTGATTTCTTCCCACTTGGATGAGGAACAAGAGAGTAGGCTGATAGCCACTGTAATAAAGCGTAAGAGCGCCATTGGATGGTCAATTGCGGAATCTCAAAGGCATAGACCCCCTGATTTGTACTCGTTGCATACACCTTGAGGAGAATGTGAAGACATCTAGGCAAACCACAAAGACGCCTCAATCCAAATATGAAGGAGGTAGTTAAGGCTGAGGTGTTGAAACTATTGGATGTGGGTATCATTTACCCCATATCCGATAATCAATGGGTGAGTCCAACTCAAGTGGTGCCTAAGAAATCCGGAATAACCATTGTAGCCAATGCCAACAATGAACTTGTGCCAACTAGAGGCACTACCGGTTGGAGAATGTGCATTGACTACAGGAAGCTAAACATAGTCACAAGGAAAGACCACTTCCCCTTACCATTTGTTGATCAAATTTTAGAAAGGTTGGCGGGTCATTCCCACTTTTGCTTCCTTGATGGGTATTTAGGGTATAACCAAATAAAGATCGCCCTAGAAGACCAAGAGAAAACAACATTCACTTGTCCATTCGGTACTTTTGCCTATCAAAGGATGCCGTTTGGACTATGTAATGCCCCTGCCACCTTTCAGCGTTGTATGTTGAGTATTTTTTCTGATATGGTGGGGACGATTCTCGAAGTCTTCATTGATGATTTCTCTATATTCGGTTGTAACTTTGATGAGTGCCTTATGCATTTAAAAACTGTTTTAAAAATATGTGAAGAAAAGAACCTCGTGTTGAATTGGGAGAAATGTCATTTCATGGTTCAAAAAGGAATTGTCCTTGGTCACATCATCTCACAAAATGGAATCGAGGTGGACAAGGCTAAAATCGATCTTATCTCTAACCTTTCACCCCCAAAAGCGTACGAGATATGCGGTCCTTTTTAGGACATGCCGGATTCTATAGATTGTTCACAAAGGACATTAGTTCACTCTCTCGTCCTTTATGTAACCTCCTTCAAAAGGAAAACTCATTCGAGTGGAATAAGGATTGTCAAAATGACTTTGACAAACTTAAAGGTATGTTGACATGTGCTCCCATAATGCAACCACCTGATTGGAGCCTTCCTTTTGAAATCATGTGTGATGCGAGTGACTACGCTATTGGGGCTATATTAGGCCAAAGAAAAGAGAAGAAGCCATGCGTCATCTACTACGCAAGTAGAACCTTAAACTCGGCTCAAGCAAACTATACTACTACAGAAAAAGAACTTTTGGCCGTAGTCTTTACTTTAGACAAGTTTAGGTCCTACTTGATCGGATCCAAGATTATCATATTCATCAATCATGTCGCGCTTAAGTACCTTCTCTCTAAGAAAGATGCTAAGCCACACTTGTTAAGATGGATCCTCCTACTCCAAGAATTTAACATAGCAATACATGATAAGGAGTAGAAAACATAGTTGCTGACCATTTTTCTAAACTTGTTCTCATTGATTCCCCTGAGACGACCTCGATCAATGATATGTTCCCTGATGAACAACTTTTTAAAGTCTCCCATTTGCCATGGTATGCGGACATTGCTAACTATCTTGCTACAGGTATAATTCCGACACATTGGAAAAAGCAAGATAAGGATAAGTTCTTCAACGAGGTGAGAAAATTCCTATGGGACAATCCCTACTTATTCAAGTATTGTCCCGATCAAATCATAAGGAGATGTGTGCTAGATAATGAATAACAAAGTATCATCTCCTTTTGTCATTCTCAAGCGTGTAATGGCCACTTTTCGACTAAGAAGACCACAGCCAAAATTCTGCAATGTGGGTTTTATTGGCCCACCATGTTCAAAGATACCCATGAGTTTTGTAAAACGTGTGAGCCTTGTCAGAAATTGGGAGGGATATCCCATAGAAATATGATGCCACTCAATCCCATCTTACCAATCGAAATTTTTTATTGTTGGGGCATCGATTTCATGGGTCCATTCCCATCTTCTTTCGAAAATTTATATATCTTGCTTGCCGTCGATTATGTTTCAAAATGGGTCGAGGCGATTCCATGCCGGAATGATGACCATAAAGTAGTCATTCATTTCTTAAAAGAAAATATCATTTCCCAGTTTGGAACACCTCGAGTCATTATAAGCGATGAAGGATCTCATTTTTGTAACCGCCTGTTTGATGCTTTAATGAAGAAATATGGCGTAAATCACAAGGTAAGCACTCCCTATCACCCACAAACAAGTGGACAAGCTGAGATATCCAACAGGAAAATTAAACATATTTTGGAGAAAACAGTGAACCCTGATAGCAAAGATTGGTCGCTTCGACTTACCGATGCACTCTAGGTTTACTGTACCGCTTTCAAGACCCCCATTGGAATGTCTCCCTATAGACTTGTCTATGGGAAAGCTTGTCACTTGCCCGTGGAGTTGGAATATAAGGCATATTGGGCGATAAAGAAGATGAATTTTGATTCTGACAAGGCAAGCTCGTTGCGCAAACTTCAATTGAATGAACTTGCGGAACTCCGGAACGAGGCTTATGAAAATGTAAAAATTTACAAGGATAAGACGAAGGTATTCCATAATAAGAACATCCTTCGTAAGACCTTCACGATTAATCAAAAGGTCCTTATGTATGATTCTTGGTTACATTTATTTTCGGGGAAATTGAAGTCTCGATGGACCGGTCCTTTCATTGTGAAAACTGTTTATCCATGTGGGACTGTCAAGTTGTTGAATCCAAAGAACGGTAATATCTTTAAAGCGAATGGTCAACGATTAAAGCCGTTCTTTGAGAATTTTCCTTTAGAAGGTATGTCCATACCTCTAACTGATCCTGTGTATCAGGATGTTTGATCTCCTAGTTTGATGGAGGTATAAAATAGTTAGGATTAGGTTTTTGTTGCTTTTGGTTTGCTTTTTCATAGGCTTGTTAGAAGGATGTCGAATTCCAGTTTTTACTCTCTCAGGTACTCTCATTCCTCACTCCCTTTATTTTATCATTGCTCTCATGTTTTGCCTATTGCATATCTTTTACATTGAGGTCAATGCAAGATTTGGTTGGGGGTGTGGGATCACTAGGATGAATCTAGTGTTTTGTAACACCTCAAGCAATGTGAAGAAGATTTTTCAGATTTTTTCTAAAAATTCAAAACTCCATTGGAAAACTTTGTTTCTATGCATTCGAGATGGTGTAAGTACAAGAAAAAGAGAGGCGAAGTGAGTAATGTTGAATACTTTGAACAATCTTTAAGGTACTAGTCTTGTATGTGAATTCTCCTATTTTTATGATTGATACAAATTTTGAACACTTTTACACCTAGTTTCACTTCACACGATTCTCATGTTTTAAAAGGATTATTATATTTGTGGATTAGCTAAGTTTGGATTTGAGGTGTTGAGAAACCAAGCTGGGGTACTTTGTCCATCCTTGTCCATGGGAAAATAACGAAAGATACGGATTTCTAAAAATCCTATCTAATATGTATAAAAAGGAAAGGAATGATGAAAATATGGGAATGATTGAAAATATGGTGGAAAATTTCGAAAAGGGCTACCTATTACCAACCGGGGGATGGTCTACCCGTAACCAAAGCCGGAAATGGGAAGTAGTGTGAAAGCCATCGGAAGGACGGTAAGGCAAATTCCTGTCAAAGGCTTGATGTTGATCTGTACACCTGTAAACTCATACCTTACCTGATTTATGAGGAAGATAATTCTGAAATTTCATGAGATGAGCATTCACTGAGCACACTAGGTTAAATTGTTCAAATTCTTCTATTTATCTATCAATCAGTGGGAAATCCATATGAGTACATGTTATGTTCTTAAAAGTTTAAGGTTTCAATAATTCTGAAATTCCATGAGATGAGCATTCACTAAGCACACTAGGTTAAATTGTTCAAATTCTTCTATTTATCTATCAATCAGTGGGAAATCCATATGAGTACTTGCTAATTTTTGTAATTGCATGTCTTAGAGTGTATAGAAACATAGTTTCTGAAGGAGGGTTGGGTTTTGGAGGAATGAATTGTTTTATGCATGTTTTACTCGGGACTAGCAAAATGCTAGTTGGGGGTGTGTTGAGCACTTAAATGTGTATATTCTAACCCCATTTCATCACCAACTATGCATGGTTTTCAAGCTTAAAGACTACTCTAATCATGGTTTTATGATTGTAGGAATGAGAGACTTCGCCCAATTGATGATTAAAAAGATCCATTTAGAGCCCGTTGATGAAGACCCAAGGTGGGCCAAAGAAGGAAGAAGAAAGAGAGAGAAAGGAGCCACAATCAGGTCCAACCGGTCATGACAGGTCGGCCAAGAGGGCCACGATCGGTCTTGACCGGTCGGCCACACCCCTTTGCCCCTCTGGACACCAAACACAACAAAGTCCGACCGGTCTTGACCGGTCGGCCAGCCCAGTCTGACAGGTCTAGACCGGTCGGCCACTTGTATTTCGTGGAAATTCAGTAGCTTCTCATTGAAGCTCCAATTTTTTAGGCGCAAGTGTGTAAGTGTTGTGCAAATCTGGAAGATTCTGAGGTGGTAGAGCCTCTCCACTATAAAAGGGGACCTAGGGATTGTAGCTAAGGCATCCTAGAAGAGATCTACAAAGGTGGGAGGCGGAGAAAGACGAAATCGGAGTTCCACAATTTCCTCTAGTTTGTTGCTTTCTAGTCCATGTTTTTAGTTATTTTCATGTTTCCTTAGATCATGAACGACTAAACCTCTTAGTTAGGGCGAAGAGGTGAACTTGTAGTGAATCTGAGATGCTTTAATTCATTTGTTTTAGTTTCAAGTTGGATTTATTGAAGAACAATGGCTTTTATAAGTTTGAATAAAGTTCCAAGTAGTTTTTCTTAATCTTATGATGGCTCATGGATGTTTGGAAGAATAGCTTTAGTTCTTAATTGTTTTGCATAGTTCTAGACCTATACGCTCCAAGGAATCGAATTCAATATGCTCTAGACTTGGATTCTCATATGGGAACTTCAAACCAAAGTTCTACCTTTTTGTTCTAAATTCTGAATTATGTGTTGATTGTGTATGTGATTTGAATGAAGTTCAAATCATGATCTAATTATGCTTTGTGACAGAGTTTAATGATGATTATGATTGTGATCTTAATCTATTAGAACTAGGATTAACCTATGCAATTGAGTGTGCTCAAGTCCTAACTTGAATTGAGGGAATCATGTATATAAATCACACATATGACAGATTGTATGTTACAACTGCCCTATCATCCGACTAGATAGGATTTGATTTTGATTCTAGTTGTGTAGTTGGGAAACCATAGCGAATTATGCATCAAGGATTACTACAAGTGGATCCGTGGACCCCTAGTGCTCTTTTATATTGATTACATTCACTTTTAGTTTAAGAATTCTATGTACATTCAATTCTAGAATTCTGTTTGGTTAGCTCTCAATTAGAGAATATTAGAAGTAATTTTGTGAATTCCTAACAAGTCCTTGAGAACGATCTCGGTCTCTACCGAATTATTACTACATCGCAACCTACACCAGGGGAAGCGAACACTCAGCCTGAGCAATTGATCGACAGCCCTGAGCGATTGATCGCTCACAGCAGAATTGACAGATTTATTGCTGGACTAACGTGTAGATTTGTGATTGATCTCCCAGCCTAAGCGATTGATCGCCCAGCCTGTAGATCAATCGATAGAATGCAGATTTTTGAAGAATTGCTGCTGGAACTCTCTAGACACTTTTTGGACCCAGCGATCAATCGCCCGACCACCTGTGATTGATCAACCAATCACAGAATACAGTTTTTACAGTTGAATCACAGGTGCGATTAATCTCCCAACCCAATCGATCAATCAACCATGCGCCCAGTTTAGAAATTTCCAAGTCTGGCTCCGATTTTCTCTGCATAGTGCGTAAATTCTATGCAAATTCTCGAAGATTCTTCGTTTGTGGGTGGTGAAAGCTATAAAAGGAGACCTCCTGATGCGGAACAAAAGCATTTAAGTGTACAAACGAAGAAAGTGCCACCCACAAGTACCATCCTTGTGGTTAGGCGATGATTAAGGAGCATTGAAGACCCTACGCACGTGATTTGGCACATAGAAGACACATGTGTAGGATAAAAGAAGACCCGACTGAAAGTATAGAAAAATGCTTTTCTGAAGGTGGTCGGGCGCCCGGCCAAATTTCGCACCGGGAGGCCGAAATTCAGCAAATTTTCAGTTTTCCTTGCTGGACAGTTTCTGTCTTAGCCAGGGGCCCCGCCAAATTAGTCACGGGGCGCCCCACCAACGTACGGACTATTTTTTTAGTTGTTTTTTTTAGAGATGTTTTAGGGGTATTTTGGTACTTTTATGTATTCTTTTTGCTTATTTAAGTGGGTTAAGCCTTAATAACGTGATTAGTTGATTATTAATAAAAAGACAAACCTCTTTGGTGGCTTCTCTCTTCTCTCTCTCTCTCTCATGGTGCTTCTTCTCTCTCCTTGATCTTCTTCTTCTGATTTCTTCTGGTGCCCCTCCAAATTCTTCCAGGTATTTTATCTCCTATTGTTATCCTTCTAAACTTCTGTTTTGCTATTCCCCACGATCTAAACCTTGAAAATCGATCCAAACCCTAAACCCCCAAATTCTCAAATCCCTAATCCGAGAAACCTCCTGGTTCTTCGGACTAGTGATCATCATTGATCGATTGGGTAACGCCATGCAAGATCGGGAGGTTCCATCCCTCGCTGGATCCAACCTAGGCACTAATTGAATCCTATACTCCATGGTTGTGATGATGGCCCGTTCCATTGCATGTTTTCTTTCTGGTTTTCTTAGTTTATGATGATTAATGCTAGATTTCATTATTATTATTACTTTTACTTCCGCTGGATAATTGTGATCATGAGCATGCATCATATTTAGGGCTGTCCTGCATCAAATTTGGTATCAGAGCTTAGGCTTGCATGGTTTGTGTCTAGATCGAGTTATCAAATTAGGGTTTTGATTTTTAGGTTTAATTTAGAAAAATCCAGATTTAGAAAGTTTTCAATTTTAGAAACTTTCCAATTTTAGAAAGTTTCCTAATTTGGAAAATTTTCAGATTTGAATCGTTTTCTGTTTTAATTAATTAGTGTCAGTTCATTGTAGTTTAAATTCATCGCATTCATATTGTGAGTCACCCAGTCCGCAGAGTCTCCCTGTAATGAATGGAGTATACACATTCAGGGCCGTTAAGTGTTGTCGTGTGGCCGTCGAGACCCAATGGAAAGCCGAACTCCGATGAGTTGGCCTACTTTAATGGTCACATAGACCCACCAACATTCCTTGATTGGCTTGAAGACTTGGACTATCTTTTTAATTGGTATGATATGTCGAATTATCGTCGAGTTAGATTTGCCAAGTGGAAATTGGAGGGCCAAGCCAAGTCGTTTTGGACAGATTTGGAGCGACGACTTGATAAAGATGGGAGAGCCCCGATCTCACAATGGGATGAAATGAAAGAGCGCTTAAAAGAAAAATATCTTCCCATCTCTTATCGTCAAAAGCCCTTGGTTCAAAAGAGAGTTGCCTCACCTTCCCGTCCAAACACAGAACCAATATGGTCCCCTCCTTGTAAAGTGGTCCAACCCATCATTAAGGAAATCTCGGCTTATGAACAATTTGAGTGTTTAAACCAATTATTTTTCCTTGGAAGCGAGATAATACCTTGGTGAATGGCCAGTTGGAAGAATCCAATCAGGTTGTTTATGAAGTGGAAGAGTACGTGCCTAATGTTAGTAGTGAGGAAATGGAAGAAATTGAGGCATCACTCATCATCATTGAGGATGACGAAGTGTGTGTTAGTGATGAAAAGGTCGAAGAAATTGAGACCGCACCACTTCCAGATGTCATGTGTGACTTAAGTGATGTAGAGTCCCAATCTAAGTCTCTTACCATAATGCACACGAATGAATTTGAAAAGGAAACTAGTGAGGATATGATGGTAGACACCCACATGACTTGTGATATCCTACCAGATGATTTATGGGATAAATTTTCACCCATATGGGACATTCAACACACAATCGATCTTGTCCCTAGGTTGGTCTTGTCAAGCTTTCCTCCATACCAGGTGAACCCTGTAGAAAATACAGAAATGCAGCATCAATTTGATAAACTTCTTGGGGAAGAATTCAATAAGGAAAGTTTGAGTTGGAGTTTTGTTTTGTGTGTCATGCCTGCTCTTTCCACTTCCAAGAACAATGGCATATGGCACACATGTGGGCATATCCTAACCGCCCACAAAGCTTCAATCAAGTGTCAGGCATCATGCGACGTATTCACGTCATGGTGGATATGATGACCATAGTCCTTATCCCGTATCTTGGTGACATCTTGGGCATAATGGCTGATGCCCAGATCTGCTTAAGCCTTGGTATTAATAGTGTATGTTCTCAAGTGTTGGGATACTTGAAAATCATCCTTGTTTATAATGCTTATAATGAGAAATTATGTGTCACCCATGAGAAGTGTCCTTTTGTTTCAGTTTTCCAAGTTCTAGGTCATAGGATTGTTTATTCCAAGTTCGTGGATTTTTCAGAGTATCCTTTAGTGTCACCCATGTCTGTCATCCAAAGGTCTTCAGAGTCAGCCAATGCATTCGCACGCCATATTTATGATTTGCATACACATATTAGACAGTGGATAAATAAGAACAATGATGATTCTAAAATCTCAGCTGATTCTCATTGTAAATTGCAAGAATTTCAGAAAGGAGACTATGTAATGGTGAGGATAAGGCCAGAGCGGTTCTCATAAGGTTCCGCTAAGAAATTACAAACGCGTAGTCCTAGACCATTCAAAATATTGCAGAAGCTTGGGTCTAGCGTATATCGGATCGACCTTCCATCTGAAATGGGCATTAACCCAACTCTTAATGTGGAAGATCTAGTCCGTTCCCATCATCCCATCGTTGATCCATCGTCCCTTTCATGGCCTTGTTCTGATTTTGCTATACAACCCCTTCCACCCCTTCCCCCACCCATTACCCATGAAGAAGAAATTGAGGAGATCTTGGGTGAAGAGATCATTTTTATGAGAGGCGGAGGTTTCCAAAGATACTTGGTCAAATGGAAGAACAAGCCACCGTCAGAATCTACATGGTTGATAGAAGTGGAGTTACAGAGCGTTAATCCAGATTTACTAGAGCGCCACAAGAGTTTTAACTCGCCGGAGTCGAGTTCTTCTCAGACGAGGAGTATGATGCGGAACAAAAGCATTCAAGTGTACCAACGAAGAAAGCGCCACCCACAAGTACCATCCTTGTGGTTAGGCGATGATTGAGGAGCATTGAAGACCCTACGCACGTGATTTGGCACATAGAAGACACGTGTGTAGGATGAAAGAAGACCCGACTGAAAGTATAGAAAAATGCTTTTCTGAAGGTGGTCGGGCGCCCGGCCAAATTTGGCACCGGGCACCCGAAATTCAGCAAATTTTCAGTTTTCCTTGCTGGACAGTTTCTGTCTTAGTCGGGGGCCCCACTAAATTAGTCACGGGGCGCCCCACCAACGTACGAACTGTTTTTTTAGTTATTTTTTTTTAGATGTTTTAGGGGTATTTTGGTACTTTTATGTTTTCTTCTTGCTTATTTAAGTGGGTTAAGCCCTAATGACGTGATTAGTTGATTATTAATGAAAAGACAAACCTTTTTGGTGGCTTCTCTCTTCTCTCTCTCTCTCATGGTGCTTCTTCTCTCTCCTTGATCTTCTTCTTCTGATTTCTTCTGGTGCCCTTCCAAATTCTTCCAGGTATTTTATCTCCTATTGTTATCCTTCTTAACTTCTGTTTTGCTATTCCCCACGATCTAAACCTTGAGAATCGATCCAAACCCTAAACCCCCAAATTCTCAAATCCCTAATCCGAGAAACCTCCTGGTTCTTCGGACTAGTGATCATCATTGATCGATTGGGTAACGCCATGCAAGATCGGGAGGTTCCATCCCTCGCTGGATCCAACCTAGGCACTAATTGAATCCTATACTCCATGGTTGTGATGATGGCCCGTTCCATTGCATGTTTTCTTTCTGGTTTTCTTAGTTTATGATGATTAATGCTAGATTTCATTATTATTATTGCTTTTACTTCCGCTGGATAATTGTGATCATGAGCATGCATCATATTTAGGGTTGTCCTGCATCACCTCCACTTCATTCATAGGGCATCTAGCAGTGTGGGGAGCAAAGAGATCAAGACCTAGGAGGCTTCCTAGCCTCCTACAACTAGTTTTCTTCTTTTTCTTCTAGTTCTAGTTTGTTTTTTTGTTTTTCATTAATTAACCTCTTAGCTAGGGCTAAGAGGTGAAGCTTGTAGTAGATCTAAGATGCTTTAATTTATTTTTATTGGTTTCAAGTTAAATTTTTAGTGATTGAACAATGGTTTGTTGAGTTTGAATAAAGTTCTAAGTAGTTTTTCTCAATCTTATGATGACTCATGGATGTTTAGAAGAATTGCTTTAGTTCTTAGTTGTTTTGCATAGATTTAGACTTGTACGCTCCGAGGAATCGGATTCAAGACGCTCTAGACTTGGTTCTTCATGTGGGAACTTCAAACTAAAGTTCTACTTTTTATGAGAAGTTTGAAGTATGTGTTAATTGGTCATATGATTTGGATGAAGTTCAAATTATAATTTGGTTAAGCCTAGTGACAAGGTTTGATGATTATTATGATTGTGATCTTAACCTATTAGAACTAGGATTGACTTATACATTGAGTGTGCTCAAGTCCTAACTTAAATTGAGTGAATCATGTTGATGAACAACACATGGGACAGACTGTTTTGCTAAATTAGCCGCTCCATATTTCGGCTAGATAGGATTTGATTTCGATTCTAGTTGTGTAATTGAGAAACCAATGCGAATTATGCATCAAGGATCGCTACAAGTGGATCCTCGTCACCCTAATGCTTCTTTATATTGTTAATTTTATCACAAGTTACAGATTTTCTCCTACATTCATAATTACAGATTATTGTAGTTTGATTTCAATTGGAGATTATTAGAAGAAATTCTGAGAATTCATACATTAGTCCTTGAGAACGATCTCGGTCTCTACCGAATTATTACTACATCGCAACCCTACACTTGGAGAGCGAACAAAAAAAACTTCATGATAGTTTCTTCCTCATCCATCCTAATATTTTCAAAGTGTGTGGTGAGGAGTTGCCAATTTGGATTGCCTAACGGTAGACGTCCCTTCATGTGTGACCTCTAGGATCTCCCAACATATTTTGCTAGTCTCACAATTACATATTCTATTAAATTCATCAGGATGAGACAGTAAAAAAGATTGCGTTAAGACCCTTGGCATTATAGCCACACATGAGAATTTCTTGGTCACTCCATTTAACCATTTCCTTTGGTTGAGTGACCATAATTCCACCACGATCCACCATTTTCACCGATCTGATCCAACCTCGTTAATCTAAGTCCCATATAATTGGATGGAGGGACATTAAAGATATTTGCATTCGGGCCTTCCAATAGGCATAATTTGACCCGTCAAAATATGGTGGTTGTTGAGCTATGAATTATGCATATCTGAACCCCAATTCATAGCACAATTGCATAGTTTAAGTTGTTAAAAGTTAAGAACTTATGCTTGTTTTTGTGTTTGTAGGTAAAAGAGAGAGGTGTCATGGATTTATTATTAATTTAAAGTATTTGGAGTGATTAAGAGACCAAGCTTTGATGAGCCAAAGAAGTGAAGAAAAAGCCCTAGATAAATCAAGTTAATGACTTAAAATGGCTAGAAAAATCAAAGTGTAGAACTGCAGGACCAAAAACGTAAGAAACAGAAAGTTTCAGAAAATGCCCTGAAATATTGCTGGAGTGAAATTCCGATCAATCGGAATTAGTTCCGATCAATCGAAAATTAGTGTTGATCAATCGAAAAATTTAAATTTCAAGACTAAAAACTTCTGTACTCCCTGAACAAAATTTCTGATTGATCGAAATAGTTCCGATCGATCGGAACATCAATCAAAACTGTTTACAGTTATGTAGGTAATACGCTGATTCTGAAAGTTTCTAAGTCGGTGGAGCTTCATTATTATAAAAGGACACCTAAGATTCATTCCTAAGGAATCATAGAAGGCTTGAGAACTTGTGGGAGGCGAACAGGATCGTTGTGGAGCGTCTACAACTCTTCCAAATTCCGATTTTTCATGTTTTCTAGTTGTTTTTCATTACTTTTAGTTATAGCATGATGATGCTCGGCTAGAACCTCTTAGCTAAGGTTAAGAGGTGAAGCTTGTAGCTAGTTCTCATGTAGATTTCGTTTGAATTCAAATACCTTTACTTAAAGTTTGGATTTTTAAGTTCTAGTTTGAATAAAGTTGGTATTTTTTTTATGTTTTAACAGAGTTCATGTGGTTTGGACATGAGTTCCTTGCAATTCTCTAAGATTACCATGTTTGGATTGATTAGAGTCGAATTGTAGTAACTCTAGAGCATGCAATAGTCTATTGGCATGACCGTTACTTCGAAGGCTATATGTTTAAATTCTATGTGCTTCATTAGAACTAGAATTCTATTTTTCTGACTTAAGTGAGATTGTTTGTTTTTGAATGCTTTATCTTCCAACTAGATGAGAAATAGAACTTCGAATCTAATTGTGTTTATGCTTGGATGAATGAATTCACATGGGATTACTACAAGTGGATCCTTGAGGCCTTAGTTCTTTTAATTATCAGATTTTTATAAAAGTTACTGTTTTACTTAGTTTTTCTTAATTGAAATATAAAATTGCTGAATTTGAAGTTGCTAGAGTGGTTTGAATTAGTTTACCCTAATTCCCTGTGGATCGAGAGTTATTACTACATTGCAAGCCTTGCACTTGAGGCGACCGAACAGTGGTCAAGTGACACAACTACTCCCATTTTGGGTAGACATCGTGCTATAACTCCGGTATCGGATCTTATTTTAGACATTAAGTCCTTGAAGAGCAACCTGCTCTGATACCAATTGAAATTGCGTCGGTAGTTTAACATGACACCCTACTGTTATAGGCAAAATGGTGGAGATAAGATTTCACGTGGAAATGTCCATTCGACTCTTGAGATCATCTGATCGAGAGTCGAATATTGGACAAGTGCGGGACGCCCATTCGACTCTTGAGATCATATGATCGAGAGTCGAATATTGGACAAGTACGGAATGCCCATTCGACTCTCGAGATCATCTGATCGAGAGTCGAATATTGGACAAGTGCGGGACGCCCATTCGACTCTCGAGATCATCTGGTCAGGAGTCATGGATGGTCAAATACGGAAAACTAGATTCGCGAGCAGAACCTCTTGCAAGTCGTTGAAAGACGTTACATCTAAGTGCATGCTTGGGCTCGCGACCACCTTTTAATATGCGAGCAGCTTTTCTGTGGAAATCTCTTAGTCTTCAGTAAAAGCATCCGATTCTCGTCGAACAGTTTGTCCGATCCCTCTGCGACACTAAGCAGGGACATATCCAGTTCGGTGGTCCCCAGCTACGGGCGTCTCCTTCCTTTTCGGAGGTTATGATACAACTACGAGCGTCTCCTTCCTTTTCGGGCGTCTCCTTCCTTTTCGGAGGTTATGATTCCAACTACGGCTTCCAGCCGGATTTCAAGGGATTGCTATTAAGGTGCGTGATTGTTGAAATAAGTCATTGGGTTGGATGCTGACTCAAAAGATATGATCTTATCCCACGAAATCAGCGGATTCTCAGTATCGTATGCGACATCAACGGGATTTCGATATCTCACGTAACAAATTGGATTGCCTCAGATCTATATAAAGGGGTGGCTCCATTAAGAGCAGGTACGCACACATTATTCAAGCTTGGTCCCGTTTTGCTTGGCTTCTCTTCTTGCTGTGGCCTAACTTAAGCATCGGAGGGCTAACGGCTGATCTCCAGCCACCCTTATTTGCTGTCTTGCTTCAAGTCTGGTGGTGGAAATCCCTGCTGGAGCGAAGGAGAAAAGCCGGAGGATCTCATTACAAAATTTGACATTAACAGTTTGGCGCCGTCTGTGGGAACGAATTGATCACCAAAATCAATCGTGTTAACCACCGATCAAAATCCTTCGGTGATGCCTCCTAAAAAGACTGTTCATCCTTCAACTTCGAGGCAGGCACCACCTCCGCCCGGTGAGACGGAATCCACACCTGCCCTCCCACCTGTTCCGACGGATATCCCTCAAGGAGCCCCAAATATGCCATCAACAAATCCATTATTGGAGGCCTCTGGAAATCAGGATGATGTCCTACGATTCCTCGGGAACACTCTCCTAACTTTAAACGCCGGAGTTCAGGCACTGTCAAATCGGCTTGATCAGCACTTCCCTGAACCGCAAAGACAACCTTCCGAAGGGTTACCACCGCCACCCATACCAGTTGCTTCCAGACATTCTATTGATGAACCACAGGTCCCACCACTTGGAGGCCATCCCCCTGTGCCGTCTCCGCATTCTATACATTCCAGTTCATCTCGACAACCTCAACCGCAAGGCTCCACCGCCGAAACGTCTAGCTATACCTTGCCATGGGAAGGAGATCTCAAAAGAATCCAAGATCGTTTTGATGTCATGGAGCAGAGATACCAGGCAAATCGGCCATCTGCTGTGATGGCGGCAATACATCAATCTGAATCTCCCTTCACAAGCGAGGTCATGGAAGCCCCGTTGCCCAGAAAGTATCGAACGCCTGTTATCGCTCCGTATACAGGTATTGGCGATCCTCTGGAACATCTGGAAACATATAGGTCCCTCATGGAGTTGGAGGGACATGGTTCAGAAATCATGTGTAGGGCTTTTCCCCTTACATTGAAGGAAGCGGCTCGTACGTGGTTTCGGGGGTTAAAGCCTCTTTCCATCAGTTCTGTAACGCCCCGAATTTACCGTAATTATTTTAAAATTTTCTGAAATTTATTTCTATTTTTTTTTATATTAAATACTGGCCATTGATATTAAAATTCAAATAACAGGACATCCGTAGGAGATCGTATGGAGTACCCTTTATTAAAGTTGCTTAGAATGACCTCATTAACAATATAGAAGAGTTAGATTTCGTTAAACTCGAATATTTACAAAAATTACAAAAATGCCATTAGTTAAACTTAAGTTAACTGACCATTTTTAAGTACGCATGTTTCTAGCGATCATTAAAACGCAAAATCCTGAATTTAAGCTTTTGGACACATATTAACCATACACATCAAATTTCAGCCCTTAAATCATAGTAGAAGTGGTCCAATTGTCAAATCAGGCCTTAACCCTTGATTTTCATGTCCATCGAGTGAGGAAAGTAGATGGTTAGTCGTAGTCGAATATTTTTCTTCATATGAGTGACTTGGATCATCTTTATCATGGACCAATAGTGTGATTTGATTGCCCCACATTGATAAGCCTCTTTCTTATGTGCGAAATTATCCCGTTCTAGAAATTAACGAGTTACCAACTCTTCTCAAATTTGAACCTTTCAATTTACCCACTTCTCACCATCAATCGCTTTTCAAATTTGGACCACCCATTATACTCATATGACTACGAGTTTACACAAAATTTGGACCTCGATCTATAATCCTACACCGTTAAACCACAAAGCCAGCCCCTTCCTTTTCCGCCAAAAGTTGGAATTTCAGATCTAGGCATTTCTCACCATCAATCAACCACTAAACTTTGTACAATTGTTTGCCTATCATGACTACATACTTTTTCAAAATTTGGGCCCTGATCATCAAGCGTAGACCGTTAATTGAGATATAGCCCATTTTAGCACCCGTTAGGCCATTTTTAAGGATCGGCCAATCTAGAATGCGGATCATCAAGAAATTTACGTATTCTAACTCTACTTTTCGAGCTTGATAAGATTAACGGATTGAAATCGATCAAAAATATCAGAATATTAAGATTTGAGAAACCTACCTTGAGAGGTTGTTACACAAGACCCCGCGTGCACATCCCTCTCCATATTTCTACTACGCACCTCCAAACCCTAATTCCAACCCTACCTCTATATATAGGGCCCCTCTTAGCCAAAGGTGACTCCCACCCACGAATTTGAGAGAGGGAGAGAGAAAGAGAAAGAGAAAGAGAGAGAGAGAGAGAGAGAGAGGGAGGAGTACCATCTTGCCATTATTTCATCATCTTGTATCTCTAATAAGTCGAAGATCATAAGGTGAGAACTCCTTTAAGCTTGGATTAATAATTTCATATTTTGTAGGTTCATAATTCTTATGTGTTTTTGTTTACATGTGTTTATTTATTCTCTCCTTAATTAGCTATATATGAATGCTTTTAGATACTTTTTTTTCAATCTCATGGTGATGAGGATATTCATTGGACTTAGAGAACTAGTAAGGAATAGAATTATGTTTGTTGCACATATGAGATTTGTGTAACCAGCTTTAAAGGGACCACCTTTCTTTCTATACTGTATAAAGAATGGTTGTGATTGTCTAATGGAGATTCTTATATTGCTATATATATTCCTTTTATATATATATGGATGGACCCTGATCTGTGGTGATGAATATCGGAACACCCGGTTAAGAGGTTGCCCTAACCTGAGACGATGCTTTTAGCTTGTCCGGTTAAGTGGCCACCCTGATCTGTGGTGGTGGTATCAAGATCGCCCGATTAAGTGGTTGTTAAATCCATTTATTACTACTACTATTATTATATTTACTATTATTATTATTATTCCTAAAGTTGTTAAGGATCTCCATAAGACGATAGTTGAGTATGGTTGTTATGAAGCTTAATAGTACGGGCCGCCATCCTGGGATGTGATGCGTCGGTTATGACTATTTTGATGAGTGATGAACCATAAGGAAGGATGTGGTGGTACCAAAGGTTGGTTAGACGATAAGTGGCTTGGTGTAAATTGGAAATAATAATAAAGAATGGCTAACTCATGCATGCACGTGGCTCCATGTGGGTGTATGGATTTGAGAATAGGCTAGAGCGTCCTACTTCTCCCATACACTGTCACGTGTGGATTTGGGCTATGAGTGTCCCGTTTCTCACGTGGTCGGGCAAAATTATGGGCTTGCGTGTCCCAAAACCCCTGGCGGCATGTCTAAGGATTCCTACGCTGGGTCATGCATTATCATGCATTGCATTAAGAAAGAGTAATGGATGTTTTGTTATGATTTTTATGCAATTATTATTTCTAACCTTAAAGTAGTTCTTCACTATGCCGCTTTTGACGGTGTTTTGTGGAAATAATTTAGAACATGTAGGTAACGATCCTCAGGAGCCCGAGCCTCAAGGAGACGATTATGATGGCTCGTGGGAGCAGATGGTGGAAGACGAGACCGCATAATCATTCATAGTTCTAGCATTTATTTAATATTTGAAATTGTAATAAGTCCCAATGGGAGGACGTAGTTATGAACATGATGTTTAAATGAATGATGGTTACATGGTTTGATGATTTGGTTTAGTTAATGAAATAATATATAAGTTTGGTTTCACCATCTTGCTTTTGATTTTCCAAATAGTATGAAATGTGCATGTTTGTGTGAAAATTATGTAAGGGGTATAACCCTCACACATTCCAAATAACCTTGGGAATTCGGCCGTCGTGATGTACACGGGAGCCGAAATCTTGGGGTGTTACAGTTCCTTTTCCCAATTATCGGAGATATTTCTTTCTCAATTCATGGGAAGTATTCGCATTAAAAAGCCAGCCTCCCATCTGATGAATCTGAAACAGCAACATGGGGAGACAATAAAAGAGTTCACAGTACGGTTCACTGCCGAAGCCGTTCAAACTGAGGGTTACACTGAAGAAAAGGGTCTCACAGCCCTCATTGCTGGAATAACGAGCGAGAAATTTAGGTTTGCCTTAGATAAAAGCCCGCCGAAAACTATGGCGGAATTCCAAGCCAAAGCTCAGAAATATAT
Source organism: Liriodendron chinense (assembly GCA_003013855.2). Lineage (NCBI taxonomy): Eukaryota > Viridiplantae > Streptophyta > Magnoliopsida > Magnoliales > Magnoliaceae > Liriodendron > Liriodendron chinense. The sequence goes on along the minus strand of ML058394.1, from coordinate 4,599,235 downwards.
CAATGCAGAAGAAGTCGCATTGACACGCCATGGAGTACAGAGTAAGAAACGCAAGCCAGAAGGAACTTCTACAGATAAAAAATACCATCGCGATCAGCGCGATCGTTCTCCCAGGAAGCCTTACTCTGGTAAATATCATAATTACACTCCTCTTGATTGGTCTCCTGAAAAGGTTCTAATGGAGATAAAACACAAGCCATATGTGAAGTGGCCTGCAAAGATTAAATTCGATCCCGAGAAGAGAGATAAGAGTAAGTTCTGTTACTTCCACAAAGATTACGGGCATAGGACCCAGGACTGTATCTCTCTACGAGACCATATCGAAGCCCTTATTCGAAAAGGCCATCTCCAGGATTATGTTGCTCGTAAAAATCGGTCACCAGAAAGGGCGAAGACCTCATCTCGCCAAAAGGAACCGTCTCATCATCAAACCGACCAAGAGGATGCTGAGCCCACAGGAGAAATTCGCACTATCGTCGGGGGTCCAGCTTGCGGGGGTGACTCTCAAGCTTCAAGAAAGGCATACGCCCGAAAAGCTTCCAAAGAACCCCAGCAGATCTATTGGCTGGAACAAACGTCCAACTCATCGAAGGCTAGCCATCCCCCAATTTCTTTCACCCTCGAAGATGCAGCGGGAATTCATTTCCCTCATGAAGATTCCATCGTAGTCACACTGAAGGTATCAAATTATCTGACTCATCGAATTATGGTGGATACAGGTAGCTCGGCCGATATCCTGTATTTGGAGGCTTTCGACAAGATGGCACTTGCTAGAAACCTCCTCAAGCCAGTATCGACCCCTCTTGTCGGCTTTGGAGGAGAAGTGGTAACACCTGAAGGAAGTATCGATCTCCCAGTCACCTTTGGGGAGAGTCCAGCGAAAACCACCGTCTTCGTAAACTTCCTCGTCGTGGATCGAAAATCAGCATATAACGCCATCTTGGGGAGACCGTCTCTAACTAAGGTTGGAGCAGCCTTGCACCCTTCATATTTATGTGTTAAATTTCCAACCCCAAATGGCATCGGGGTCGTGCGAGGAAGTCAGCAGGAGGCACGGTCCTGTTACCAAATAGCCCTCCAAGATCGAAAGAAGGCTCAAGCGACACCTGTCATGAAAATAGTTCAAGGTTCATCCGACGTTCTCGCCACCGCGTTGGATCCAAGGGAAAATGCTCTGAAATCAGGAACTCCAGGGGAGGAAACAGTGGCGATCAGCTTGACCGAAGACGACCAGTCTAAGATCGTGTACATCGGTTCCTCCTTAAACGGTATCCACCGTGAAGATTTGATCCGTTTCCTCACTGAATACCAGGACGTGTTTGCTTGGTCTCATAAAGATATGCCGGGCATCGATCCTGATGTCATCGTACATCGTCTCAACATTGACCCGAAGCATAAACCCGTACATCAGCGTCGACGTGCCTTCACTGCAGAAAGACAAATGGCGATCAAAACTGAAGTTGAAAAGCTACTCGCGGCAAATTTTATAAAAGAAGTTGACTACCCACAGTGGGTCGCCAACGTAGTTCTCGTCCGGAAAGCTAATGGCAAATGGAGGATGTGCGTCGATTATTCAGACTTAAACAAAGCATGTCCCAAAGATAGCTTCCCGACACCACGAATCGACCAGTTGGTCGACTCGACAGCTGGACATGCCCTCCTCAGTTTTATGGATGCTTATTCTGGTTACAACCAGATTATGATGCATCCACCTGATAACCAACATACTGCCTTCATCACAGATCGAGGACTATATTGCTACCAGGTAATGCCGTTTGGTCTCAAAAATGCAGGGGCCACTTATCAGCGTCTTGTCAACAAAATATTCGCTGCTCAAATCGGTAGGAATATGGAAGTATATGTTAACGATATGCTCGTGAAAAGCGTCGATGAAGATGACCACATTCCTGATCTTCGAGAAGCCTTTGATCTGATGAGGAAGTATCAGATGAAATTAAATCCAGAAAAATGTGCGTTTGGAGTGTCTGCAGGGAAATTTCTTGGGTTCATGGTCGGCCAACGTGGAATTGAAGCGAATCCCGAAAAGATTAAAGCATTGATAGAGATGAAATCCCCAGTGACTCTGAAGGACGTTCAGCGTCTAGCTGGTCGCATCGCATCATTGAACAGGTTCATCTCGCTAGCATCTGACAAGTGCCTGCCCTTCTTCAAACTCCTTCGTGCAACGGCCAAGTCTGATTGGAACTGGACACCTCAATGTGAAGAAGCTTTTCAACAACTGAAGCAATATATGAGCGCTCCCCCCATTTTATCTAAGCCTGTGGCACATGAGCAACTCATTCTTTATTTATCTGTGTCCCCCACGGCCGTTAGTGCCGCTTTAATAAGAGAAGATTCCGGGGTACAAAGGCCCGTTTATTATATCAGTCGAGCAATGGTTGATGCAGAAACTAGGTATTCTGATTTGGAGAAACTGGCCCTAGCCTTAATCACGGCAGCTCAAAAACTGCGACCATACTTTCAAGCCCATGCCATTTTAGTACCAACAAATCATCCACTACGTCAAGTCCTTCAAAAGCCTGAGGCTTCCGGGCGCTTAACTAAATGGGCGGTCGAGATCAGCGAGCATGATATTTCATTCTGTCCTAGGACCGTAGTCAAGGGCCAGGCCGTGGCTGACTTCATCGCCGAATTTACATATTCTTCTGAAGATAGCGTCATGACCAGCGACCAACCTCCTTGGTCGCTCTTCGTGGACGGGTCGTCGCGGGCCAGTGGCAGTGGAGCGGGCCTGATTTTAGTGGCTCCAGACGGGTCGCATTTTCAATACGCTCTGCGTTTCGAATCACGCGTCTCCAATAATGAAGCAGAATATGAGGCCCTTATTGTTGGCCTCGAGCTAGCCGTTGTCCTCGCAGTCCAGAATTTGATAATTCATAGCGACTCCCAGCTCATTGTCAACCAAGTTCTTGGCGAATTCGAAACCAAAGAAGAAAGAATGGCCTTATACAAGTCTCGTGTCCTCATCCTGCTCGCCAAACTGAAGACTTACAAAATATTCCATATCCCTCGCGAGCAGAACCAACTTGCCGATTCCTTGGCAAAACTCGCTTCTGCACCAGAATCAGAACTATCACATTCGATCCCCATCGAGCACCGTCAGCACTTGAGTATCGACCAAGTGACTCCCGAGCAAGTTATATCGGTACAATCGTCTCCATGCTGGATGGATCCTATCATCCTTTATCTCAGAGATGGATACCTACCAGAAAACAAGAAAGCTGCAAGACAAATTCAGCTTCGAGCTGCCAGGTACACCTTACAAGATGGAATCTTGTTGCGAAAAAGCTTCTCCTTGCCTTATTTGAGGTGTCTTCATCCAGAAGAAGCGCATCGTGTTCTAGATGAAGTACACCAGGGGGCATGTGGTAATCATCCCAGGGGGCGATCTCTAGCATATAAAGCGATGAGGCAAGGATATTATTGGCCTACTATGAAAGCAGACGCCATAGAATTTTCTAAAAAATGCGACAAGTGTCAACGATATCAACCTATACCTCGTGTACCGTCTGAGCGGATGATCCCAGTCGACAGCCCTTGGCCTTTTGCTCAGTGGGGGATCGATATCATCGGGCCCTTACCTGTGGGAAAAGGACAGAATAGGTTCGCGATCGTGGCGGTTGATTATTTCACCAAATGGGCCGAAGCAGAACCATTAGCCAAAATTACTGAAAAACAAACTACTAAGTTTATGTGGAGAAATATCATATGTCGCTTCGGACTTCCTCATACTATAATTACCGATAACGGAACGCAGTTCGACAACGCAGCCTTTGATGAATTTTGCGACAAATGGAAGATACGTAATCTTCGCACTTCTCCATATCATCCTCAGGCGAATGGGCAGGTCGAGGCAGTGAATAAAATCATAAAGCATCATTTAAAGACCAGGCTAGGTGAATGTAAAGGGGTGTGGCCAGAACTTCTACCAGAGGTGTTATGGGCCTATAGAACCACGGCTTGTACATCGACAGGTGAGACTCCTTTCTCCTTAGCATTTGGTGTTGACGCAGTAGTACCAGTGGAAATTCAAGTGCCCTCATATCGGATCGAACAGTATGACCCCGCGAGCAATCAGGAGAACCTCCGGCTTCATCTCGATCTCTTGGAAGAGCGAAGAAATGCTTCCCAAGTACGAGTGGCGGCATATCAGCAACGTATTGCTCGTTATCGGAATGCGAAGGTTCGACCTAGATCCTTCCAGTTCGGAGATTTGGTCCTAAGGCAAAATCTTGGAGTTCCTGTTCGTTCATTGGATCCGAATTGGGAAGGCCCGTATCGGGTTATTAGGGTTGTGCGACCCGGTACTTATTATCTTGAAGACATGCAAGGGAAGCCCGTACGTCGCCCTTGGCACGTGGAGCATTTGCTACGATACTACCCTTAGATTCGATGTAGTTTATTATAGCATTTTATGAATAAAGTAAAAGATATCTTTTGGCCGCTACTCCATTTATATGGACCTGAATAGCCCTGAAGAGAGTGCTTACACATCCTCTTGGCCAATTACCTACCTTTGGTAGGACTGAAATCATTACTAGTTGGTTGCTTTTCCATTTACATGGACCTGAACAGCCTTGAAGAGAATGAATACCATCTCTTGACCAACCTTCTGCCCTTGGTAGAACTAAAATCTCAATCGATAGATCAGTCTATCTCAACGCGGACATGGTCGTACGACCCCCGGATTGAGTCTAATTCATTTTCATGAGTTAGTTGCTCACGACTGGTGTAAGGAAGGATCACACTCCGGAATGCGAGCACCGTAGCTCGAGCCCGAATCAGCCATACACCTTAATCATACACCCTAAATTGCGAGCAGCTAACTCGTGCTCGGATTAAGGGTTCGCATTCACTGATGACTCAATATGAAGCCAACTTGGGGGTCTCAATCGTTTGGTCGCAACGAACCCCCAGATTGAGCACATTCTCGTTGCAACAAGGCATTCAGTACAAGGAAAAGAAAGTAAGCAAAAACGAGAAGGCATTCATTGCGTGAAAAGGAAAAGGCAACGAGGACAATACTTCCAAAAATATTTTTTCTTTTCTTTCATTAATGATAAATGTTTACAATATCCATTCACGAATACAAGAGAGGAAAACAAAGAAAATCAATCCCTTGGAGGAGCTGCGCTCTCAATTTCAGGGCCCATTTCTGGAGCTCCGTCAACCTGAGTGGCTTCAGTCACCTCGTTCTCAGCAGCAGCCTGCTCTTCGGCAGCAATAGTGGTCGCGACTCGACCGAACTCCCCCATATCAAAGGATGGGATCATTCGTTGCACTACTCTTAGCGCAAAGTCGCGACCAGCATCATACGACTCGTACCTTTCGTCGTCATATTGCTGCGAAGAACGGAACTCGAAAATTGCCCGAGGCCCTTCTTCCGAGAGCATTTTCGCAAGGGCGACTCTCTCCTCGTCCCAGTGGATCGAGTCGTCCTTAAGCTGCGCGAGAGCGTTGCGCTCCTTGGTTAGGTTGTCGTAGGCCTCCTTGAGCTGCGACCTAGCCTCCGCAAGTCGCTCCTCCAGGGAGATCTTGTCTTGGCGAAAGATCTCCTTCTCTCTCTCCGCCTTCTCCTTCAAGTCGGCGAGTTTCGCGAACTTATTGTCCAGAGCTTGGTACCTTTCGGTCAACACCTGGACTTTCTCTATGAGGATTTTTATCTCCTCATCTTTCTTGGAAATCACAGCCTCACGGGATTTGAGGAGTTGATCTCGCCCCAGGACCGCTTTCTCCAAAGCAATCCTTTTTTCATCTGCCTCGTCTATTACGCGGCGAGCGGCGACGATGTCTCGCTTCGTCCGCAAGATGAGGTCTAGTCCCTGCAAACAAAAAGATGGATGAGAAGAAATACTTAAACCCCAAAATAATAAAGTTTTTGGGTTAGGAGGTTCTACCTGAGCCATCCTCATCCCTGCCTCAAGGAAGAGGCTCTCGGGGCCTGGCTCGGGAAGAGAGCCGAAGGATTGAGGTGGGACATTCTCGAATAAGAATTTACAGATGGGGTGGAGATGGCGAGGAACAGAATACGTTCCACCACCGGAAGGTTGGGCAACGATCAGCCCCGACGGCTCGCGAGGAGGAGCCGTCGCCTCGCGAGCAGGTCCCTGCTCGGTAGTAGGAACCATCTCGCGGGCAGGAGCCATCTCTCGAGGCTCCGTGCGCTCACGAGCCTCCTCAGCTGGGGGACAGCTGGACCCTACCCCATCTGGGGAGTTGTCAGCGATATTGATTACTAGCGGCCCGGGCGCGACCACCGGTGAAGGATTAGCGGGCCCTGCTGGAGCCCCCCCCACCTTGCTCGCGAGAGGAGCAGGCTGATCGCTACCCTTCTCGGTGGATGGGTGAGATGGACCAGCAGATGTTTTCTTCTGCCTCTTAGAGCTCGTGCCCTTCAGCCGGGGCAGCAGGCCTCTTTTTTCTCCAACTTGCGTCATCTCGACTTCTCTTACAGGTATTAAGCCCGCTGCTGCAAGACGAGATGGAGACAAGCAAGTCTCGACGTGCCTATCACCAATAGGCACCTTGTACACCTTTACGATTTTTTCGTTGATCCCCCCTTTCAAGTTCGGTTTTCTCAAAGCCGGGATACCTGCGAGCACAAACAGGGGTCAGATGGAGAAACACTAAAAACCTTTTATTGAAGAAACGGATCACAATGCGGGACTGCCTACCTTCACAGAAAAAATGATTTACTCTTGCGCCCCTGGAAGAAGCAAATTCCCAATTTCCAGATGCGTAAAACCAACGCTTCCTCCAGCCGGGATAATTCGATGTGGGCTTCCCCAGCACAAAGTTATCCCGGTGCCAATAACATAGATAGTACCAGCCTTCGCTGGAGGGTGCCTTCTTTAAGCGGAACATGCGGAGGAACTCATCAGCTGTAAGCTCCCCGTTCCCGGCCTGAGCCCAAAGGACGAATGAGCTTAGGACCACCCTCCATCCATTCACAATAAGTTGCCCGGGGGCAATTTTATAACACCGAAGTACATCCCGGATGAAGGGATGGAGGGGAAGGCGAACCCCCAGAATGAGTTGATACTCATAGAAGGCCACACACCCTGGGGGAGGGGAGTCTGGCGTCTCTCCGTCTCTGGGTAACCGGAGATCGACTGAGTCAGGGATCGAAAATCTCTCCCGTAACTCCAGCAGCCGGTTCTCCGATAGAATGGAAGGATATCCGGCCGCTGTATACTGACCTGCCGGAACCCTTGCGTTACTAGAAGCAGAGGATTCCGGGGTAGCATCTCCTAAAGGAACGGTACTCTCCTCAGAAGCCATGGGATATTCAAAAAAAAAAAGGGAAAGAAGAAATAGAACAATGGAAAAGGAAAGAAAGAGCACCAAAGGGGATCGAGGAAGACACCAAGGAGCTCCGGAGGAAGATGATGGAAAAAACAAAGGAGGATTCTGAAATTTCTGTGAAGATCAGAAGATATGGTGGACTCCGTATATTTATAGGCAATCATTCCGCCATATATGGTAGCACGTGGCGATCTTTCGTTCGGCACAGCACTCAAGCAGGCACGCCCATTAAATACTCGGACACGTGGCGAGCGCCTCTTCATTTCCTGACTGCGGAAAGGCTGGCGCTCATTAATTCCAGCCTAATCATGTACGGTTTCTCAGTGAAAGCAAGAGGCAGCCGCGCATGACAGCAAGTAAGTCCTTTCCTTAAGGATTCTTGGCGGCAAGGACTTCGGGGGCATCTGTTATAGGCAAAATGGTGGAGATAAGATTTCACGTGGAAATGTCCATTCGACTCTCGAGATCATCTGATCGAGAGTCGAATATTGGACAAGTGCGAGACGCCCATTCGACTCTCGAGATCATATGATCGAGAGTCGAATATTGGACAAGTACGGAACGCCCATTCGACTCTCGAGATCATCTGATCGAGAGTCGAATATTGGACAAGTGCGGGACGCCCATTCGACTCTCGAGATCATCTGGTCAGGAGTCATGGATGGTCAAATACGGAAAACTAGATTCGCGAGCAGAACCTCTTGCAAGTCGTTGAAAGACGTTACATCTAAGTGCATGCTTGGGCTCGTGACCACCTTTTAATATGCGAGCAGCTTTTCTGTGGAAATCTCTTAGTCTTCAGTACAAGCATCCGATTCTCGTCGAACAGTTTGTCCGATCCCTCTGCGACACTAAGCAGGGACATATCCAGTTCGGTGGTCCCCAGCTACGGGCGTCTCCTTCCTTTTCGGAGGTTATGACTACAACTACGAGCGTCTCCTTCCTTTTCGGGCGTCTCCTTCCTTTTCGGAGGTTATGATTCCAACTACGGCTTCCAGCCGGATTTCAAGGGATTGCTATTAAGGTGCGTGATTGTTGAAATAAGTCATTGGGTTGGATGCTGACTCAAAAGATATGATCTTATCCCACGAAATCAGCGGATTCTCAGTATCGTATGCGACATCAACGGGATTTCGATATCTCACGTAACAAATTGGATTGCCTCAGATCTATATAAAGGGGTGGCTCCATTAAGAGCAGGTACGCACACATTATTCAAGCTTGGTCCCGTTTTGCTTGGCTTTTCTTCTTGCTGTGGCCTAACTTAAGCATCGGAGGGCTAACGGCTGATCTCCAGCCACCCTTATTTGCTGTCTTGCTTCAGGTCTGGTGGTGGAAATCCCTGCTGGAGCGAAGGAGAAAAGCCGGAGGATCTCATTACAAAATTTGACATTAACACCTACGCACGTAGAAGCTTAGAGCGGATCTTGTAGAACTATGACTAAGTCCTAAAGGGGGGTTGATTAGGACCGTTTAAAGATCCTTTTAAAAGCTACTTGCCTAATTAAACTAATTAGCAATTATAAACTAATTAAAGCAAGAACACTTAGCTTCCAAGCTTAAGTGGGTCCAATCACAAAGGCTAGCAAAAATAAGTAGTTTAAACGACCTAGCCTAAGCATATAGATTATAAAGATATAACAATCAAGCAATTAATTCATATGCAAATCTAGACTAGAAATGATATACTACCACAAGCACCTAGTTTAGAAGTGAAAATACAAGATGTGTATGACAATCTACCTATCAATGCATAGCATACATTCCATTCAAGCATTCATGTAATTAACAATTAAAAACAATACATCAATAGAAATGACAATCTCAAATACAAGCATATATAGTGATTCAACTATTTGTCTACTCCACTCCCGGTTCACATACTCATTCATTGAGCACACCGAATTTCACTATAATGGGTTAGCCTCTCAACCTTTACATGAAAGTTTTTACACAGGTTCACCTCTCAACCTAAATGGAGATTTTGAAGGTTCATCTTTCAACCTAGGTGTTTGATAGGTTCCACCCAAACCTAAGAGTTTTCAGGTTCCTCCCAACCTACACATACGCACCCGTGTCGGTGGCTCCCCTTAGAGACTTGTTTAGGCTTGACAAACGTGTCAAGGATCATTAAATGATCCTAAATTTTAGGCCCGACAAACATGTCAAGGATCGCCAAACGAACTTGCGTGGTTTTAAGTAGGATATCCATCAACCTTAACTTCAAACTCAATCCTCCCAAAAGGAATGAGTGCTAAGATTCGTTAAATAACAACTTACTTATTGGATTGAGCCCCTTGTTCAACACCTTATTGGGTTGCTTGATCTCCGCTCTCACATGCTTCAATCAGCTCCCCGATGCTCCCCTAAATATGTTGCCGCTAAATCGTCAATGCCTCGGCCCCACCGATCAATCATCATGCATGTGTTACCTAGAGGAATTCCACCTAAAAGGATCTTTAGAGAGGTTTAGATGAAGGATCTACCTATAGTCATGGTACCTAAACATCTAAAGATCAAGAGAGAGTAAGTCCATCTTCACATGAGCTTTGAATGCTCTATCTCATGATCAAATATAAGGAAGATGACTTGGAATGCTTAAGATTAGAGCCTAATAGTATGGGCAATGAGGGTAGCTTCTAATACACTAAAATCTCTCTACATACCCCTAAAATCGAGCCTAGCCTTTATCTAAGAAAAGCACCAACCAATATAAAATGGCTGCTAACGGCTCTCTATCAACTGGTTGACGATCGGTCACATGGGCTCCACGACCAGTCGATTTAGGCCTGGGACAAGATGGCGCTTGCTTTCCCATTTAGAGCTGGTCGCGCCAGTCGAGCATATGCTTGAGACCAGTCGGATGGTCCGGACGACCAGTCGGGCGACCGGTCGATTTATGGTCTAGGTCAGGCTATTGCTTGCTAACCTCTCTGGACATCTAACGATCAATCAGCTGCTGTGACTGTTGAGCTCTTAATTGTGCATATTCTAACCCTTATTCATCACTCATTATGCTTGTTGTTATGGTTTATAGACTAAACTAATGCATGGATTCGTGATTGTAGGGATAAGAGAGAAGAAGCATCAATTGAAGACCTAAAGGTGCTAGTTAGAAGCAAAGAAGATCAAAGGGGCTAGGGTCGAAGAATGAAAGAAAGAAGTCAGAGAAAAGAAGAAAAGAATGCAGAAGAAGGTGCCCACGACTGGTCGTCCAAAGCCAAAGACCGGTCGTCCGACTGGTCCGCACATGCACAGAGGAAGACCCAGAAAGCCATTACTCTCTGGGATGTTCACGACCGGTCGTGCGACCTGTCGTCCACTTCTGTGACCGGTCGTACGACCGGTCCGTAAATTCATTTTCCAAGCTGAAACTCTCTGGACTGTTTTTGGTCGTTTTGAGACCGGTCGTCCAACACGTACGATTGGTCGTCCAGCCACTGCGACTAGTCGTCTGCGTAAGATTCAAACCTGCTAATTCTGGCGTCGATTTTCTCTGTGCACTGCGTAAGTATTACGCAGATTCTCGAATCTTCTGAAGTTACGGAGCCTCCCCACTATAAAAGGACACCTAGGGATCGTTCCTAGGGTATCTTAGGAGGGTTTAAGCAAGGTTGGAGGCGACGGAAGTGGATTTCGGAGTTCCACAACTCCTTCTAGTTTGTTTTACTGTTTTATGCTTTTCTTAAGTTGTTTCATGTTTCCTTGGATCATGAGCAGCTAAACTTCTTAGCTAGGGCTAAGAGGTGAAGCTTGTAGTGAATCTAAGATGTTTCAATTCGTATTTGGTTGGTTTTAAGATTGGAATTCTTGTTTATGAACAATGGTTTGAAGTTTATACAAGTTTTAAGTAGGTTTTCTTAGTCTTATGATGACTCATGGATGTTTGGGAGAATTACTTAAATTCTTAATTGCTTTGTGTTAGTCTAGACTTGTATGATCCGAGGAATTGGAGTACGCTCTAGTACTATGATCTTCACGTGGGAACTTCCTACCAATGTTCTACTTTTCTGAATTTCTGTTTTATGTGGGACTGTGCATGTGATTTGAATTAAGTTCAAATCATGATCTAGCCTTGTCTTGTGACAGGACTTGAGGATGGTTATGATTGTGAACTGAGCCTTTTGGAATTGAGACTGACCTATGCAATTGAGCATGCTCATTCTAGCTTACATTGAGTGAATCCTATGCATTGGACTTACATATGACAGATTGTTTGGTTTAACAGCTCTATCATCCGACTAGATAGATCTTAATATCGATTCTAGTTGAGAGAATGAGAGACCACAGCGGATTGAACATCAAGGATTGCTACAAGTGGATCCTTGAACCCGTAGTGCCTTTTTATAATTATTTACCTTCAATTTAATTCAATTTTGTTACTCACATCAAATTCACACAAAATCTGGTTGTTAGCTTTCAATAGACACTATTGGATGTGTTTGTGAATTCCTACACAAGTCCTTGTGGATCGACCTCGGTCTTACCGAGTTTATTACTACATCGCAACCCTAGACTTGGGGAAGCGAACAAGTTTTTGGCGCCGTTGCCGGGGACTTTGACGGTTTTTCATAAATTGCTGAAAATAGAATTTATTTAGGATTTTTAGAAATAGCTCTAACTTAATTTATTTTGTTTTTCCTTTTCAGGGATTTTTAGGAAGTTGAAGAGGACGTAAGGATCTCAAGTGCTCAAATCAGGTTCTATCTTTCTAAACCTTACTCTTCTCCTTCTCCTATTCATTCCTATCATATTCATCTCTTGTAGAGTGGGTGAAGACTCCTTTTGGATCTCTGAAAGGTAGGCCTTGTGCTACCTGGATTCCTATTGGTCGGCTCTACCGTCTTAGATCACCTTGTGCTCAGAGATTTCTTTTCTCACCTCTACTCCTCTTTCTCCTTTTTCTGCACTTTTTCTCAAAAGATTCAAAGAGTGGGTGGGGAGTTCTCTGAACCCCTATTGACCAGGAGAAATCGGTCTCTATCCTTACTTTTGGCTTAGCCATTGCAAGACACCTTGTGCTTCGGTCTTAGAGAAGAGTAAAGAAAGGGAGGAAGAATTCTTCTTTCTCTTTGTTTCATATTTTTTTGGTTTTGCATGCCACATTGGGCTCGGGATTCCAATAACCGACTCATAAGTGAAGGGGGGATAGTAGAAGGAATTGACAGAGAGCCACGTGCTAGGAGACATCTAAACTCTCCAATTTTATCTGAAAGTATAGCTGTGAATCAACCCAATCCAATGGCCAATCCTAATCTGGGCCAAAATCAAACTGAAACGGGGGAAAATGTGGTTGAGAATGTTCCCCGACCAAGAACTCTACGTGATTTCTTGCAACCAGCAAAAGCGAGCACTCCCTCATGCATAGTTTTTCCACCAAATGCAGGGAATGTGGATTTGAAACCGGGAGTGATCCAACTTCTCCCTAAATTCCATGGATTAGACAGTGAAAGTGCCTATCAACACCTTAAGGAGTTTGATGAGGTAATAACCACCATGCACTTTGCTAATGTAACTGATGATGTGGTAAGACTTAAATTCTTCCCTTTTACTCTTAAAGATAAAGCTAAAGGTTGGCTTCATGCATTAAGGCCAAGATCAATTGGTGCATGGACTGATATGCATAGGGAATTCATAAAAAAATTCTTCCCTACTCACAAAACAAACATGTTGAAGCGCCTTATCATGAACTTTGCCCAAAAGGAAGATAAAACCTTCTTTCAATGTTGGGAAAGGTTTAAGGACCTATTAAACGCATGCCCACATCATGGCTATGAAATTTGGCGGGTTATAAGCTTTTTCTATGAAGGACTGACTTCACCCATGCGCCAATTCGTAGAGATGATGTGTAATGGGGAGTTCATGAATAAGGAGGCTGATGAAGCATGGGATTATTTGGAAGAATTGGCTGAGAATGCACAGTCTTGGGATACATCAAAACCAACAAATTCCAAGACTGGCCAACAAAAGGAAAAAGGAGGAATGTATGTCTTATTGGAAGAGGATAGCATAAGTGCACGGGTGGCTAGCCTCATAAGAAAGGTCGAAGCCATAGAATTGAGGAAAGGAGAGACGATTAACTCCAATGACGTTGAAACAGTTTGTGGAATTTGTGCCAGAAATCAACATGCAACACAAGATTGTCCCACAATTTCAGCAGTTCAGGACATCTTACAAGAACAATCAAATGTCATAAACAGTTATCAACGGCAATTTGGGGCTCCAACATCAAACACATTTAATGCTAGTTGGAAAAATCATCCCAACTTCAGTTGGAGGAACGGACCCACTGCGAATGCAACCACTATCCCTCAAGCTCAACCTATACTAGGTCCATCTCTAGTCATTACTCCAAAAGTGACGCTAGAGGAGATGTTGGGTGCATTCATATCGGTCCAAGCTGAGTATAACAAGACAAATTCTCTAAAAATAGATGGGTTCATGCAAGAGCAATTGAAATTCAATCAAAATTCAACTCAAGCCATCAATGAATTGAAAACATCAATGGCTAGAGTTGAATCTCATCTTAGTGTTAGAGAGAAGGGCACACTTCCTGCCCAATCTCTTCCTAACCCAAGAACCCAGTTTGAGATACAAGATGCAAGCTCATCCTCCCACCATACGAAACATGTTCAAGCTATCACCACTTTGAGAAGTGGGAAAGAAATTGACAAATCTAATCCGGTGAAGGCCCCAAAGCCTAAGGATCCGAAAATTTTCAAAGAAGATGATAGCTCAAATAACACTCCACAAGAGAAAGAACCGGAAAGGCAATACAAGCCGGTTGCCCCATTTTCACAAAGGTTGATTTCACCTAAACCTTTAGATAAAAATCTGAAAATTTTAGAAGCTTTCAAGCAGGTGAAGATCAACATCCCGTTGTTGGATGCCAGAAAACAAATACCATCTTATGCCAAATTTCTAAAGGAATTGTGTACAGTCAAAAGGAAACACAATGTTCACAACAAAGTACTTTTGATAGAGAATTTGAGCGCTATCATCAAACAAGACGTGCCCCAAAAATACAAGGATCCGGGTAGTCCAACCATCTCATACATCATAAGAGACTACCGGATTAAACAAGCCTTACTCGATTTGGGGGCAAGTGTGAATCTCATTCCGTATTCAGTCTACGAGCAACTTGGGTTAGGTGAATTGAAACCAACCAAAACCACACTCCAACTTGCTGATAGATCCATCCGTATACCGAGAGGAATGATTGAGGATGTTCTAGTCCAAGTTGATAAATTCTACTACCCAGTAGACTTTATTGTCTTGGATACACATCCCGTGATAGGCACCGGTGCTCAAATTCCCGTCATACTTGGACGACCGTTTCTAGCTACTTCAAATGAAATTATCAATTGTAGAAACGGACTTGTACAAATGTCCTTTGGAAATATGACCCTTGAGCTTAACATATTTGATTTATGCAAACAACCACGGGAGGTTGATGATGATATCCACGAACTAAACATGATTGAATCATTCGTGGAAGATACATTCCCCATGTCACTATCTTCCGACCCTTTGGAGGCATGTGTGGCCCATTCTCATGAGATAAATGATGACACAATACAAGAGATGGATGCCATTCTGGATGTGATGCCGGTGCTTGATAATAAAAGATGGAGGGCCCTATTTGAGCCTTTGCCTGTAAACGAGAACAAGGCGCTCCCATCCAACATTAAGGCACCAACACTCGACCTAAAACCATTACCAAATGAGCTGAAATATGTTTATTTAGGTCGAGATGAGACATATCCAGTGGTGATTTCTTCCCACTTGGATGAGGAACAAGAAAGTAGGCTAATGGCCACTCTATTAGAGCACAAGAGTGCCATTGGATGGTCAATTGTGGATCTCAAAGGCATAGACCCACTGATTTGTACTCATCGCATACACCTTGAGGAGAATACGAAGACATCCTGGCAACCCAAAAGACGACTAAATCCAAATATGAAGGATGTGGTTAAGGCCGAAGTGGCAAAACTATTGGATGTGGGTATTATTTACCCAATATTCGATAGTCAATGGGTGAGCCCAACTCAAGTGGTGCCTAAGAAATCCGGAATAACCATCGTAGCCAATGCCAATAATGAACTCGTGCCAACTAAAATCACTACTGGTTGGAGAATGTGCATTCACTATAGGAAGCTAAACACTGTCACGAGGAAAGACCACTTCCCCCTACCGTTTGTTGATCAAATTTTAGAACGGTTGGCGGGTCATTCCCACTTTTGCTTCCTTGATGGCTATTCAGGGTACAACCAAATAGAGATTGCCCGTGAAGATCAAGAAAAGACTACATTCACATGTCCATTCAGCACCTTCGCCTATCGACGGATGCCGTTTGGACTAGGTAATGCCCCTGCCACCTTTCAGCATTGTATGATGAGTATCTTTTCTGACATGGTGGGGACAATTCTCGAAGTCTTCATGGATGATTTTTCCGTATTTGGTTGTAGCTTTGATGAGTGCCTTGAGCATTTGAAATATGTGCTGAAAAGATGTGAAGAGAAGAACCTGGTGCTGAATTGGGAGAAGTGTCACTTCATGGTTCAAAAGGGAATTGTACTTGGTCACATCGTTTCACAAAATGGAATCGAGGTGGACAAAGCGAAAATTGATCTTATCTCTAACCTTCCACTACCCAAGAGCATACGAGATGTGCGGTCCTTCTTGGGACACGCAGGATTTTACAGAAGGTTCATAAAGGACTTCAGTTCACTCTCTCGTCCTTTATGTAACCGACTTCAAAAGGAAAATTTATTCGAGTGGAATGAAGAATGTCAAAAGGCCTTTACCACCCTTAAAGGTATGTTGACATGTGCGCCCATAATGCAACCACCTGATTGGAGCCTTCCTTTTGAAATTATGTACGATGCTAGCGACTATGCTATTGGGGCCGTGCTAGGTCAAAGAAAAGAGAAAAAGCCATGTGTCATCTACTATGCAAGTAGAACCCTAAACTCAGCTCAAGCAAACTACACCACTACTGAAAAAGAACTTTTAGCCGTAGTTTTTGCCTTAGACAAGTTTAGGTCCTACTTGATTGGATCCAAGATCATCATATTTACTGACCATGCCGTGCTTAAGTACCTTCTCTCTAAGAAGGATGCTAAACCACGGTTGTTAAGATGGATCCTTCTACTCCAGGAATTCGACATAGAAATACGTGATAAGAAAGGAGTAGAAAATGTCGTAGCTGACCATCTCTCTCGACTTGTCCTCACTGATTCCCCTGAAACGACCGCGATCAATGACATGTTCCCTGATGAACAACTTTTTGTTGTTTCCCAATTGCCATGGTATGTGGACATTGCTAACTATCTTGCTACAGGTACAATTCCTACACATTGGAAAAAGCAAGATAAGGATAAATTCTTCACGGAGGTGCGAAAATTCCTATGGGACGACCCATACTTATTCAAGTATTGTCCCGATCAAATCATAAGGAGATGTGTGCCAGATGATGAACAACAAAGTATCATCTCCTTCTGTCATTCTCAGGCATGTGGTGGCCACTTTTCGGCTAAAAAGACCACAGCGAAAATTCTGTAATGTGGGTTTTATTGGCCCACCATGTTCAAAGACACACATGAGTTTTGCAAAGCATGTGAACCTTGTCAGAAATTAGGAGGAATTTCCCATAGAAATATGATGCCACTTAATCCCATCTTAATAATCGAAATTTTTTATTGTTGGGGCATCGATTTCATGGGCCCATTCCCATCCTCTTTTGGAAACGTATACATCTTGCTTGCCGTTGACTATGTATCCAAATGGGTAGAGGCTATCCCTTGCCGGAATAATGACCATAAAACGGTCATTCACTTCTTAAAAGAGAATATTATTTCCCGCTTTGGTACACCTGGAGTCACATCAGTGATGGAGGGTCTCACTTTTGTAATCGCCCATTTGAAATCCTAATGAAGAAATATGGCGTCACACACAAAGTGAGCACTCCCTATCACCCACAAACGAGTGGGCACGCTGAGATATCCAATAGGGAGATTGAACACATTTTGGAGAAAACGGTGAACCCCGATCGCAAGGATTGGTCGCTTCGGCTTACCGATGCGCTTTGGGCCTACCGTACTACTTTTAAGACCCCTATTGGAATGTCTCCCTATAGACTTGTCTATGGAAAGGCTTGTCAGTTGCCTGTGGAGTTAGAACATAGGGCATTTGAGCAATTAAGAAGATGAATTTTGATTCTGACAAGGCAAGCTCATTGCGCAAACTACAATTGAATGAACTTGTAGAAATCCGGAACGAAGCATATGAGAATGCGAGAATTTACAAGGACAAGACGAAGATATTCCATGATAAGAATATTCTTCGCAAGACATTAACGATCAATCAAAAAGTTCTCATGTATAATTCTCGCCTACATCTATTTCTGGGAAAATTGAGATCTAGATGGACCGGTCCCTACATTGTGAAAAATGTCTATCCATATGGGATTGTCGAGTTGTTAAATCCAAGGAACGGCAACATTTTTAAGGCAAATGGTCAGTGATTAAAGTCGTTCTTTGAGAAATTTCCTTTAGAAGGTATGTCCATACCTCTGACTGATCCTGTCTACCAGGATGATTGATCTCCTAGTCTAATGGAGGTGTAGAGTAGTTAGGATTAGGATTTTACTGCTTTTGCTTTTGCTTAGTTTTTTTTAGAAGGAGGAAGACTTCCACTTTTGCACTTTTTCAGGTACTCTCATTCCTCACTCCCTTTTATGTTCAAATTGCTCTCATGTTTTGTTCATTGCACATCTTTTTACATTGAGGTCAATGCAAGATTTGGTTGGGGGTGTAGGATCACTTGGATGAATCCAGTGTTTCTAACATTTCGAGCAATAATGTAGAAAATTTTCAATTTTTCTAAACTTCAAAACTCTTTTGGAGAATTTTGATTCTATGCATTCAAGATGATATGAGCATAAGAGGAGGGGATATGAAGTGTATGAGGTTGTAAATCTTGATCTTCTCTTGGCATAATGGTTTTATATGAGAATTCCCCTAATTCTGTGATTGATAGAAAATCTGAACACTTTTACACCTAGTCCACATTATACGATTTTCATGGGTTGAAGGGATTATGTGATTTATGGATTAGCTAGACCTTGATTTAAGGTGTTGAGAAATCAAGCCGGAGTACTTTGTCCATCCTTGTCCATGGGAAAGCAATGAAAGATATGGATTTCTAAAAATCCTATCTAAATTAAAAGAAAAAGGAAAATGAAGGATGAAATTGGGAATGACGGAAAAATGGTGGAAAAATCCGATTAGGGCTACCTACTACCAACCGGGGGATGGTCTACCCATAACCAAAGCCGAAAATGGGACGTAGTGTGAAAGTTGTCGGAAGGACAGTAAGGCAAATTCCCGCCATTGGCTTGCTATTGCTCTATATACCTTGAGATCCATAGTCTAGTTGATTTATGAAGAAGATAATCCTGGAAACTCATGAAAAGAATTTTCACTATGCACACTAGATTGAAATTGTTCAAGTTCTTTTATTTATCAACCAATCAACGGGAATTTCATATGGGTACTTATTATGATTCGAGAGCTCACGATTTCAACCTCTATCACCTAATTTCTCTAACTCTTACTCTTATGTATCTTAGGATGTATAGAAGAATGGTTTCTAAAGGGGAGTTGATTTTTTTTTTAGAATGGAATTCGTTTCACGCATGTTTTGCTCGGGACTAACAAAATGCTGGTTGAGGGGTGTGTTGAGCTCTTAATTGTGCATATTCTAACCCCTATTCATCACTCATTATGCTTGTTGTTATGGTTTATAGACTAAACTAATGCATGGATTAGTGATTGTAGGGATAAGAGAGAGGAAGCATCAATTGAAGACCTAAAGGTGCTAGTTAGAAGCAAAGAAGATCAAAGGGGCTAGGGTCGAAGAATGAATGAAAGAAGTCAGAGAAAAGAAGAAAAGAATGCAAAAGAAGGTGCCCACGACCGATCGTCCAAAGCCAAAGACCGATCGTTCGACCGGTCCGCACATGCACAGAGGAAGACCCAGAAGCCATTACTCTCTGGGATGTTCACGACCGGTCGTGCGACCGGTCGTCCACTTCCGCGACCGGTCGTACGACCGGTCCGTAAATTAATTTTCCAAGCTGAAACTCTCTAGACTGTTTTTTGTCATTTTGAGACCGGTCGTCCAGCACGTACGACCGGTCGTCCAGCCACTGCGACCGGTCGTCTGCGTAAGATTCAAACCTGCTAATTCTGGCGCCGATTTTCTCTGCGCACTGCGTAAGTATTACGCAGATTCTCGAATCTTCTGAAGTTGTAGAGCCTCCCCACTATAAAAGGACACCTAGGGATCGTTCCTAGGGTATCTTAGGAGGGTTTAAGCAAGGTTGGAGGCGGCGGAAGTGGATTTCGGAGTTCCACAACTCCTTCTAGTTTGTTTTACTGTTTTATGCTTTTCTTAAGTTGTTTCATGTTTCCCTGGATCATGAGCAGCTAAACCTCTTAGCTAGGGCTAAGAGGTGAAGCTTGTAGTAAATCTAAGATGTTTCAATTCGTATTTAGTTGGTTTTAAGATTGGAATTCTTGTTTATGAACAATGGTTTGAAGTTTATACAAGTTTTAAGTAGTTTTTCTTAGTCTTATGATGACTCATGGATGTTTGGGAGAATTACTTAAATTCTTAATTGCTTTGTGTTAGTCTAGACTTGTATGATCCGAGGAATTGGAGTACGCTCTAGTACTATGATCTTCATGTGGGAACTTCCTACCAATGTTCTACTTTTCTGAATTTCTGTTTTATGTGGGACTGTGCATGTGATTTGAATCAAGTTCAAATCATGATCTAGCCTTGTCTTGTGACAGGACTTAACGATGGTTATGATTGTGAACTGAGCCTTTTGGAATTGGGACTGACCTATGCAATTGAGCATGCTCAGTCTAGCTTACATTGAGTGAATCCTATGCATTGGACTTACATATGACAGATTGTTTGGTTTAACAGCTCTATCATCCGACTAGATAGATCTTAATATCGATTCTAGTTGAGAGAATGAGAGACCACAGCGGATTGAACATCAAGGATTGCTACAAGTGGATCCTTGAACCCCTAGTGCCTTTTTATAATTATTTACCTTCAATTTAATTCAATTTTGTTACTCACATCAAATTCACACAAAATCTGGTTGTTAGCTTTCAATAGACACTATTGGATGTGTTTGTGAATTCCTGCACAAGTCCTTGTGGATCGACCTCGGTCTTACCGAGTTTATTACTACATCGCAACCCTACACTTGGGGAAGCGAACTGTGACCGGTCGGCAGACACATGAAATCTGCTGTTTGGTTTGTCTGATTTCCAGCAACTCATCCAACCTCTTTGCCTATCCTTTGGGTGATTTTTTGGGACACCTATGGCCAATCTAAGATGACTATAAGCCTGCCTATTTGGGTCAAGTCATCTAGAGGTTAGGGTTTTGGTTTGGTTCAAGGTTCAAGGCTTCACTTAGGCATCTCTTTTATTTGTTTCTTCTTTCTTGATGCCGCAGGTCTGCTTGAGTCTTTGGTCTTCGGTCTTCGTCTTCTTTAAGCTCAACCAATATCAGACTCACTAACCTACATAATTGACAAATAAGGTGCACTAGTATGCCACAGAAAAGTGCACTAACAAGTCCTACCTTGATGCATGATGGATGTAACTGAAGACTCCTTTTCATGGGTTGCTTGCACGTATGCTGGCCACACATGATGGCCGGTGGAAGATGGAGTGATGAAAATGGACGGTGGCTTTTTTTGGAGCAGCTGGATGGACGATGGACGCGTGATATCAGATGTTGCTTGGATTTGGACGATGACTGTTGATCTGGTTGTTTGTATGCAGGTGGGACGGTGGAGACATGTTGTAGCTGGATGGGAGATCAGCAAAATGATTGCTGCTGGACGTCCTTGGACCTACACGTGTGGAGATGGAGGGCGTGAAGCTTAAGCTGACGATTGGGAGCTGAGGTGAACGGTGATGGATCTTCAGATGGAGGTCAGCTTTGGACGGCTAAGGTTGTTGCTGTACTCTAATGATAGAGCTGCTGCAAACGTGTGAAGCTTGTGAGATCTCATCTCCATGGCTATTGGCTCACTTGAGTGGGAGAATGCTCATCCCTTTGCTGGCACGTGCACATTGCTGCACATGCAAGGAGAGAAACTCCATTGCTGGTTCTTGAGATGCTCCACACGTGAGCAGATAGATGAGAGAGAGAGAGCTTCTCTCTTTGGTCTGCACGTGAGAGGGGACCTCTCCTTCATTGCTGGAATGTGCAGAGATGGTGGGATTCTGGCCACTGCTCGTGTGGACGTTGCTGGAGATCAGATGATGCACATGATGTTGGACGGAGATGATGAACTCCACTATTCCAACCCTTGATGTTGATCCAACTCCTTGGATGGTGGGTTCCACTGATTGCAGCTACTGGAATGGTGGAGTGGGGGTGGAACTGTGCACGTGATTAGTGATGGCTGGAAAATCCTGCACGTGTGGCGTGGACTGCACGTCAGATGCATGGTCCACCTGATGGATGAATGGCAGGCTGAAATGTTAGATTGGACGGGCAGTGCCCAGCTGGACGCGATGTAGGTGGTCATACATATGACAGATGATGGGACGGAGAGCTCGTCCTTTGTTGGTCATCCATGATGGATGGTGGAGATGCTCCTTTATCTTGGCTTGAGCTTGGGCTGCATCCGTGGCAAATGTGGTCCACCCATCATATGTGATTGCTCAATCACAACCGCCCACACGTGTAGCTTGGATCTCCAAAATGAGTTAATTCAAGTATAACTCGATTGGAATTGAATAAAAATCCGTTCTAATCTGAAGATGAAATAGATAAATCATTGCATATTTCATAATTGATGGTGATCTTAACCAATTGATCTTATTATGAAGTACTAATTAGTTGATCGCAGAGAATTCTAAACATCCATTATGCTCGGAGTCGACAATGAATCAAGAAATTATACAGATCAACAACTTTGCCAAAATGTTAACCGATAAGATCACAACAATAGCTTTCGCCAAGGTAAATAACAAAATCAATCAATCAAAGAAGAACTCTAATATTCAAGAACCACCATTGTTAAACCAAGAGAATCGAACTTTGTAAACTCACCAAAGGCTTCACCCCTACCCTTAGCTAAGAGTTTAACCAACGATTCTACAAATGGAGGACTAGAATTCTACAAAAGAAATAAGAAACTCTAAGCTACAACAAGGAAAAAAGAAGAACAAGAGAAAAGATGAAGAATTCCACTCTTCCTCTTTACAAGATGGAGAGGTGAGAAAGAATGGAACGTTGAGAATGAGGGAGAGGGATGCCCTTTTATAAGTGAAGGGAGAGAGAAATTACTTGAAAATTAAGTAAGAGTTTCCTTAGAGCCTAAGTCTAATGAATTTCCTTACCGCCTAATTATAGAGATTTCCTTGAGTATAGTAAGGAGAGAGAGTTTTACCAACCTACACACATGTGGGAGTGGAGAAAGGTCTTCTTCCTTGTACTCGAGAGATGTCCTTGCTTGTTGCACACTTGAGAGAGGGAAAGATATCTTCCTTGGTGGATGACCACATGTGTGGCAGAGGGGCATCTTGCATGAGCTTGGACGCTTGTGTGAAGGCTGTCAGTCCATTGCTGCTGATTGCACGCTGGAGATGAACCTCCATTCAGCTGGCTGGATGACATCCAGCTACTGGCTTGTATGGTGAAGATGAAGTTGGGCAGTTGGTATGGAGCTAGATCAGCACGTGTGAACTGGGCTAATGCTGGACGTGAGTCTGGCTTGAAGGATGTTGCACGCTGGTGAGGTTTGAAGCTCTTGGACGCACAGTGGAGAAGATGGATGATGGAGGTGGGAGAGTTGGACGTCTTCAATCAGCTGGCTGAATGGTGGAGATGGTCAGCTGGCACGTGCAACAGGTGGGGTCCACTGGACGTGCAAAAGGCTGGACCGTCTAGCTGTTGATGAGAATGGCATGGGCGGACGTGCTGGAGATGCTCCTTTAACCATGGTCTCTATTTTTGTGCAGGTAGGAGAGATGGACGGTGGAGATCGAGCTTGCTGACCATGGACGGTCAGGAGGACTGGACTGTTGGCCGTCTGAAGATGAATGGACTATCAACATGGGAGCTTCTCCCTTGTTGCTTCACATGAGGGATATTAGGGATGTTCATGGACTTGCTCGACACGTGTGGCACATGTGGAAGACATCCCTCTTTGTTGCTGATTGCACGGTTTGGAGTGGAGAGGTGCCTGCACAGCTACTCACATGTAGTGGAGAGAGGTCTCCATCCTTGGAGAGCACGTGTGAGGGGTTGAAGTTGGGACTCGCATGCTTAGCATGTGCGGGGCTGGTGCTTGAGGAGTGGACGCTTCTTTTAATCGTCTTCTTGCAAGTCTTGGATCTTTACACGTGTGGGCGGTGGAGACGGCAGCCTTACTGCATGTCATACATGATAGATAGTGGAAATGCTCCCCTATGTTCGCTTGAGCTTAGATTGCATCTGCACACCTTGATATGCAAAATGTGTGGCCTTAATGAGTAATGAGGTCCTCTAAGCCATATTCTTCCATCTCAACTGCACAATTTTATCTAACAGTCGATCTTTCATGGCCCGATCTTCTTTATGATCGCTTCTACACTTGATCTTGCTCTCTTTTGGGCTTAAAAACGCCTTAAAGGCTCGGATTATCTACAGCCTCTCTTAATCACCTGAACATCGAAAATCCATCTAATGAGGGGTAATTAACCGAAAAATAATTGATAATGCTTTTAGTAACCAAGGTTAATTATACAAAATTAAGCAGTCATCACACCCCCAACCAGCATTTTGCTAGTCTCGAGCAAATTATGCGAAAAATAATGCAAGAATTTTTCAAAACAATGCAATCAATCTTATCCTGAATAGTTTTCACCAATGGAAACAATCTCGAGACTTCCTCTTATTTTCTTAACGAGATAAAAAGATTTATAGAAAAAATCGATGTACTTATATGACTCTTCAAGATACCTAAATAGTAGAATTTTCAAGGCATGGAGTTTTTCAAAATGACCTTAAAATAACAAAAAGATAGGCAATTGGAAGAATTTTTTTGCAGGAATTTGCAGCCCCCCAACCTAAATGATACATTGTTCTCAATGTTGAAAGAAAATGAATTCATAGAAAATCATAATCTAAGGATTTTTCAAATCAATGCAGTCAGTCTTATCCTAGACAATTTTCACCAATGGAAACATTCTCGAGACTCTCTTATTTCCTTACAAAAAAAGATAAAATGAGGAAAAGATTTAGTGTACTTATATGATTAGCATCTGTGGACGCTTGCCTTTCCGAGCTCCCGACCCTCCCTTTCGAAAAAGGGGGTGTGCGTGCGAATCGTCGTTGTGCCACTGGCTTGCCTCGTTCTCGAGGGCCTTTTTTTCTCAGTTGTTGTGTTAAACTGGATATGTTTGGATGAGTTCGTATAAAACCAGAGTCGCCACCTAGCCAATTACTTCGAATCTACAGTCGGCTAGACCCCATAGAAATGTTAGAGAAGAGAATCTGAAGATTCCTTCCTCTAAAATGACTCCTTTTGATCTGCGGTCAAAGATTCGAGGTAAGCGATCACGGTTATAGGGTGGGAAGGTTTTAAGCACCCACTCTGTCCGTAACGAAGTACGGTCTCTACTTCACAGAATCGAACTAATACTTGAAAGTCTGATTTAATTCTCATACACTCTCATGAATGATATGATGCATGAATGTAGGTCTGAACAGTAAGAGTTTCTGATGGGCAGGTTTCCATTAACAGGCAAGCCTAGAGCATACGCTCGAACTGACAGGTGCTTTATGTGAGATGCATACTATGTGTTTGATCAATCAAAGTGTTTGCAGTGGGATGATAAGCAGGGGGTTGGAAGAATAATAAATGTTGCACTTATGCTAGATGCGAATGAGATGATGCTGATGTGAGAGTAGCTGGATGGATGGAAGTGTCACAAGGGTTTGCTTCGATTGGCTAAGATTGGGACTTAAATACCTTGGGAGGCTAGGCTGGACCAGGGCTAGGCTCTTCTCACTCGGGCTCTCCTTGGTGAAGGAATGGGCTAAAGGGATGGAGCTGGTTCGGAATTTATGGATTTGCTTTGGGTGTTGATCGATGCTGAAACAGGAGAGGGAATGGAGTATTTATAGCTGCGAGCAGTGGCAACTTGTGTAATTAGGCTTGGGCGGCCCCCTGGGGGCCACCCTGTACGAACTCTCTGCTCCAGCTTCGAAGCATACAACCTCCGAACCTGAAGCAGAAAAGCTATTGGTTCGAGGTTCAAACCTACTCCAAAGCTGTGGCTCGGAACCAGGTGAGTTGACTGGGTTTGAAAGATGGATTAACACGGTGAGTCGACTGGGTGCATGGGCTGGACTAACCCAGTGAGTTGACTCGGTGATTGTTGAGCTCTTAATTGTGCATATTCTAACCCCAATTCATCACTCATTGTGCGAGGTTTGCATGGTTTATAGACAAATCTAATGCATGTTATGTGATTGCAGGTTTGAGAGAGAACGCCGCCTAATAAATGATGAAAAGAGCTGATTTAGAACCTGAGATGAAGACCCAAGGAGGGCCGAAGAAAGAAAGAAGTAAAGAAAGAAGAAAGCAGAAGAAAGAAAGGAAGAAAACAAGAAGAGAAGGAGGCCTGACCGGTCGTGACCGGTCAGCCATGCACGTTGGGAGGCTAATGAAGACGTCCGACCGGTCATGACCGGTCGGCCATGGTCGCTAGAACGTGGCTGAAGACGTCCGACCGGTCATGACCGGTCGGACAGGGTTGCTGGACCAAGGCTGGACAAGCCCGACCGGTCATGACCGGTCGGCCATGCTTGCTGGAGTGACTGTCCATTGAGGCCGACCGGTCATGACCGGTCGGCTGTGCGTGAGGACTTAGAAATTTCTATTTTTAAACCCGGATTTCTCTGCGCTGCGTAACTCTTACGCAATTTTTCGATTCTTCCGAAGTTGTGGAGCCTCCAGACTATAAAAGGACACCTAGGGATCGCTCTTAGGGTATCCTAGAAGGGTTTAAGCGAGGGTGGAGGCTGTAGAAGTGGATTTCGGAGTTTCACAACTCCTTCTAGTTTCCTTTGCTGTTTTCATGCTTTTTATAGTTGTTTCATGTTTCCTTGGATCATGAGCAGCTAAACCTCTTAGCTAGGGCTAAGAGGTGAAGCTTGTAGTGGATCCAAGATGTTTTAATTCGTAGTTAAGTGGTTTTAAGTGTGGAATTCATGATTATGAACTAAGGTTTGAAGTTTATACAAGTTTTTGAGTAGTTTTTCTTAGTCTTATGATGACTCATGGATGTTTGGGAGAATTACTTAATTGCTTAATTGGTTTGTGACGGTCTAGACCTATATGATCCGAGGAATCGGAGTGCGCTCTAGTACTATGATCTTCATGAAGGGACTTCCTACTAAAGTTCTACTTTTCTGATTTTCTGTAATATGTATGGAACTGTGCATGTGATTTGAATCTAGTTCAAATCCTGATCTAGCCTTGTCTTGTGACAGGACTTGAGGATGGTTATGATTGTGAACTAGACCTTTTGGAAATGGGAATGACCTATGCAATTGAGCATGCTCAGCTCAGCCTACATTGAGTGAATCTTATGCATAGAACTTACATATGACAGATTGTTTAGTTTAACAGCTCTATCATCCGACTAGATAGATCTTAATATCGATTCTAGTTGAGAGAATGAGAAACCACAGCGGATTGAACATCAAGGATTGCTACAAGTGGATCCTTGAACCCCTAGTGCCTTTTTATCATTAGTCACTTTAATTCAATTAAACTTTGTTACTCACATCAATTCTATTCAAAATCTGATTACTAGCTTTCAATAGACACTTTTGGATGTGTTTGTGAAATCCTACATAAGTCCCTGTGGATCGACCTCGGTCTTACCGAGATTATTACTACATCGCAACCCTACACTTGGGGAAGCGAACAAGTTTTTGGCGCTGTTGCCGGGGATTTTGACGGTTTTTCACAAATTTCTGAAATTAGTATCTATTTAGAATTTTTAGGATTTTAGGACTAACTTAGTTTGTTTATTTGATTTTCTTTTCAGGGATTTCTAGGAAGTTGAAGAAGATACAAGGGTTTCAAGTACCGAATCAGGTTCTATCTTTCTAAACCTTACTCTTCTCCTTCTCCTATTCATTCCTATCATATTCATCTCTTGTAGAGTGGGTGGAGATTCCTTTTGGATCTCTGAAAGGTCGGCCTTTTTGCCACCTGGATTCCTATTGGTCGGCTTGCCGTCTTGGATCACCTTGTGCTCAGAGACTTCTTTTCTCATCTCTATTCCTCTTTCTCCTTTTTTTCTGCACTTGTTCTCAAAAGATTCAAAGAGTGGGTGGGGAGTTCTTTGAACCCCTATTGACCAGGAGAAATCGGTCTCTATCCTTGCTTCTGGCCTAGCCATTGCAAGACACCTTGTGCTTCGGTCTTAGAGAAGAGTAAAGAAAGGGAGGAAGATTTCTTCTTTCTCTTTGTTTCTTATTTTTTTTGGTTTTGCATGCCACATTGGGCTCGGGATCCCAATAACCGACTCATAAGTGAAGGGGGGATAGTAGAAGGAATTGATAGAGAGCCACGTGCTAGGAGACAACTAAACTCTCCAATTTTGTCTGAAAATATGGCTGCAAATCAACATAATCCGGGCCAAAACCAAACTGAAACAGGGGAGAATGTGGTTGAGAATGTTCCCCGACCTAGGACTTTACGTGATTTCTTGCAACCTGCAAGAACGAGCACTCCCTCATGCATAGTATTTCCACCAAATGCAGGGAATGTGGATTTGAAACCGGGAGTGATTCAACTTCTCCCTAAATTCCATGGATTAGATAGTGAAAGTGCCTATCAACACCTTAAGGAGTTTGATGAGGTAATCACCACCATGCACTTTGCAAACGTGACGGAAGATGTGGTGAGACTTAAATTCTTCCCTTTTACTCTTAAAGATAAAGCTAAGGGTTGGCTTTATGCATTGAGGCCAAGGTCAATTAGTGCATGGACTGATATGCACAGAGAATTCATAAAGAAATTCTTCCCTACTTACAAAATGAATATGTTGAAGCGCCTTATCATGAACTTTGCCCAAAAGGAAGATGAAACCTTTTTCCAATGTTGGGAGAGGTTTAAGGACCTATTAAACGCATGCCCACATCATGGCTATGAAATTTGGCGGGCTATAAGCTTTTTCTATGAAGGACTGACTTCACCCATGCGCCAATTTGTAGAGATGATGTGTAATGGGGAGTTCATGAATAAGGAAGCTGATGAAGCATGGGACTATTTGGAAGAATTGGCTGAGAATGCACAGTCTTGGGACACATCTAAACCAACAAATTCCAAGACTGGCCAACAAAAGGAAAAGGGAGGAATGTATGTCTTATCAGAAGAAGATAGCATAAGTGCACGGGTGGCTAGCCTCACAAGAAAGGTCGAAGCCATGGAATTAAGGAAAGGAGAAACAATCAACTCCACTGACGTTGAAACTGTTTGTGGAATTTGTGCTGGAAATCAACATGCAACACAAGATTGCCCCACAATTTCAGCAGTTCAAGGCATCTTACAAGAACAAACAAATGCCATAAACAGTTATCAGCAGCAATATAGTGCTCCAAACTCAAACACGTTTAATCCTAATTGGAAGAACCATCCCAACTTCAGTTGGAGGAATGGACCCACTGCAAATGCAAATAATACTCCAAAAGTATCACTAGAGGAGATGTTGGGTGCATTCGTATCGGTCCAAGCTGAGTACAACAAAACAAATTCTCTCAAAATAGATGGGTTCATGCAAGAGCAATTGAAATTCAATCAAAATTCAACTCAAGCCATCAATGAATTGAAAACATCGCTGGTTAGAGTTGAATCTCATCTTAGTGTTAGAGAGAAGGGCACATCTTCCTACCCAACCTCTTCCTAACCCAAGAACCCAGTTTAAGATACAAGATGCAAGCTCATCCTCCCACCATACGGAACATGTTCAAGCTATCACCACTTTGAGAAGTGGGAAAGAGATTGACAAATCCAATCCGGTGAAGGCCCCAAAGCCTAAGGATCCGGAAATTTCCAAAGAGGATGATAGCCCGAACAATACCCCACAAGATAAAGAACCGGAAAGGCAATACAAGCCGGTTGCTCCATTTCCACAAAGGTTGATTTCACCTAAACCTTTAGACAAAAATCTGGAGATTCTAGAAGTTTTCAAGCAGGTGAAGATCAACATCCCGTTGTTAGATGCAATAAAACAAATACCATCGTATGCCAAATTTCTAAAGGAATTGTGTACAGTCAAAAGGAAACACAATGTTCATAACAAAGTACTTTTGACTGAGAATTTGAGCGCCATTATCAAACAAGAGGTGCCCCAAAAATACAAGGATCCGAGTAGTCCAACCATCTCATGCATCATAGGAGACTACCGGATTAAACAAGCCCTACTTGATTTGGGGGCAAGTGTGAATCTCATTCCATACTCGGTCTACGAACAACTTGGGTTAGGTGAATTGAAACCCACCAAAACCACACTCCAACTTGCTGATAGATCTATCCGTATACCGAGAGGAATGATAGAGGATGTTCTAGTCCAAGTTGATAAATTCTACTACCCAGTAGACTTTATTTTCTTGGATACACATCCCGTGATAGGCACCGGTGCGCAAACTCCCGTCATACTTGGACGGCCGTTTCTAGCTACTTCAAATGCCATTATCAATTGTAGAAATGGACTTGTACAAATGTCCTTTGGAAATATGACCCTTGAGCTTAACATATTTGATTTATGCAAACAACCACGGGAGGTTGATGATGATGTCCACGAATTAAACATGATTGAATCATTCGTGGAGGATACAGTCCCCTTGTCACTATTTTCCGACCCTTTGGAGGCATGTGTGGCCCATCCTCATGAGATGAATGATGACACAACACAAGAGATGGATGCCATTCTAGATGTGATGCCGGTGCTTGAGAATAAAAGATGGAGGGCCCCAATTGAGCCTTTGCCTGTAAATGAGAACAAGGCCCTCCCATCCAACATCAAGGCGCCAACACTCGACCTAAAACCATTGCCAAGTGAGCTAAAATATGTTTATTTAGGTCAAGATGAGACATATCCAGTGGTGATTTCTTCCCACTTGGATGAGGAACAAGAGAGTAGGCTAATAGCCACTCTATTAGAGCACAAGAGTGCCATTGGATGGTCAATTGCGGATCTCAAAGGCATAGATCCACTGATTTGTACTCACCGCATACACCTTGAGGAAAATGCAAAGACATCCCGGCAACCACAAAGACGACTAAATCCAAACATGAAGGATGTGGTTAAGGCCGAAGTGGTGAAACTATTGGATGTAGGTATCATTACCCAATATCCGATAGCTAATGGGTGAGCCCAACTCAAGTGGTGCCTAAGAAATCCGGAATAACCATCGTAGCCAATGCCAATAACGAACTCGTGCCAACTAGAGTCACTACTGGTTGGAGAATGTGCATTGACTACAGGAAGCTAAACACTATCACGAGGAAAGACCACTTCCCCCTACCGTTTGTTGATCAGATTTTAGAACGGTTGGCGGGTCATTCCCACTTTTGCTTCCTTGATGGCTATTCAGGGTACAACCAAATAGAAATTGCCCGTGAAGACCAAGAAAAGACTACATTCACATGTCCATTCGGCACTTTCGCCTATCGACGGATGCCGTTTGGACTATGTAATGCCCCTGCCACCTTTCAGCGTTGTATGATGAGCATCTTTTCTGACATGGTGGAGACCATTCTCGAAGTCTTCATGGATGATTTTTTCGTATTTGGTTGTAGCTTTGATGAGTGCCTTGAGCACTTGAAATCTGTGCTGAAAAGATGTGAAGAGAAGAACCTTGTGCTGAATTGGGAAAAGTGTCACTTCATGGTTCAAAAGGGAATTATACTTGGTCACATCGTTTCACAAAATGGAATTGAGGTAGACAAAGCGAAAATTAATCTTATCTCTAACCTTCCACCACCCAAAAGCATACGAGATGTTCGGTCCTTTTTAGGACACACAGGATTCTACAGAAGGTTCATAAAGGACTTCAGTTCCCTCTCTCGCCCTTTATGTAACCTACTTCAAAAGGAAAATTCATTCGAGTGGAATGAAGAATG
The DNA here is from genome assembly GCA_003013855.2 of Liriodendron chinense. Classification (NCBI taxonomy): domain Eukaryota; kingdom Viridiplantae; phylum Streptophyta; class Magnoliopsida; order Magnoliales; family Magnoliaceae; genus Liriodendron; species Liriodendron chinense. The sequence goes on along the minus strand of ML058394.1, from coordinate 4,567,674 downwards.
TCAAAAGGCCTTTACCACCCTTAAAGGTATGTTGACATGTGCCCCAATAATGCAACCACCTGATTGGAGCCTAACTTTTGAGATTATGTGCGATGCTAGCGACTATGCTATTGGGGCCGTGCTAGGCCAAAGAAAAGATAAAAAGCCATGTGTCATCTACTATGCAAGTAGAACCCTAAACTCAGCCCAAGCAAACTACACCACTACTGAAAAGGAACTTTTAGCCGTAGTTTTTGCCTTGGATAAGTTTAGGTCCTATTTGATTGGATCCAAGATCATTATATTCACTGACCATGCCGCACTTAAGTATCTTCTCTCTAAGAAGGATGCTAAACCACGGTTGTTAAGATGGATCCTTCTACTCCAAGAATTTGACATAGAAATACGTGATAAGAAAGGAGTAGAAAATGTAGTAGCTGACCATCTCTCTAGACTTGTCCTCACTGATTCCCCTGAAACAACTGCAATCAATGACATGTTCCCTGATGAACATCTTTTTGCTGTTTCCCAATTGCCATGGTATGCGGACATTGCTAACTATCTTGCTACAGGTACAATTCCTACATATTGGAAAAAGCAAGATAAGGATAGATTCTTCACGGAGGTGCGGAAATTCCTATGGGACGACCCATACTTATTCAAGTATTGTCCCGATCAAATCATAAGGAGATGTGTCCCAGATGATGAGCAACAAAGTATCATCTCCTTCTGTCATTCTCAAGCATGTGGTGGCCACTTTTCGGCTAAAAAGACCACAGCGAAAATTCTGCAATATGGGTGTTATTGGCCCACCATGTTCAAAGACACACATGAGTTTTGCAAAGCATGTGAACCTTGTCAGAAATTATGGAGAATCTCCCGTAGAAATATGATGCCACTCAATCCCAACTTAATAATCAAAATTTTTTATTGTTGGGGCATCGATTTCATGGGCCCATTCCCATCTTCTTTTGGAAACCTATATATCTTGCTTGCCGTTGACTATGTTTCCAAATGGGTCGAGGCCATCCCTTTCAGGAATAATGACCATAAAACGGTCATTCGATTTTTAAAAGAAAATATTCTTTCCTGGTTTGGAACGCCTCGAGTCATCATAAGTGATGGAGGGTCTGACTTTTGCAATCGCCCTTTTGAAACCTTAATGAAGAAATATGGCGTAACACACAAAGTGAGCACTCCCTATCACCCACAAACTAGTGGACAAGCTGAGATATCCAATAGGGAGATTAAACACATTTTAGAGAAAACGGTGAACCCCGATCGCAAGGATTGGTCGCTTCGGCTTACCGATGCGCTTTGGGCTTACCGTACTGCTTTCAAAACCCCTATTGGAATGTCTCCCTATAGACTTGTCTATGGGAAGGCTTGTCACTTGCCTGTGAAATTGGAACATAGGGCATATTGGGCTATTAAGAAGATGAATTTCAATTCTGACAAGGCAAGCTCGTTACGCAAACTACAATTGAATGAACTTGCAGAAATCCGGAATGACGCTTATGAGAATGCGAGAATTTACAAGGACAAAACGAAGATATTCCATGATAAGAATATTCTTCGTAAGACATTCACGATCAATCAAAAAGTCCTCATGTATAATTCTCGCTTACATCTATTTCCGGGAAAATTGAGATCTCGATGAACCGGTCCCTACATTGTGCAAACTGTCTATCCATATGGGACTGTCGAGCTATTGAATCCGAGGAACGGCAACATTTTTAAGGCAAATGGGCAGCGATTAAAGCCGTTCTTTGAGAAATTACCTTCAGAAGGTATGTCCATACCTCTGAATGATCCTGTGTATCAGGATGATTGATCTCCTAGTCTAATGGAGGTATAGAGTAGTTAGGATTAGGATTTTGCTACTTTTGTTTTCTGTTTTCATAGGTTTGTTAGAAGGAGGAAGAATTTCACTTTTCACTCTCTTAGGTACTATCATTCCTCACTCCCTTTTATTTTCAAATTGCTCTCATGTTTTGCTCATTGCACATCTTTTACATTGAGGACAATGTAAGATTTGGTTGGGGGGTGTAGGATCACTTGGATGAATCCAGCGTTTTGCAACATTTCAAGCAATTATGTGGAAATTTTTTGATTTTTCAAAAATTCGAAACTCTTTTGGAAAACACCGGTTCTATGCATTCAAGTTGATATGAGCATAAGAAGAGGAGATATGAAGTGTATGGGGCTGGATGTCTGGAATCTCTCATAACATAATGGTTTTATATGTGAACTCCCCTATTTTTGTGATTGATAGAAAATCTGAATACTTTTACACCTAGTTCACATTACACGATTTTCATGAGTTGAAGGGATTATGTGATTTATGGATTAGCTAGACTTTAAATTAAGGTGTTGAGAAATCAGGCCGGGGTACTTTGTCCATCCTTGTCCATGGGAAAATAATGAAAGATATGGATTTTTAAAAATCCTATCTAATTTAAAAAGAAAAAGGAAAAGGAAGGATGAAATTGGGAATGATGGAAAAACGGTGGAAAATTCCGATTAGAGCTACCTACTACCAACCGGGGGATGGTCTACCCGTAACCAAAGCCGGAAATGGGACGTAGTGTGAAAGTCTTTGGAAGGACGGTAAGGCAAATTCCTGTCATTGGCTTGATGTGGCTCTATGTACCTTGAGTTCTATAGTCTAGTTGATCTATGAAGAAGGTAATCCTAGAAACTCGTGGGATGAATTTTCACTACCCACACTAGGTTGAATTTGTTCAGGTCCTTCTATTTATCAACCAATCAGCGGGAATTTCATATGAATGCTTATTATGTTTTGAGGATATACGGTTTCAACCTTTGACGCCTAATCTTTCTGAATCTTACACTTATGAACCTTGGAATGTATAGAAGGATGGTTTCTGAAAGAGAGTTGAGTTTTGAAGAATCGGATTAGTTTCACGCATGTTTTGCTCGGGACTAGCAAAATGCTGGTTGGGGGGTGTGTTGAGCTCTTAATTGTGCATATTCTAACCCCAATTCATCACTCATTGTGCGAGGTTTGCATGGTTTATAGACAAATCTAATGCATGTTATGTGATTGCAGGTTTGAGAGAGAACACCGCCTAATAAATGATGAAAAGAGCTGATTTAGAACCTGAGATGAAGACCCAAGGAGGGCCGAAGAAAGAAAGAAGTAAAGAAAGAAGAAAGCAGAAGAAAGAAAGGAAGAAAACAAGAAGAGAAGGAGGCCTGACCGGTCGTGACCGGTCAGCCATGCATGTTGGGAGGCTAATGAAGACGTCCGACCAGTCATGACCGGTCGGCCATGGTCGCTAGAACGTGGCTGAAGACGTCCAACAGGTCATGACCAGGTCGGACAGGGTTGCTGGACCAAGGCTGGACAAGCCCGACCGGTCATGACCGGTCGGCCATGCTTGCTGGAGTGACTGTCCATTGAGGCCGACCGGTCATGACCGGTCGGCTGTGCGTGAGGACTTAGAAATTTCTATTTTTAAACCCGGATTTCTCTGTGCTGCGTAACTCTTACGCAATTTCTCGATTCTTCCGAAGTTGTGGAGCCTCCAGACTATAAAAGGACACCTAGGGATCGTTCTTAGGGTATCCTAGAAGGGTTTAAGCGAGGGTGGAGGCTGTAGAAGTGGATTTCGGAGTTTCACAACTCCTTCTAGTTTGCTTTGCTGTTTTCATGCTTTTTATAGTTGTTTCATGTTTCCTTGGATCATGAGCAGCTAAACCTCTTAGCTAGGGCTAAGAGGTGAAGCTTATAGTGGATCCAAGATGTTTTAATTCGTAGTTAAGTGGTTTTAAGTGTGGAATTCATGATTATGAACTAAGGTTTGAAGTTTATACAGATTTTTGAGTAGTTTTTCTTAGTCTGATGATGACTCATGGATGTTTGTGAGAATTACTTAATTGCTTAATTGGTTTGTGACGGTCTAGACCTGTATGATCCGTGGAATCGGAGTTCGCTCTAGTACTATGATCTTCATGAAGGGACGTCCTACCAAAGTTCTACTTTTCTGATTTTCTGTAATATGTATGGAACTGTGCATGTGATTTGAATCTAGTTCAAATCCTGATCTAGCCTTGTCTTGTGACAGGACTTGAGGATGGTTATGATTGTGAACTAGACCTTTTGGAAAGGGGAATGACCTATGCAATTGAGCATGCTCAGCTCAGACTACATTTAGTGAATCTTATGCATAGAACTTACATATGACAGATTGTTTAGTTTAACAGCTCTATCATCCGACTAGATAGATCTTAATATCGATTCTAGTTGAGAGAATGAGAAACCACAGCGGATTGAACATCAAGGATTGCTACAAGTGGATCCTTGAACCCCTAGTGCCTTTTTATCATTAGTCACTTTAATTTAATTAAACTTTGTTACTCACATCAATTCTATTGAAAATCTGATTACTAGCTTTCAATAGACACTTTTGGATGTGTTTGTGAAATCCTACATAAGTCCCTGTGGATCGACCTCGGTCTTACCGAGATTATTACTACATCGCAACCCTACACTTGGGGAAGCGAACAGTGATTTAACTCAGCGGGTTGACTCACCAAGTTTGGCTTTTTTAGGAATTTTTTACTGATTTTTCTTATGGGAGGTTTTTTTTTGAGCTGATGTTCAGGGGTGAGTCGACTGGGTTCAGGATTGAGTTGGGCTATGGATTGGGGCTTACAAGGGTGAGTTTGGCTGGGTTTGGATATGGGATTTGGGGGTATGGTCCTCGATTCACTCAGCTATCTCTACCAACATTGTAGCCGAAGGTGGGGTGTCTACAGCTTCAAGTTAATTAAATAGTAGAATTTTCAAGGTATAGAGTTTTATCAATATCTCAACCTAAATTCTAGTAATAGTAAATAACCTAATTGAGTTCAAAGCATTAATCATTCAGTAGAAACATTCTAAACATTGGGTTCCATGGTGCATAATGAAATCTAGCCTTAACACAACTAGGAGTTCAATCTTATACTTTTATGTTAACGTTGATGATCGCAGAGAGTGGTCAGATCAACCAAGTCACTGATTCCAAACCTTGCTATTGTTTTTTCAATATTTTTCCAGGTTTTTATTTTCCATTGACGACTTTCACAATATCTCTATTTCTTGTGTCAATAGGTAACCATTTTTTATGCCATTGTTTTTTTAACTAGTTCTTTTGCTCTCTATTTTTTTTTTTAATCAATAGCTGATAGCTGAAGACTCCAAATGGCTCACTTCATACTAGAATATTGTTCTGCAATGGTAATGACAAAGGATGAAAATCTTTGTCCCATATTATTATGAATATTCTTTTTTCTCTCTCTTTTTTTCTCACTTTTCTACGAACAAAGTAGACAAGGATATCCAGGCTTGGTTCCTAGCACTCTAAGTAATCATCAAGTCAAGATTATAGTAACAAGCTTAAACCTTAGCAATGGAAGTTAGATGTGAACTATGAAAATTCATGACTGTTTACGTCGAATTTTGTAACAGGGTCCTCCGGACGTTCACCTTCTCTCCAAGCGATTTCCTCCTTGGGCCTGAAAGGAGACAGAAAATAACTAAGGGTAGCCGGCGTCCAGCCGTTGGCCCTCCGATGCTTAAGTTAGATAGGGTGAGGTTGAAAAGAGAACAAATAAACGATGGGGGTTAGAGATTGAGTATTTTGTACCTTTATCATCAATAGAGTCATCTATTTATACAAATCTAAATGATCCAACCTGCTACGCAAGCTGTTAAGATTAGTACTGATTTCATGGGATAAGAAGCTTATCTTGTTAATCCTTGGATAAGGAAGTAGTCAAAACATTCTAGACGTCTAGCTGATTACGTCTCTAGATATTCGAAACTATGAATAGATATAAACCAAAATCGGCCTATACGGGCTGCTGGTACTATGAGATGAGGGTCATCCATGCCAGAGACCAGAAACCACGACCGCTCATATGTCAGGGAGCTGCTCATATCAAGAGTGCTCGTATTCTGGGATGCGACCCCTTTCGTCGAGCACGAGCCTGGCTGGTCGCATTTTGGAGATGCGACCGCGATTCCTCACTTCTCTTTAAAGCCAAATTTGTCTACAACAAGTGCCCCCCAAACCCTTGGCGTTGAGGAACTATGCCAAGGGTTTTGTTTATATGCGTAGCTAGCTGCTGGGAGAGAATCGTGCATGATTCATTTAACATGATTTTGCATTTATGATGGCCAGCTTTACGCAGCTTTTCCTGTCGCAAGAAATGAGGCGTCGGTCGCCACATGTCTTCGTATTTAATGCTTGTGCCCGTTTGTCTGCCGTGCCGGATGAGAGGCTGTCGCGTGTCAACCAAATCAAACAAAATGATTTCGTATAAATATCAGATCCTGCAGAATTTTCTTCATTTTTGAATTTTCGGCTACAGGGTATTCTTCTTTCTTCTTCTCCTTTGTTTCCGGTGCAAACCTCTTCGCAGAGGTAGTTCTCCTTCATCTTTTTCTATCTTATTTTATCTTTTGCAATGGCGGAGTTTTCCGATGAAGAGATCGTTCCCCTAGGAGATCACACCCCTGATTCATCTGAATCTAACACTGCCAGGGTACCGGTAGGAAGGTATTCTGCTACCGGTTACTCCTCAATACTAACAGAAGAATGGCTCTCTAGCCTTCGGGAGAGATATCGGGTCCCAGATTCCGTTACTTTTAGATTACCTGGGAGAGGGGAGACAGCCGATGCACCACCACCAGGCTATGTGGCCTTTTATGCACCACCACCAGGGGAGATGGGGCCCGTTCCTAGCATTTTTTCAAAGTTGGCGTGCGTCTTCCCCTTCATCCATTCATCCGAAATTTTCTACGTATTTATAAGATTGCCCCTGGCCAGCTTATCGTAAACGGCTGGCGGGTGCTTATAAGTACTTTTGTCCTCTGGAAACAAGCGGGTAATGATGAGTTAACTGCTGGGGAATTTTTGAGGTTATTCCAGTTAAAACGGGCCCCATCTACCGAGGGTTGGTATTACCTCTGCTTCTGGCACCGGAATAACTTCATTCTGGGGAACCCCTCTTCCAATTGCCCTGGATGGAGGAAAAAATGGTTTTACGTCTCCGGCAACTAGGAGTCCGAAGCGGGCTCCGACCCCAAAGGCCATAACGTTAGTCGTTATTTTGGCGAAGGTGGGTTGAGTTTCTGCCCGTCTGTCTGAAAGGGAACAATAATTTCGCTTATGGTGATTGATGTACCTTTCCTATATTTCTTGTAGGCATTCCGACTGGTGTAAAACTGAACCTCCGGGGAGGACTTCACGAAAAGCGAATAAAGGTTTACAAGCTCTCAGCGGCCGCACGCCACGTTAACGCCGCCTTAGATCCACATTGCCTCTGTGCCGTGGGCCTAATTTCGCAGGAAGAGATGACGAATGTAGGAGATAAGAGGGGTGCGCTAGGGGTGCTCCCTCGTTTGAAGGGTACAACCTCGAAGAGGCAAAAGAAAACTATGGCCGGCCCTTCAGCTGCGCCCGATCCGGCAGAAGGATCTGCTCGCGGCAAACAGCAGCATGCTGCTGAAAAAGGGGGGGGCCGCCCCGGCTCCTCATGCGACTACGACCCCTCCGGTTGCTGCGACTCCTCCGTCTGGCGCTCGTGGCCAGCTGGTAATCGAAGTCGCTGATAATTCACCGAAAGGCGATCGAAGGGAGAGAGGCCTCCCTCTGAAGGAGACAGTATGCGAGCCTTTTGCTGCTCGCGAGTCCGTGACACCTTCCTTGGGTGCTGCGAATGCTCGCAAGACAGGCTCCAACGAGATGGTTGTAACCCAACCCTCTGGGTCGGGAGTCTTTGTTATCCCATTGTACTTGCACCCAATATGCAAGTTTATGTTTAATAACATCTCCCCCAACTCCTTCGGGAGCCTCCCTGAGCCAAGCCCAGAGGCTCTCTCTACTGATATAGGGGTGAGATTGATTCAGGTAACAGCTCCTTTCCCCTCTATCATTCTGTCTATGGATTAATAATGTAGCGAGCCAATCTAATCCTTCTTTCTTTGTTTATATCAGAGTCTAGATCTCACGCTTCGTGTCAGACGTGACATTGAAGCTGTCCGCCGCACTGTTGAAGATGCGAAAAAGAAGAAAAAGACGATGGAGGCCAAAGTCCAGGGATGGGACCGCCTGGTGAAGGCACTGGAAGCCTAAATCGCCAAACTGGATGAGTAAAAGCAAATCCTCCTTGTCAAGATTCAGGCCCTGACTGACCGTTTTCAGTCAGTGGACCTTCAACTTGCGAAGCTTCAAGAACTCCATACCAAGAGCGAGAGGGAGAAGGAGATTTTCCGTGAAGACAAGATCCGCCTCGAGGAGCAGTTCAAGGATTCTCGGACTAAGCTCGAGGAGGCCATGAAGAGACTCGACCATTCATTGGGAGGAGGAGCGAGTGGCTCTTGTTCAGATGGTATCTGACGAAGGCCCTCGTGCAGTCCGAGAGTTCTGAACCTCTCAACTCTACGACGAGGAGCGCTATGAAGCGTATATCGCTGGTCGCGATTTTGCGGTCAGGGTTATGCAGCAGATTGCTCCGTCTTTCAACTTAGAGGAGTTTGAGAGGGTGGCTTTCGAGGTCGTGGCTAGGGAGCGAGCTGCGGCTGAGAATGAGGTCACCGAAGCCACAGATGCCGCGCCTACTCCTGAGATCGGCCCTGAAGCCGAGAGCCGCGAGCCTGCTCCAGATGGGGATGACCAATCTTAAAGTGTTGTCCGCCTTCCTCTATTTTGTATGTTTTTACACCTTTGAGAAGAATTTGTATATGTAACTGACTTGACTTTTTGTTTAATTATAATGAAACATCCATTTCTTCAATGTTGTGTACTTTCCCTAGCTTTTTCGCCCTGTGTTGATCGTATACTGACTGCTCGCATAACTAACTCATGAAAAAGTGAATTAGACTCAATCTGGGGGTCGTATGACCATGTCCACGTTGAGATAGACTGGTCTATCGATTGAGGTTTTGATTCCACCAAGGGTAGAAGATTGGTCAAGAGAACACGTATGTTCGCTTCAGGGCTATTTTTGATCCATAAAATGGAGAAGCAACCAACAAGAATGATCTTAACCCTACCAAGGGTAGGCAATTGGCCAAGAGAATGTATGTATTCTCTTCGGGGCTATTCGAGTCCAATTAAATGGAGTAGCGACCAAAAGGAATGATTTTAATTCTTATTCATTCAGAATGTCGTTCGGAATTACATCGAATTAAGGGAAATACCGTAATAAGTGTTCCACGTGCCAAGGACGACGTACGGGTCTTCCCTGCATGTCTTCAAGATAATAAGTACCGGGTCGCACAATTTTGATGACTCGATACGGACCTTCCCAATTCGGATCAAACGAACGAGTAGGAGCTCTGAGGTTCTGTCTGAGGACTAAATCGCCGAGCTGGAAAGCTCTAGGCCGAACTTTAGCGTTACGGTAGCGAGCAATGCGCTGCTGATACGCTGCTGCTCGCATCTGGGAGGCAATTCTCCGTTCTTCCAAGAGATCGAGGTGAAGTCGAATACTTTCCTGATTACAAGTGGGATCGTACTGCTCGATCCGATACGAAGGTACTTGAATTTTAACTGGTACTACCGCGTCGGTACCGAATACCAAGGAGAAGGGAGTTTCGCCTGTAGACGTGTGAGTCGTAGTCCTATACGCCCATAAGACTTCTAGCAAGAGTTCTGGCCACATGCCTTTACACTCACCGAGCTTGGTCTTCAAATGATGCTTGATGATTTTATTCACTGCTTTAACTTGTCCATTTGCCTGAGGATGATAGGGAGAAGTGCAGATATTGCGTATCTTCCATGTTTCGCAAAATTCATCGAAAGCGGTGTTGTCGAATTGCTTTCCATTGTCGGTGATTATAGTATGGGGGAGTCCATAACGGCATATGATGTTTCTCCATAAGAACTTAGTGGTCTGTTTCTCAGTAATTCTGGCTAGTGGCTCCGCCTCGGCCCATTTGGTGAAGTAACCGGACCCCACTATCGCGAACCTATTTTGTCCTTTTCCAGTAGGCAAGGGCCCGATGATATCGACCCCCCATTGAGCGAAGGGCCAAGGGCTATCAATTAGAGTCATTTGCTTGGATGGTACATGAGGTATAGGAGAGTATTGCTGGCACTTGTCACATTTTTTAGAGAATTCAATTACGTCTGCCTTCATAGTGGGCCAATAGTATCCTTGCCTCATCGCCTTATACGCTAGGGATCGCCCCCTTGGGTGGTTACCACATGCCCCCTGGTGTATTTCATCTAGAACACGATGTGCTTCTTCTGGGTGAAGACACCTTAAATAGGGTAAGGAAAAACTCTTACGTAACAATATTCCATCTTGTAAGGTATACCTGGCGGCTCGATGACGAATTTGTCAGGCGACTTTCTTATCGTCTGAGAGGTATCCGTCTCTGAGATAAAGGAGTATGGGGTCCATCCAACATGGAGACGGATGTACCGCAATCACCTGCTCGAGAGTTTCTTGGTCGATACTCGAGTTCTGAAGGTGCTCGATGGGAATTGAATATGATAACTCAGATTCTGGTGCAGAGGCGAGTTTTGCCAAAGAATCAGCGAGTTTATTCTTCTCACGAGGGATGTGGATTATTTCATAATTCTTTAACTTTACGAGCAGGATGAGCACTCGAGATTTGTATAAGGCCATCCTTTCTTCTTTTGCTTCGAATTCACCGAGTACCTGATTAACTATGGGCTGAGAATCACTATGAATGAGTAAATTCTGAATTGAGAGGACGTTTGCTAGTTCGAGACCAACGATCAAGGCCTCATATTCTGCTTCATTATTCGAGATGCGAGAATCGAAACGTAAAGCGTATTGGAAATGCGACTCGTCTGGGGCGACTAAAATTAGGCCCGCTCCACTGCCGGTGGCCCTTGAAGACCCGTCCACAAAGAGTGACCAGAAGGGCTGGTCGCTGATCGCAGCATTATCATCGGAAGAGGAGTATGTGAATTCGGCGATGAAGTCAGCTACGGCCTGGCCCTTGATTAAGGTCCTGGGGCAGAACGATATGTCATGCTCACTGATCTCGACCGCCCATTTATTTAATCGTCCGGAAGCCTCAGGTTTTTTAAGGACTTGTCGTAGTGGATGATTTGTTGGTACTAAAATAGTGGGGGCTTGAAAGTATGGTCGCAGTTTTCGGGCTGCCGTGACTAAAGCAAGGGCTAGTTTCTCCATATCAGAATATCGAGTTTCAGCGTCCATCATTGCTCGACTGATATAATAAATGGGCCTTTGTATCCCGGAATCTTCTCTTATTAAAGCGGCGCTAACGGCATTGGAGGACACAGATAAATAAAGGATGAGTTGCTCGTGCGCCACAAGTTTAGATAAAACAGGGGGTGTGCTCATATATTGCTTCATTTGTTGAAAAGCTTCTTCGCACTGTGGTGTCCACTCCCAATTAGATTTGGCTGTGGCATGGAGGAGCTTAAAGAAGGGTAAGCACTTGTTAGACGCCCGTGAAATGAACCTATTTAGCGATGCAATGCGACCAGCCAGACGATGGACGTCCTTAAGAGTGGTTGGGGATTTCATCTCTATCAATGCTTTTATTTTTTCAGGATTTGCCTCAATTCCTCACTGGCCGACCATAAATCGAAGAAATTTTCTAGCAGACACTCCGAACGCACATTTTTCTGGGTTTAGCTTCATCTGATATTTCCTCATCAGGTCGAAGGCTTCTCGAAGATCTGAAAGGTGATCGTCTTCTACGACACTTTTCACGAGCATGTCATCAACATAGACTTCCATATTCCTGCCAATTTGCGCGGCGAATATCTTATTGACGAGACGCTGATAGGTGGCCCCTGCATTTTTAAGACTAAACGGTATTACCTGGTAGCAATATAGACCTCGGTCAGTGATGAAGGCAGTATGTTGGCTATCGTACGGATGCATCATGATCTGGTTATAACCAGAATAAGCGTCCATAAAACTGAGCAGAGCATGCCCAGCTGTTGAATCGACCAACTGGTCGATTCGCGGGGTCGGGAAGCTATCTTTGGGGCACGCTTTGTTCAAATCCGAATAGTCCACACACATTCTCCATTTATCATTAGATTTTCGAACGAGAACTACATTCGCGACCCATTCTGGGTAGTCAACTGCTTTTATGAAATTAATCATAAGCAGCTTCTCGACTTCAGCCTTGATCGCCATTTGCCTTTCTGCAATGAAGGCACGGCGGCGCTGGTGGACGAGTTTATACTTTGGGTCGATGTTCAGACGGTGTGCGATGACACTAGGGTCAATGCTAGGCATGTCTTGGTGAGACCAGGCAAACACATCTTGATATTCAGTGAGGAGGCAGATCAAATTTGCTCGAAAGACATTCCTCAAAGAGGATCCCACACAAACAACTTTGGATGGGTCATCTTCATTTAAATGAATCGCTACTGTCTCTTCCCCGAGAGTTCCTGATCGGAGAGCATCCTCTCTTGGGTCCAACGAGGTATCCGCTGGGGAGTTGGATGAACCTTGTGCTACCATCATAACTAGTGTCGCTTGTGCTTTCTTTCGATCTTGTAGGGCTATCTCATAACAAGACCGGGCCTCTTTTTGGTTTCCTCGTACAACCCCAACACCATTCGGGGTAGGAAATTTGATGCACAAATACAAAGGATGTAAGGCTGCCCCAACCTTATTAAGAGATGGCCGCCCCAAAATGGCGTTGTATGCTGATCTTCGATCCACCACGAGAAAATTTATGAAGATAGTCGTCTTCGCTGGACTCTCCCCAAATATGACTGGAAGGTCAATGCTTCCTTCAGGTGTCACCACTTCGCCCCCGAAGCCGATGAGGGGAGCTGAGACTGGCTTGAGTAGGCTTCTGGCGAGTGTCATTTTGTTGAAAGCCTCCAGGTATAGAATATTTGCAGAGCTACCTGTATCCACCATAATACGATGAGTCAAATAGTTTGATACCTTTAGTGCGACTATGATGGAGTCTTCGTGAGGGGAGTGAATTCCCTCTGCATCTTCGAGGGAGAAGGAAATTGGAGGATGACTGGTTTTTGATGCATTGGGCATCTGTTCCAGCCAGTAGATATGCTGGGGCTTCTTGGACGCCTTACGAGTGTATGCTTTTCTTGAAGCTTGAGAATCGCCACCGCAAGCTGGTCCCCCGGCGATGGTACGAATTTCGCCAGTAGGTTCAACGTCTTCTTGTGAAGTATAATGGTGAGGCGACTTCTTCTGGTGGGGTGAGGCTTTTGCCCTTTCTGGTGATCGACCTCGACGAGCAACATAATCTTGGAGATGGCCCTTTCGAATGAGAGCTTCGATGTGATCTCGCAGAGATATGCAGTCTTGGGTTCTATGCTCATGATCTTTGTGCAAGTAACAAAACTTGCCCTTATCTCTCTTTTCAGGATCAGATTTGATCTTGGCCGGCCATTTTACATATGGTTTATGTTTAATCTCCATTAACACCTTTTCATGGGATCGGTTAAGAGGAGTGTAGTTATGATATTTACCAGAATAAGGCTTCTTGGGAGAGCGGTCTCGTCGATCACGTCGATATTTTTTATCTGGGGGCGAGATTTCCTCCGGCTTACGCTTCTTACCCTGTATACCATGACGTGTTGTTCACTCCCCAAGTGTAGGGTTGCGAAGTAGTAATAATTCGGAAAGAACGAGTATCGTTCCCACAGAGATTTATGAATGGATATTCTCAGAATTTAACTAAAACAACTAATAATTAAGATCCTATTAAGAACTAAAACTGAAAAATAGCGATTTGGGTTTAAACAGTGAATGGGTAAGGTAATTTCAATCTAAAAAAGCACTAGAGCGCCAAGGATCCACTTTTGATAGGTTTCAATGCATCAACACAACTAGGTCTCTCATAACTCAATCGGAATCGAATTCCTTCCTCTATCCGATTGGAATATAGAGCGGTTCAATCAACAATTATCCAAAACAAGTGTTTATTAACTGATTTGATTCCCACAATAACACTCAGGCCTTGGGCACACTCAATTGTATAGGCCAAGCCTCTTTCCAATCTAGTTGAGATTCATAATCGTAGCTTTCACCAAATCCTGTCACTAGACCTGATTACAACTCATGATTAGAACTCTAATTAAATCAAAATCAATCAATGAACAACTATTCCAGATTATACATCAAAAGATAAGAACTTTAGTTGAATGAGTTCCCACATGAAAATCAGGCCATTGCATACAAGGCAATCAAAGCGTCTACCATGCCCGGAGTCGATGGTAGATCAATGCACTACACAAGCATAAACAATGCTCAAAAGCTAAGATACTAAGCTTAGAATCACTAAGAATCACATGAGCCCGGAGTCATCAAGAGATCAAAGTAAAACCAACTTAGTACTTGATTCAAACTCACATTGAACTAAAATTCATCAATTAAAACATAAAAGGAAACCTAGGTTGCATTAATCCATCAAAAACGAATCAAAAGCTTCACCTCTTAGCCCTGGCTAAGAGGTTTTAGTTCATCTCTAACATCCTTGAACTAGAAGCCTCTAAAAACATAAAACTAACTAAAACAGGAAGAAAACTAGAAATCCGAAGTAGAATCCGTCTCCTAAGCAATCCCCACGTCCTAGCCTCCTCTGGTATGAAGAGAAGACATCCTTTTATAGCTTGGAGGTGTCCTTTTCGCAAGAGAACTCCAGATTTCGCACAAAACTACGCAATTGCGCAGAGAAATCCGGAATCCAGAATTAGAAATAGCCTTTAATGCATGGCCGACAGGTCTGGACCGGTCGGACTGGGCTGGCCGACCGGTTATGACCGGTCGGGCTTGTTCCCTGAGCAGTCCAGCAGCTACGGCCGACCGGTCATGACCGATCGGCGTGGAAATCAGTGTGTTCAATGGTGTGGCAGACCGGTCTTGACCGGTCGGGCGTCTTTGGCTGACCGGTCAGCCGACCGGTCTAGCCTTCTTTCTCCTTTATTTCTTTCTTTCTTTCTTCTTTTCTCTTCTCTCCTTGCCTTGGCTTTCTTTGGTCCTTCTTTTCTCTTCATCCTATGGTCTTCAATGCTCTTAAAGAGCTCCATTTAGTCTTCAATTTGTGAAATCTCCCTCTTGTTCCTACAATCCCAAATCATACATTAGAATAGTCCTTTAAACATGTAAACCGTGCATAATGAGTGATGAATTGGGGTTAGAATATGCACAATTAAGAGCTCAACACGTGCCAGAGCAACTTCTTCTGCACTGATATACTTCTGAGCTTTAGCTTGGAATTCTACCATGGTTTTTGGAGGGTTTTTATCTAAGCAAATCTGAATTTTTCACTCGTAATTCCGGCTATAAGGGCGGTGAGGCCTTTTTCTTCGGTATATCCTTCAGTTTGGACAGCTTTGGCAGTGAATCGTACTGTGAACTCCTTTATCGTCTCCCCATGCTGCTGTTTCAAATCCATTAGGTGGGACGCTGGCTTCTTGGTGCGGATGCTTCCCATGAATTGAGAAAGGAAAAGCTCCGATAACTGTGAAAAGGAGCCGATAGATCGAGGCTTCAGCCCCCGGAACCACGTACGAGCTACTTCCTTTAAGGTTAGGGAAAAAGCTCTACACATGATTTCCGACCCATGTCCCTCCAGCTCCATAAGAGACCTATAAGTTTCCAAGTGTTCGAGAGGATCGCCTATACCTGTATATGGAGTGATGACAGGTGTACGATATTTTCTAGGTAAAGGTGCTCCCATGACCTCTCTGGTGAAAGGAGACTCGGATCAATGTATCGACGCCACCACAGCTGATGGTCGATTTGCCTGATATCGCTGCTCCATGACATCAAAATGATCATGGATTCTTTTGAGGTCTCCTTCCCATGGTAAAGTATAACCTGACGTTTCAACGGTGGACCCCTGAGATTGATGTTGACGAGAAGCACTAGAATGTATGGAATGTGGAGGTAGCACAGGGGGTTGGTTGCCAAGCGGCATTCGATTTGATGGAGGATGATTTGGTTGGACCTGTAGCTCGTCCACAGAATGTCTGGAAGCCACCGGTATGGGTTGCGCTGGCAACCCTACGGAAGGTTGTCTCTGCGGCTCCAGGAAATACTGATCAAGCCGATTAGACAGGGCTTGAACTCCGGCGTTGAGGGTTAGAAGGGTATTTTCGAGAAAACGCATGACGTCCTCTTGACTTCCGGAAACCTCAAAATAACGGGTTCGCTGATGGCACGTTTGGAGCTCCTTGAGGGATGTTTATTGAAGTGGTTTGAGGAACAGGCACTGATTCCGTAACGTCAGGCGGAGGTAATGTCTGCCTTGATGTGGAAGGATGAACAGTCTTTTTAGGAGGCATGGAGGAAGGATTTTGATCAGTGGTAAGAACGACTGACTTTGATGATCAAATCATTTCCCACAGACGGCGCCAAACTGTTTACGTCGAATTTTGTAACAGGGTCCTCCGGACGTTCACCTTCTCTCCAAGCGATTTCCTCCTTGGGCCTGAAAGGAGACAGAAAATAACTAAGGGTGGCCGGCGTCCAGCCGTTGGCCCTCCGATGTTTAAGTTAGATAGGGTGAGGTTGAAAAGAGAACAAATAAACGACGGGGGTTAGAGATTGAGTATTGTGTACCTTTATCATCAATAGGTCATCTATTTATACAGATCTAAATGATTCAACCTGCTACGCAAGCTGTTAAGATTAGTACTGATTTCATGGGATAAGAAGCTTATCTTGTTAATCCTTGGATAAGGAAGTAGTCAAAATATTCTAGACGTCTAGCTGATTACGTCTTTAGATATTCGAAACTATGAATAGATATAAACCAAAATTGGCCTATACGGGCTGCTGGTACTATGAGATGAGGGCCATCTATGCCAGAGACCAGAAACCACGACCGCTCATATGTTGAGAGCTGCTCATATCAAGAGTGCTTGCATTCTGGGATGCGACCCCTTTCGTCGAGCCCGAGCCAGGCTAGTCGCATTTTGGAGATGCGACCCCTTTCGTCGAGCACGAGCCGGGCTGGTCGCATTTTGGAGATACGACCGCGATTCCTCACTTCTCTTTAAAGCCAAATTTGTCTACAACAATGACTCAATCAATGTTTACCATTTTCTAACAGAAAATTAATGGAAATAACTCAATTTTGAAATTTACTGAAGCAACTAAACTCTAGACTTTAACTTTTTCATTACTAAATGCATTTTCATTCTACTATTCAAACTACTTTGAAATCACATAAATCCACAAAAATTAACTTTCATTTTTTTTAATTTCAAAATTAGACCACAACATTCTCAATAAAATTCTGCAGGAATTCCCACCCCCCAACCTAAATTCGACATTGTCCTCAATATTGAAAAATATACAATGGAACCTAATATGAGAGCAATGACAAGAAAAGAGGAGTGAGTGAGAGAGTACCTGAGAGAATTATCAAAGAGCAAGTTTATTCATACCTAATCATAAGCAAAGACAACCAATCTTAATCTAAACTAATCTATTCTAGGAAAGTAGGAAAATGGATCTTCATCAGACTAGGAGATCAATCAAGGGAATGGACTGGAGCAGGATCATCATGTATTTCAACAAATTTCACATTAGGACCATTCATAGTCCTCCTTGGCAATTTACGTGGGTGTTCTTAATTATTATGACCCAATAAAAATTTCCACCACATATACGAGTAAAGGAGACATCATCAAGAAGATAACTCCTTAATGCATTAACTGGGTCATGGTTTATCAAAAATGGATCTTCCCAGTAATGGTCCATTTCAATCTAAAAGGAGAGACTTCGGTTAATGATTCTTCACATAATGGTGTCTTCTCCATACAATCAGAATTTTTCGGTGCTTCCACAATAAATGGTATTAGTTGTGAATCAGTGGAAAATGACTTTTTAGGCACCGGGATAAGGTCTTGCAAGGCCTTCACTATTTCTTGAATCATGGGATCATTTGAATCTTCAAAGTGAGCCAAGCAATCTTCCAAAGAATCGGGACATTTAATCAAGGAAAATTCTTCATCCATAATGAAATTGGGCATGTCAGTTTGGTGGATTGTATTAAAATCACTTTGTTAGAAAATTTTCATGGATTGATCATTAACTAGAGGCTCATAAGAGATCAACCTCTGGGGAAATGGGACCATAGGCTCATAAGCACACCCCGACTCTTCATCATATTGAACATCACCAATCATATTATAACCTCAAAATTTTCAAATTCCTCAGGTTCGTCAACTTTCATTAGAATCTCTTCATTGTATCTAAAGGTAATAGTATATTCGTCATGCTCAACGATTATGTCGAAGAACTGAAATCAATCACCTCGAGTTGTTCAATTTTGTTGGACGGAGGTTGGACTAGAGAAGTCTCTTCCTCCGTCTCAATGGTGTAAACACCCCACCCTTAGCTACAAAGTTGGTCGAATGGTTGAATGAATGGAGGTCCATACCCCCAAACCTTATGTCTAAACCCATTTATCCAAACCCTGGGTCCATATCTTAAATCATAGGTCCAAACCCAGTCAACTCACCCATATAAACCCCAATTCATAGCCCAATCAAGCTTAAACTCACTCAGCACACCCCTAAAACATCAGCTCGAAAAATCACCCATAGAAAAAACTAGTCCAAAATTCCCCAAAAAGTCAACTCGGTGAGTCAACCTGATGAGTCCACTCGCTGGGTTAGCCCCGCCCTTGCACCCAGTCGAATCACCTAGTTAAAGCCCAAAACTAAGCCTAGGTCCAAGCCCAACTCCGGCCTGCAGCCTTGGAGCAACTCCGAACCTCGGACCTGAGGATTTCTTGCTTTGGGTTCGGAGTTCGTACGCTCTGAAGGTGAAGCAGAGCGTCCGTACAGGCGGCACCCAGGGTGCTGCCCGCCCTTATTTACAAGAGCTATCACTTCTCACAACTATAAATACCCCATGTCCTTCTCATTTCCAGCATCCATCAGCTCTAAATCTTCTATCTCAAGCAGCGACTCATCTCCCCTTAGCCTTAGCCAAGGAGAGTCCGAGTGAGTGAAGAGTCTAGTCCTGGTTCAAGCCTCTCCAGCAATCCCAGTCTTAATCCTAGCTACTCGAGCTAATCCTTGCGAAACCTCCGTCCATCCAACTACTCTTATACCAGCATCATCTCATTCGCATATAGCTATTAGGGTACAAAAAGTATGCGCATGTACATGCGCAGGAAGGACAATGAAGGCACGAAAACTAAGGTCAAATGGAGCCCAGCGCATGCATGTGTGCAGGACCCGGACCCACCAACCCAGTACATTAAAAATGAATGTATCCCAAAAAAGAGAAGTAGCTAACACGTGGACATGCGCAGGGTCCCATGAGTCCAGTGCATGTAGCCACGTCAGCAAAGAACACCTAGAAATAAGCCAGACAGGAAAGGGGTCCACCATAAAGTCCTGTGCATGACTATGCGTGGACATTTTCTGACCAAAGGCCAAGTTCGAGCAAAACCCCAGCGCATGACCATCCGCGGGAAGGAAAAGCTTTGCGCATGACCATGCGCAGACCCTTACGAATGATCCAAAATTGATTAATCAGAGGGCCCACTTTGCCCAGCGTCATTACATCCGCTGGACCCGAGTGTGTACGTCAAATGAAGCTAAGAAAAGTCCTGTGCATGACCATACGTAGGACCCTTTTTACTAAATTAACATGCACTAAACCTAATTAACATGCGCTGGACCCAATTAACATGCGCTGGACCTGAGTAATCATGCGTTGGACCAGATTAGACATGCGTTGGACCCCTTACCCCAAAATTTTACCAATAAATAGCCCGATCCACTTCATTTGTAAGGATCTGATTTCCAAAGGAGAAACCAGAGAGATTTCCAGAAAAGCCCGAAACATCGTCAGAACGTTCTCAAACCTCGACAGAGTATTCGGTCAAGTTCTTATCCTAGACCAACATAGGTACGATCTACTTCGCCCCTGGGGAGTGCGTTTTGAACCCAGTTGTGAAGCTACGTCTCAAGGCTTTGTCCATAAGGTCAAGTCTGACACTTAGTCTCTGAAAATCATTCCATATTACGGAGATTGATCAAAGATCATTTTTTTGTCTGTAAGGCCACTTTTAAAACTTAGTCTTTAAACATCATTCCATGTTACGGAGATTGATCAAAGATCCTTTCAAGGAAATATACCGGACACCGATATAGACAAAAAAGGAAGAAAACAATGGCCTTTGGACCACCAATCAAAGGGTGTTATCCTGAAACTATTATCTACCAACGATTAATGCACTACTCATTAGAATCAATATTTGCTGGCCAGACTACTTGAGTTCACGGTCGTAGCTTGGTTTTCCCACGATCCCCGTCTCTACAATGGAAGCAGGCCCAGTGGTACCACTCGACTATTGCTTAAACAGTCTCCCAGCTCATCCTCTAGATTACATGAGACATAGGCATATGATCCGCTGACAAGTACCTCTTTACTCACACAAACAGATAAACACATCCTCTAGGATCCAAAACATATACAACAAATGCATTCTCCAACAAGATAGTCTTTGCTTTTCAATCAAGGGTTATTGATGATTTGATGTAATTAAGGGCTTGTGCCAGATCATGACCTAGAATGTACAAGACCTTAGAATTTCTGAAAATAATAAAGATTCTCTTTACACCTTGTCTCTTGTGTATTTGTTTGTATTGTCTGTGAATGCCTATGAATCCCCCGATTCCCCCAAAATAAGTAAATACAAACGAATTTCGCATTCTCATCGAAATTCAGTTTTAACACTAGCATAGTGCAACATTTATTATTCTTCCAACCCCCTACTTATCATTCCACTACAAGCACTTGATCAGGTGTTAACGTATACTCTGAGGCTCACCGACTCGCTCGAAACTTGCCCATCAAAAACTCTGACCAGGTCAAACACACATCATGCATCTCGCATAGAACCTGTCAATTCGAGTGTATCCTCTAGGCTTGCCAATTTAATCGGTACCTGCCCATAAAAAACTCTTACTGATCAAACTCATATTCATGCATTATATTATCCATGAGAGCATACGAGAATTCATTCAGACTTTCAAGTACTAGTTAGATTCTGTGAAGTAGAGATCGTACTTTTGTATAGGTAGAGTGGGTGCCTAACACCTTCCAACCCTGTAACCATGATCCCTTACCTCGAATCTCTGACCGTAGATCAAAAGAGTCATTTTAGACGAAGGATTCTTCGAATTTCCATCTCTATATTTCTACAGGGTCTGGCCGACTGTAGATTCGAAGTAACTAGCTAGTGGTGACTCCAATCTTATACAAACATATCAACTAAAACCCAACATCAACAAAACCACACACAGAAAAAGCCCTTGAGAAAGAGGCGAGCCCATAGCAGCGGCGATTCGCGCCTTTGAAAGGGGAGACGCGGACCAGCGAGCGTCCACAGAATGATGACTCCGCTGGGGATATGTTAGTCCCACTAGTCGTGATCCAACTTGAAAAACGAAATCTCTCCAGTACTCGAAAGTCAACACTCCTCATACAATCAATCTCATTTACATAACATTTCATCCATTAAAAAAAACATTAAAACTCAAAAAACCCAAAAAATAGTTAAGACATACTTCCTCACCATTGTGCCTCCTCGGGCTCAACGTCCTCGGAAACAGCTTCCCTACCACAACATAATCTATACCAGAGCTCAGCAAGCCATGCCAGACCATGAGGAAGAAGGTCACCTCTTCTATGTCCTCGACATGACCGAAGCACAACCTACAGTGCAACAACCGCAAATTGAAAACGCGCCAATCATCCAGGAATTGGCACAAGGAATAAGAGCAATGCAAGAAATTCTCTTACAATTCATGCAAGCACAGACCGCAGCAGCGGCCAGCAGTCAAGCTGGCCCATTTCAACAACCGCAACATCCATCCAGGGCCCTCCCGGCCTCCAGTTCAAATTAAGGACAACCATCAGGGTCTGCCCAAGACTACCAACAATAGCTGTCTCAGTCCTCCATTGTTGGGCATCATTCTCAATACCTTCCTACAGCAACGAGACCTTCTCAGTGCAATCCCGTCGCAGGGATTTCTAGTCAACTTTCGGTCAGTCTCACAAGTAATGATCTCAGTAGATTTCAGCATGTCCCCGCCAATGGGACTTTGCTCAATTCCAGCACATCCCCGCCGATGGGATTTCAATTGAATTTTTAGCAATAGGGATAGCACTAGCGAATGCCCATAATGGGAGTCAGTGTCTAGCCCACATCAATCAACAAACAGTGGGGAATACCTAACAAAGGGGTCACGTCCAGACATCTCAGCCTCCTATAAACAGGAGCACTTTTCAATTCCAGCATATCGCCGCTGATGGGATTCCAGTTAATTTCTAACAAATTTCAGTTCAATCTCCAACTAATTTCCAACAAATTCCAGTTCAATCTCCAATTAATGTCCAACAAATTCCAGTTCAATTACAATCATTTCCAGCACAAGTTCACCAAAATACAGTTCAATCATCAACTCAAATTCAGCAACCCATAGTTGTTTTCCAGCAAGCTCATAGGGTTGAAGACATTAACTAATATGCTGAAGAAGAATGTGCATTGTGACGAGAGGCACCAATCATTCAAGTAGATCATGAGGGACTGGACGAGTTGTAGGAGCAGTTCCACACCTTGCAAAATCAACTACATCAGCAATAGGGAATCGATTTCCCCTTAACAAAGCTCAGAGACCTGTGTCCCTTTCCAGATGCTCAAATACCTCAAAACTTTGAGGTACCAAAATTCAAAAGATATGATGGTAGCGGCTGCCCTACTAGCACATCTCAAGGCTTTCTGCAGAGAGCTAAGCGCAGTCGCAGGAAATGAAGGGGCACTCATCCACCTTTTTCGAAAATCTCTGAAGGACGATGCCCTAGACTAGTATATGTCATTGGATTTCCATCACATCAATACTTGGGAACAACCTTTCTTGGCTTTTGTGGATAGATTTGCATACAATCTCAACATGGCACCCATGAGAGTAGACCTGGCAGCTCTTAGCAAAGAAGTGATGAAATGTTATTTCGCTCGCCTCAAGTGCAAGGCTGCGATGTAGTAATAATTTTGAAAATACCGAGGTCGATCCACAGGGAAAGAAGTAAACAATTCCAACTACTCTAATAACTAGAATCTAAGAAGTTTAGGAAAATAGTTTTTTCACATAAAATAGAAAAATCTGAAAATAAGAAGAACTAGAGCATCAAGGATCCACTTGTAGTAGTTCAATACCAATCCATTCATCCAAGCACAACACAATTAGAATCAAAGGTCTATCTCTCATCTAATTTGAGGATATAACATTTAAGCACAAATAGTCCCACTTAAATCTGAAAATCAGATTTATAGTTCTAATGAAGCACATAGAACTTGAACTTGTAGCCTTCGGAGTAACAGCAATGCCAAGAGACTATGGCATGCTCAAGGGTTACTACAATTTGAATTCAAACAACCCAATCATGGTAATCTCAGAGAATTGTAAGGAACTAATGTCCGAAGCATACAAACTCTCACAAAACTTCTAAAAAACCAAACTTTATTCAAACTAGAACTTGAAAATCCATAAATAAGTAAAGGGTACTTGAAGAAACGAATTAAAGCATTGAAACAAACTTCACCTCTTAGCTTAGCTAAGAGGTTAACTAGAAGAAAGCATTAAAAACTAGAAACTAAAACTAGAAGAAGAAGAAAACTAGTTGTAGCAGGCTAGGAAGCCTCTTAGGTCTTGATCTCTTTGCTTCCCATGTTGCTAGATGGGTTAGGAAGAGGCTGTAGGTGTCCTTTTATATCTTGGAGGCGTCACCGACTTGGAAGAATCGCGGAACTACGGAGTCCTCCAGCACTTAAGAAACCCAAAAATCGAATTTGGAAAGTGTATCTTGCTGTTTGCATGTGGCCGACCGGTCTTGACCGGTCAGACTAGGCTAGCCGACCGGTCAGACTGGACCTTCAAAGGTGGGTAGCAGTGTGGCCGACTGGTCTGGCTTCCTTAGCCAGCCAGTCATGACCGGTCTGGCTTCTTCTTTTGACATTTTCTTTCTTTCTTTTTTCTTCTCTTTTCTCTCCTTGCTTTCTTCTTTCTTTGATCCACCTTGGCCTTCATCTAAAGCTCCTAAATATGCTCTTTTAGGTCACCAATTGGATGAAGTCGCTCTCATTCCACAATCACAAAACATGTATTAGATGGGCCTTTTAAAAATGCAAACCATGCATATAATGTGATGTAATGGGCTATATCATGTATAAATTGGAAGCTCAACATGTTGTCAGCCTATGTGGGACGTTGGCGAGCTATGGCTGCCAGAATGCGAACACCCATCGACGACGAAGAACAGATCTCCATGATCGTTCACTCAACATATCCTGGCATATCTAGGTATCTCATCTCACATCCATATATGAACTTCTCTCAGCTGATCCATGCCAGAGAGCAAGTCAAAGCAGGAATTCATGCAGGGATGATCTCCCCGTGGCCTCACTAGGCCACTCTAGTCAAATGGAATAGAATGGAAGGAAGACCCATAGGATACGGGAATGGTAACCGCAGTGGTTCTCCCCTTTTCCCGACAGAGGTAAACAACGTCATCACCACCGCTCAGGGTAATCAACACGCTCCCACGTCAGGACGCCAGTGATATCAACAGAATCACCCTCAACATTAATCTCAAAGGTACCAACTGCAGCCACCCCCACCGCAACCAAAACCTAAACCACAACTGCAGCCACCTCAACGACAGCAGCAGTTCAGGGAAATGGCCAATACCCATATTAGAATAGGCAGGTGTACAAGGAGTTAGGAAGTTCACCCAGCTCACTCAGCCACTCAGTTAGATCATGACCATGCTGATACAAAAACAACTAATCACTTCAATGGCACCCAGGCCTCCTCCAAATTCTTTACCTCCGAACTACCGTGAAAATGAGTATTGTGTCTACCATCAAGGGCACGGCCACACCACTAACCGATGCATGACTTTGAAGAACGTCATTCAAAATATGATCGGCAACCACAAGATCGTCATCTCGGTCCTTGGAACTTCTCCAGCTGCTCCCACCAACATCCTTCAAAACCCTCTACCTTAACATCTGACGGATCCTAGTTCATCTCGTGGCCCTACCATCAACAACATAAAAGAAGGAGAGCACATTGATCGCTTCTTCTCCCTCATCTAGTCCATCCATGCCTACACTTATGGGTCAACAAATCTTCCTCCGACCCTGAAAGGGGCAAGCCACCTCCTTCCCTCAGTATTTGAACCATTAGTACTCAAGGGAGCACCTCCACATGACACACTGGTCATCTAGCCACAGATAATGCCAGCTCTAGGGACTGTCATTTTGCAAGGAGCACCCTACGATCACCAATATTAGGAACCAGTCATCTTGGAAGGAGTGTTATCGCACACCAAGCCTACAAATGAGCATGTCATCCTACAAGGGGCAACACCAATGCAAGAGTCGTTCAATACCTAATGGAGGCCTCACACCTATCAACGTCAGGGTCCAGTTATCTTAGATGGGGCTCCCTTAATCGAGTCAGTCATATTGCAAGGGGCAACCCCTGCTCCTAAGCCACAAAGGCATCCTGGAGGTGTGTCAATCATGCTACATCAGCTAGGCCGCCGCACAGGAAAATCCCTCACTGTAACGAGAGGACTAATGTTTATCCTGTGGGAACCTCCCACTCCAGAGACAATCAAACCAAGGTGACCTTATGTAATCTATGAAGACAAGCCTCGCCATTATCAATTCAACACAGGCAACAATGTAGTCCTCAAAGCAAAAGCTCCATACAAGGAAGATTTGGTACCCCCACCAGACCAGCTGCAAGAACCAGTGGTCTTGGAAGGCAGAAGGAAGGAAAGTTACAAAGAGGTCCCATGGCACTATCCAGATTGTGTAGAGGTTGGAAACATGAATCCCAATGGGCGTTGCATCCGAAGAGATAATCAGAACAAAGGAGATCCCAAGGGCGCCCTTGCATGCCTCAACAATAAAAATGAAGCCGCATACGATGTCGCAACTCACCTCAAATTAATCCCGGCCCAAATCTCAGTAGGGGAATTACTTTGCACATCTCGCATACACCGAAAAATGTTCACCAAGACACTAAGCAATGCCTACGTCTCCTCGGACATAACACCCGAAATGTAGCATTAATGATTGGACAACTTCTAGCTCCGTGCGCCATCACCTTCACTGATGATGAGCTACCACCAAAAGGACACAACCATGGGCGGTCTCTCAACATAGCCATATGATACAAAGACCTCTGTGTCCCACTGGTCCTTATCGATAATGGCTCAAGCCTAAATGTCTGCTTACTCAAGATTGCGGAACGCCTGAGAATCAATCCCATCTCATTTCGACCCAGCACTATGTACATCAGGACATTCGATAACACCCGTCGATCAGTGGAGGGAGAGGTCGACATA
Source organism: Liriodendron chinense (assembly GCA_003013855.2). Lineage (NCBI taxonomy): Eukaryota > Viridiplantae > Streptophyta > Magnoliopsida > Magnoliales > Magnoliaceae > Liriodendron > Liriodendron chinense. The sequence continues at coordinate 4,541,280 of ML058394.1, read as the reverse complement.
AAGGTACAAATAAGCCCAAAAGTCTCCACTATCACATTTTAGATCTTGAACATATCAACCTCTTTCAACATGTTGCTCTGACGACCTTAGTTGCATAAGGTCAGAGTCGTACCTTCCACCTTGCATCAACGAGTGAAGTATATTTGTGGAAATTAAGTGATCTTTATCCATGCAGAAAAGGAACTCACCATTCCTTCCAATATTGTCGTCATTGAGCCTGATATCCATGTCATCGACATCCAACAATCTAAAGAAGATGTCTCGTATCACAGTTTCAAGTTCGAGACCGTGAATGCCATCGCCAACCCAGAACCATTGAGTGTAGACTATGTCTTTCAGCCAACAGAGTGTCTAAGCCTCAAGTACCGCATGAAGAATTATTTTAAGTTCAGAAAGATGTCGCTGGTATATAATCAACACAAATGGGGACTCAGGTACAAGTCAATCATCATGGAAAAAAGAAGTATATGTACTTACCCATTCAATTCATCAGACTTGGAGAAACCTGCAGAGATCCGAGAGGAAGTCTATCGACAGCACTACATAAAGGCCTCCCGAAGTGCCTAGCTTGGGCCATGTGGCCTCCCATTTTATGGAACTGGATCCTCAAACTACCTAACCTCTAGAGGAAGAAAAAAATGAGGACACGGATGGAGGAGAAGATCAAATACAATAGCTTCAGGACCAAGATACTCTGATACCTCTCCTCGCGCATCACCAATCAACCAGGTGTTAGTGCACTTTTCTATGGCATACTAGTGCATCTTTTTACGGCATACTAGTGCACCTTATTTATCAATTACTTAGGTCCGTAAGTCTAGTGTCGGTTAGCTTAATGAAGATGAAGACCGAAGACTCAAGACGGACCTGCTGCATTAAGAGAGAAGAAACAGGTAAAAGAGATGCATTGGTGAGGCCTTAACCTTGAACCTATCCAAAACCATAACCTCTAGATGACTGTGACCATTAGGATATCCTTAGTCATCTTAGATTGGCCTTAGGTGTCCCAAAAGATCACCTAAAAGATGGCCAAGAGGTTACATGAACTGCTATAAAGTATAACTGAAAATATACAGTTTTCATGCCTTAGATTGGTCACCCGACCAGTCGGTAGATGGCCAAAAGAGGACAACAAGATATCCTGAAAATCTATTTCTGGCCTTAAATACGACTGGTCGGTGAACGACCTGTTTAAGACAGCAAGCTTTTTCGTCCAAGCCATGAAATACGACCGATCGCCCTGACCAGTTAGGACAGGTGAAGAACTAGCCCTTTTGCCCGATTTAGATATGTTTGGACTTTTTCTTTAAAACAGCTTGGCTCAATTTGAGGGGTAAGAATGGGGATTTTAAGAGGATTGAAGCCACCATTGTTGGAGACCATTAGAGGCTCAATTCCTAACGTTTGTGTTAAAACTAGAAAATGCATAAGGCAGTTTTCTTGTGTTTCGTTATTCTGGGCTTCTAAGTAATAGAGACATTCATAGACAATCATAGGTATTCACAAAGTACACACGAGAAAGCATTGCAAGGCAAATTTTATTCCAGAGATTTAGAGATCTTTTACATTTCAGGCTGTGATACTAGTCACGAGCCCTTAATTACATCAATGGATGATCACCCTTTATTAAAAGGCAAAAGTAAATGTATACATGCATTATAGATAAATTAAATAAAGCATTAAAAGAGCATAAATGTAAGTACACCACAAACAACGCAGAGATTTTTTACGTGGAAACCCTTATGGGAGAAAACCACAACAGAAAGCGACAAAAGTTTACATTATGAATGATAGTTGTACAATAGATGGAATGTTCGGGGGGAAGTCCGGATAGACCGAGTAGGTAATTTAAATCATCAGGGATTACGGTCTTCGAGTTCACAGTCGTAGAGATCAAGTTTCGGATTTCTCATAGACTGATTCATCGTTCAGATAAGTTAAATGCATGTCCCATGTTCTTTCGGGTGTTCTTAGTTGAGAAACAGCCAGGATTTTGACCGAGTCATGTATCACAGTGCCAATGACCGTCAGCTAAGGACGGGTGACTGCAAGAAGACATGCCACGATTCCCATATAGTGCAACACAATGCCAGTGACCGTCACTGCAGACGGGCGACCACCAAAAGGCACGCCATGGTTGTCATGCTCAACATAGTGCCAGTAACTGTCACTGCAAACAAGTGACCACCGGAAGGTGTATTACGGCTGTCATATGATACAATAGTGTCATTGACCGTCGCTACTGATAAGTGACTACAGGAAGATACATCATGGCTGCTATATGGTACGACACAATGCCAGTGATCGTTGCTGCAGACTGGGTGACCACAGGAAGACACATCATAGCTGTCAAATGGTACGACATAGTGCTATTGACTGTCGCTGTGGGCGGGTGACCACATGAAGACACATTATGACTATCGGTTGGTACGACACAATGGCATTAACCGTCGTTGTGGACGGGTGACTACAGGAAGACACACCACAACTACTTGAGCTGCTCAACTGACGAACCCCTCTTTGGATGGGAAGTACATCAACTAGTTTTAGTGATAGTAGTTCATAATAAGTTTTTCAGATGTTTTGAAACTCTTTGATTACGATTTTCGATGATAACCATAGTCCCTTTGATTTAGTTTCATACCTCAATCCAAGATGAATAGAGTTCATATAATGGATACGAGGAGCACAAAGTAAATATACTTGATCTTTATTGTATGCTCGTAGAGGATTGCATTTATACTTGATGTTTAGTGCATCAGGTGAATTATGCACTTGATTTGGTTAATTCATTTTATGCATCTTCTCAATTTAACCGCATTATTGTTAATAATTGATGCTTCGAGAGATTGGATCACTTGGATGAGTTGTATCGAGCCATATTTCTTTGAGAAGTTCAAGTTTGATAAGCTAGATCGCACATTCCTAGGCTTGAAAATGGCTAAGTTTCAGGGCTGACATATGTTGTTTATGCCGATAATTGATAAACGGTGGGAATTAATATCCCACAAGTGTTTAATTTAGTTGCCTTACGATAGGAGGATGTTAAATCCGGCTTGGCATCAGTGAGATTGCGCCTAATTTTACTTGGTGTCGATCAATCTTCGAGCCAACAGGGCACTTCCCAGGGCTGAAAATGACTAAGTGCTGGGCCTGTTTATTGCTTAATTAGCGTATTCGGTGATTAGGATAGCAAATTCTAACCCCGTTTCATCACTAACATTGCATGATTTCTATGCTTAAAGACTTATCTAATGCAATGGTTTTGTGATTATAGGATGAGAGAAAGACTTCACCAAAATGATGATTAAAGGACACTCTTAATGTGCATTGAAGATCAAAGAAAAGAAGGGAAAAATAGTAAAGAAAAGAAGCAAGAAGAAGAAAAGAAAAGAAAAAAAATTCACTCTGGCCGATTGATCGGTAGCCCTGACCGATTGATTGCTAGCGTGGTCGATTGATCGGTTTCTCAAACGATCGATTGTTCACCTTGTAAATGTGTTGAGGCATTACTGTACTGGAAGTCGGATTGGTGATTGATCGGTTTCTCAAACCGATTGATCGCCCGTAATATAGAAAATCCAGAATAGTTACTGGATAAAAAAGACCAAAATTGATTAATCTCCCATCCTAAGCGATTGATCAACAGAGCCCGTGGATCAATCGCCCGAGCCATAAAAATTTCAGATTTTTATAAATTCATTGCTGGAATTCTCTGGACACTTTTTGGACACAGCAATCAATCGCCCGACCACTTACGATTGATCGCTAGACCGTCCAGACATCCAAAATTCAGTTTTTATAGTTAGTTCGGACTTACGATTGATCGCTCAGCCCAACCGATCAATCAACCACGCGCTCAATTCAGAAATTTCTAAGTTCAGCTCTGATTTTCTCTGCGCAAGTGTGTAAATCCTACACAAGTTCTCGAATCTTCTGCATTGGTGGGGCTTGAAAGCTATAAAAGGACTCCTCCACTTCATTCCGAGGGCATCTTAGAAGCGATCTATTGTATTAGGAGGTGGAGAAGGAAGGATTCAGAGTTCTCAAACTCCCTTTGCTTAGTTTATTTCTAGTTTTTCATGTTTAAAGTAGTTTTTCTTTTTTTCTCCTAGCATGGTAGGCTAGAGCTCTTAGCTAGGGCTAAGAGGTGAAGCTTATAGTTGTTCTAGATGTTTTAATTCATATTTAAGGTTTCATGGATTGGTTTTAATGTTGAACAATAGCTTCTTTAAGTTTGAATTAAGTCTTAAGTTAGTTTTTCTTAATCTTTGATGACTCATGGATGTTTGGAAGAATCATGCTTGGTTACTTAGTTGTTTTACAAGATCTAGACATGTACGCTTCGAGGAATCGAATTCAATACGTTCTAGAACTTAATTCTTCATGTGGAAACTTCAAGTCAAAGTTCTATATTTTCTGAGAAATCTGAGATATGTAATGAATGTTAATATGATTTTGAATAGAGTTCAAGTTGTGATATTAGTTGAATCTAGTGACAGGATTCAATGTTTATCATGATTGTAATCTTAAACCATTGAAACTAGGATTAGCCTATTCAATTGAGTGTGCCCAAGTCCTAACTTGAATTGAGGGAGTCATATTAATAGACAATAAATATCTTAGATTGTTTTGATAATTTAAATGCTTTATAATCCGACTAGATAAGATTTGATTTCGATTCTAGTTGAAGTAATTGTGAAACTAATGCGAATTAAACATTAAGGATAGCTATGAGTGGATCCTTGGCGCTCTAGTGTCTACTTAGATTGATAACTTATTCTCAAAATCACACGGATTGTTCATCATTGCCTCTCATACATTTACATTACAGATTTAGTTCTCTTTAGATTAATTATTTGAAGATATTGTAATGATCCAGGTTTTTGGAATAATTTAAATCATAATTTAATTAATTAGTTAGTAAATTAAGTAACTTTTAATATTGATAAATTAATAATAAATAATCCATAGAGAGTTACCACATGGTCCCTTTATTAAAGTTGTTCATAATAAAATCGAGAACAATGTAGAAGTAATAAATCTCACAAAACTCATAAATTTACAATAATTACGAACATGCCATTAGTTAAACTTAATTTAAACTGAGACTTTTAAGTATTATAGTTTCTGATGATCATTTTCATGCAAAACTTCATATACCACCTTTTGGGCACATTTTAGCCGTACATGTCGAATTTCAACCCTCCGATCAATCTACAAATGCCCTAATCAGAAATTGGGCCATAAGTGGCCCACCTTATCTCAGATCTGTCTCATTTTTTGTGGCATGCCCTAAAATCTTCTGGCTGAGTTATTGGATGGACTAGATTTTTCACATGCATCATGGTGGGACCCTGTGTTCATCACGTGTACAAGTCGCGCACGGTCAAAGACGCGACTAACAGAGAGGAGTCTGTCTCCTTCTCTAGCGCTGTAACAGCGTGCGCCGCTGCCAACCTAGTCGGCCCACACCATCCATCATGGTGGACCCCATATAGAATCCACTCCATCCATTATGTAGCCCCCTCTTGGGACTACTAAAGGGCGAGGTCCTTTTTGTAAGTAGTGTTGAGAATTTCTAAACTCAGAAAATAAATTAATAGGAAAAACTAAAATATAGGACAAGCTGAATCACATGAAAACACGCTGTCCTTAAAGCGTAATTCTCCCCTACTCAAATTACTTTGAGTCTGCTGTTAGGTTGCAGGCGGATTGCTTCCAGGATACAATGAGCCTTATGTGGCTTTACGTTCAGCAAGAAACGAAGAAACCACTATGGAACTTAGTGAACAAAATCTGGGAGAAATGAAAAAGAATGAGAGAAAAAGAGAGACGGTCTTCTTCTTGCAGCGAGTAGACCACTTCTCTGGTCTTAAGGTCTCAATTTGTATGAACCAAACCGTGAGGCTAATTTCCTTAGAAGGTGTTGGTTCAGTTGAGATGGTTGTACTTGTTGTTGTTGTGTTGTGAAATGAACCAGACCTGTCCGGTTTATATAGGCAAGGGTGGCTGGCAGTTTTAGTCTAGAGCCATAATGGTACTAGCCATTTTCTGACTGTTGGGAGAAACTAGTCGTTTCTGGCAGTTTCTGACCATTGTGCATGTGGGAATTACACACCTACATGCTGGCCGTTTAGATTCACTAGCTAGCCATTTTTTTATTGTTGGGCTAGCCACATGTAGCTGTTACTGCATAGTCTGGACCGTTACTGCATGAGCAGTTACACAAGTCCCTCTAAATAGCCCTGCAGCTCTCTATAAAAAGTAGAGAGGTCTCTCTGTCAGACCTCTTACCCACAACACTTCCTCTGTTCCGAACCCAGCCACCAGACCTACTACCTAGTCTTTGTCGCATCGCGACTCGCACCAGTTTCGCTCCGATCCGCTAGGTCGCAACCAATCTATGACACGATGAGCACGTGCGAAGTGCTAAGTGCGCTACTAGCGCCTCTACAGCCACATTACCTCACATGCCCACACCCACGCCCTCGCATCGAGCCCGTAATCGAGACTAAGTCTGAGTCCGAGACTGAGACCGAGCCCATACCGGTGCGCGTGCGCGGGCGTAGTGTACCAGTACTTCGCACTGGAACACGTAAGCCACCATACTCCTCTCTCCCACCATAAATAAGTAAGGTGCACAACACCCTACTTATAAAGAAGAAAAAATCATTTCTCCCATCCAATATGGGACAAAAAGCAAAGCAATTATTTTCTTATTTTTAAAATAGTTTTAACTAAAATATTTCAACAATCTCCCACTTAGTTAAAAATAATTTTAAAACGAAAAAAACAACATTTTCCAGAGTATAAACTGATCATATGCGTAAAGAAATATATCTTTCAATTTGAATCCTTCCTTAGTGTAAGTATTTCAAAGACCTATCGAAATTACTAGTAGCCGCAATTTGAACCAATTATTTTTAGATAACAGGACCGAAAATATCACTTACATACTTTATAAGTATTGTTTGAGTTCCCACAATTCTTGTTCAGCACATTTAATGGCCTTGTGCTTATCCTGTTTCATGAACGATCCTGGAAAAAAAAACTCTCATTCTCATGAGAGGCAGCACCACCTCTACGTCCATATAGGTGAAGTCCTTCTAATGTCTCTGTTGTTAGTGCACTTTTCCGTGGCATACTAGTGCACCTTGTTTGTCAATCACTTACGTCAGTGAGTCTAGTGTCGGTTAAGCCCAATGAAGACGAAGATCGAAGACTCAAGACGGACCGGCCGCATCAAGGAAGAAGTTTCAGGTAAAAGCGATGCCTTGGTGCCTTAACCTTGACCAAAACCCATCCCCTTTGTATCTTTGATGACCTTGACCATATTGGAGTACATTTAGTCATCATAGATCGGCCCAAGGTGTCCCATTTGATCACCCTATCCTTGGCCTAAAAGGACAGGCTGAAACATGAGGAGTTCAGCTTTATGGAGGGAAGAACCAGGCTGGTCCGACCGGTCATGACCGGTCGGCCAGCAGCCCTACTGCATTTGCATAAACCCAGCCGACCGGTCATGACCGGTCGGCCTTCACAAATGAAGGAGATCAGCAAGGGGGGCCGACCGGTCATGACCGGTCGGCCTGATGTGTTTTGGCTGTCCAGTGAGGGGGTCCGACCAGTCATGACCGGTCGGCCCATGTGTTTGGCCTAGCACCTTGATACCCTTCAGCAGGGGAGTCCGACCGGTCATGACCGGTCGGGACAGGTCGGCATATAACAGTTTTTTTACCGTTGGGGCTCTATTTCCCTACATATAGAGCTCCGGTTTTGGGCTTTAGAAGAGGGATTTTAGAGGGAGTAAAACCACCATTGAAGGAGATCTTTTGAGGCTCATTCCATGACCTATGCAAGGCATCTTCCTTGTGCTTTAACACAAGATTATAGCATTCTAAGCTCATGAAGAAGATGACCTTCATCCCCTCTTGATCTCTAGAGTTAGGAAGCTTCTTGATTGGCAAATCCGTGTCCTAAACTCAAAGATGAGATCGTTGTAGGTAAGAGACTCTAGGAAACTCATTCCCTTTAAGTTGTAGAGCTCTTAAACCTACCCTCCTAGCACCTTGGGCATTTCAAGGCATCGCATGCAAGGTGTTTGATCGAATGTGGCTGAGGCATTGGCGACGCAACGGCGACACGATCGTGGGAGCAAAGGAAGCGGATTGAAGCACAGGAGAGCGGAGATCCAGCAACCCCTTCCGGAGTTAAACAAGGGGCTCATCCGACAAGTAGGTTGTCTTATTTGAGAGTCCATTCTAGAGTTTGTTTTTCGAACTCGACCTAGGGACGTTAGTCGTTCCTTGGCCCGTCAGCCGGGCCTAAACTAAGTCTCCAAGGGGGAGCCTCCGACACAGGGAGTAAACGTGCGATTGGGTTGAGAGTTAGCCTATGTCTAAAACTCCGGATACGGTTGAGAGGTGAACCGATAAAACCTCCGTGTAAAGGTTGAGAGGTGAACCTCATTTAAAACCTCCGATAGTGAATGCCGGTGTGCTCAAAGGGGTTGAGTACTTGAACCGGGAGTGGAGTAGACACGTAGTCGAACCACTATACATCCTTGTGTTTGTGATTGTTCTTGAGCACATTTATATCTTTGCATTGTTAGTTTAATTGCTTAATTATGAATACTTGATAGGAATGCATGCTAGGCACCTTTAGGCTCATCCTCACACAAGATGTACCTTCACTAGTTGTGTAGACTTGAGCTCATTGATCCACTCTCATAAGTCTACACTTGTTGCATAGGTTAGAAGCTTAATTAGTTGAATCATTTACTTACCTATGCATGCTTAGACTAGGACTATTCATTGCTTATACTTTTTCTAGTCATGTGAATGGACCCACCTAGGCTTGGAAGCCGAAGTGTTCTTGCTTAATTTGTTGAATTGCATAAGTAGGCGAAAAGAATTTCAAAAAGGTCCTATTCACCCCACCCCCTCTAGGTCCATAGACATATCTCCAAGTGTCTCTACAAGCGGTAAAACCGCAATTTCATCTGTTACTTTGAAACACTTGTCCTTAAGATCGGACTACAATAAGAGTTTATAAGACTTAACCCTCTATATGTAACGGCCAGCACTATAATCCTGGATGAGGTATATGTATAATTTAGTGCTGAAACTTTTCACGTATCAGTGACTTATTTTTACTCATTGAACCCATATATGGAGATTTTCTAACTTTGGTTGGGTTTCTATTACTGGTGAAATCTTTCGAAAAGAGTTTCAACCCCATCCCTCTGGATGTTGTCCTTACTACCTCTCTCGTTAGAGGTTTAGTAAAAGGATCAGCTCAGTTATTACTTAATTTTATGTAAGAAATTACAATAATTCCATCTTAAATCAATTGTCTTACATAGTCATGTCGTAGACTTATATGTCTGGATTTTCTATTATACATGCCACTGTAGGCTCTAGCTAATGTGGCTTCACTATCACAATGTAGCGAAACAGCCGGTATCGGCTTTACATAGAATGGAATTTCTGAAAGAAGATCCCTAAGCCACTCAGCTTCTTTACCTGTTGTAGTAAGGGCTATGAACTCAGACTCTATAGTTGACTGAGTTATGCAGGTTTATTTCTTAGATCCTCAAGATACAGTTACACCTCTAGGGTGAAAACTCATCTAGTAGTGGACTTGTTGTCCCTTACACTCGATATCTAACTTGCATCGGTATATCCTTCCAATACAGCTGAAAATTCTGAGTAGAATAACCCTAAGTCCTTGGTTGCTTTTAAATAATCAAGTACTCTACCTATTGCCTTCCAGTGTTCCACACTGGGATTACTAGTAAACCTACTTAGTTTACTCACAGCATATGCGATATCTGGTCTAGTGCATTGCATTGCAAACATTAAACTTCCTATAACACTCGCATACTCTAAATGTGCAACTATTCTTTTAGTATTTTCATTTAACTTGATACTTAGATCGAATGGGGTTTTCGCTTCTTTAATATTTAAGTGTTTAAACTTGTTTATTATTTTCTCAATATATTGAGATTGACACAGTGTATAACCCCCACTATGAGTTTTTACTTTACTATCTAAAATGGTATCAACTTGTCCAAGATCCTTCATTTTAAATAAGAAAGACAAAAACTTCTTTGTTTTAGTTACTTACCCCTTCCATTTTGTCACTTATTATTAACATGTCATCAATATATAAAGAAATAACAATTATATGTTACTAGTTGTTTTGGAATATATACATTTGTCTGCTACATTATGCATGAAACCATGAGATAGTATTTTAGAATCAGACTTCTCATGCCACTATTTAGGTGCTTGTTTTAGTCCATACAATGATTTAATTAGTTTACAAACTTTCTTTTCATTTCTTGGCAAAACGAACCCTTCAGGTTGTTCTATGTATACCTCCTCGTCAAGGTCTCCATTTAGGAAATCAGTCTTCACATCCATCTGGTGAATATGCAGGTGATATATGGATGCTAAAGCAAATATAATCCTAATAGATGTTATTCTCGCCACAAGTAAATATGTGTCAAAATAATCTATTCCTTTTTTTTGTCTGAACAATTTAGCTACTAGTCTAGCTTTAAAGGTTTGAATAGTTCCATCAATGTGATATTTCTTTCTAAATACCCACTTACATCCTATGGGTTTGGAACCTGGAGGTAGATCCACCAGTTTTCAGGTTTTGTTTGATATAATCGAGTTCATCATTGATGGCTTCTTTCCAAAAAGTTGAATCTCTAGAAGTTACAGCTTCTCTATAGGTTGTTGGATTATCTTCTATAGTCATAACTATAAGTATCTTTCTAATGTCATTCTCTATATCTCCTTCTACAAGATGAAAAGAGATACGCTGAGAGTCTATCTGTTTAGGATCAGGACTCTTTTCTACTCTTACCCTTTGACTCCTACGTGGTTTGATTGGAGCTTCAACTTCTTGTTAAGATTTTACCATAGAATTCTCTGTTGGAGTTTGGATTTCATCATCCTTTGACTCTAAGGATAGTGAGTTTTCAAATAACTCAACATCTCTAGACTCTATGATGGTATTAGACTCTAAGTCTAGGAGTCTATAGGCTTTGCTATTTTGTGCATACCCTACAAAGGTGCATTTGATAGCTCTGAATCCTAATTTAATTCTTTTGGGATAAGTCTTTCTACAATATACGAGACACCCCCACACTTTAAGGTATCCTAGATTAGGTTTTCTACATTTCCATACCTCGTAGGTGAAGTCTTACACTTTTTAGAAAGAACCTTATTTAGGATGTGGCACGCTGCTAGTAGTACTTTACCCCAAAGTCCTAGTGGCAACTTTACTTGTATTAACATTGAGTTAACCATCTCTACTAAGGTTCTATTTTTTCGTTCAGTTATACCACTCTGTTGTGGTGTGTAAGGTGCAATGCATTGGTGTATTATCCAATGTTCTTCACAGAAGTTGTAGAACTCTGTAGAAAAATACTCCCTCCTCTGTTGCTACGAAGAATCTTTATTTTCCTGTTTAGTTGATTTCCTACTTCTGCTCTATATACCTTGAACATACTGAGTGCTTCATCTTTGTTCATTAGAAGATATACATACTCATATCTGAAGTAATCATCAATAAAGGTTATAAAGTATCTTCTTCCTCCACATGTAAGAATGTCATTTAACTCACAGATATCAGTGTGTATTAGGTCCAATATTTGAGATGATCTCTCAACACTAGGAAAATGTTTCTTTGTTAATTTGGACCTTGTGCACACTTCACATTTATCATTTTGACTATCTGTGTATGAGATTAAGCCATTTTTATACATGAATTTTAAGGTACTATAACTTATATGTGCTAATCTACCATGTCGCAATGCTACAAATTCAATCATATACGCAGACAAGTTACTTTCATTCAAGGAAAACTTAATCATCCCATTACAAGCATATCCCTTACCAACGAACTTCCCATTCTTCGACAGAATCAGTTTTCCTGACTCAAATACTACCCTATTCTGGATTTTTCCAGAAGATCCCTAGAAACTAAGTTTCGTCTCATGTCCGAGACATGCAGTACATTAGTTAAGACCATTTTCTTTCCAAAGGTAAAGACTAGTTCCACGATTCCTTTGCCTATGACCTTCAATCGGACTTCATTACCCATTTGGACCTCTTGACCAATGGTCACGTCCTCATAAGTTTTAAAGGCTGATCTGTCATAGCTTACATGACTGTGGCAGCTGTATCATACCACCAATCGGGTACTTTGCCTTCGATCATGTTTACCTCAGTGATCAAGGCTATTATGTCTTCTTTAACTGCACTTACCTCATTCTTAGATTTTCGAAGTCGGCATACTCTAGTGTAATGCCCGGCTTTCCCACAGACATGGCAAGGGCCTTTGAACTTTTCATTTTTCTTCTGTGGTTTCTTGAATTTCCCTTTATTGGGTTTTAGAGAACCGTTCTTTTCGGGATTCTTGTTTTGGGTACTTTCTACTGCTTGCACCTTGGACAAGAAATTTCCGTTTCAATTTTTCTTTTCACGGTTTCGAGATTCTTCCTCTATTCTGAGATGATTTTGGATTTGTTCCAATGAATAGTCCTCAGTTTTATGTAGCACTTTCTTCTTGTATTTTGTCCAACTCAGGGGCAATTTTACGATTATAGCCCCGACTTGGAAAGATTCAGAGATATTAAGCTTTAGGGCACTGATTTTGCTAACAATTAGTTGTAGTTCTCCGATTTTGGTTAACAGCGATTTGTTATCTACCATGGTGTAATTGAAATAGCTAGCTATGAGATATTTGTCCATACCTTCTTCTTCGGCCTTGAATTTGAACTCGAGAGCGGTCCAAATTTCTTAAGCAGATTCGGTTCTAGTGTATTGATCATATAGATGATCAGATAACGTATTCAGGATGTGTCCTCAACATAATAGTTTATCTTCTTCTCTTTTGATACGTGCATTGATCTGCTCAATTGTGTCTTCATCAGTTACTGGAGGAAACGGTTTCAAGTTCGGGTCTAAGATATAGAATATATTCAACGCAATAAGCAGGAACTTTATATTATCCTGTCATCTGGTGAAATTGGTTTCATCGAACCGATCCAGATGAATCAGATCCTGGTTCATCAGTTTGATTAATGATACTCCTTCGGTTTCCATATCAAAATAATTACGCTTTAAGATTGTTGAGAATTTCTAAACTCAGAAAATAAATTAATAAGAAAAACCAAAATATAAGACAGGCTGAAGCACGTGGAAACACGTTGTCCTTAAAGCGTAATTCGCCCCTACTCAAATTACTTTGAGTTTGCTGTTAGGTTGCAGGAGAATTGCTTCCAGGATACGACGAGCTTTATGTGGTTCTGCATTCAGCAAGAAATGAAGAAACTACTATGGAACTCAGTGAACACAATTTGGCATAAATGAAAAAGAATGAGACAATCTTCTTCTTGTAGCGAGTAGACCACTTCTTTGGTCTTAATGGCTCAGTTTGTGTGAACGAAACCATGAGGCTAATTTCCTTATAAGGTGCTGGTTCAGTTGAGATGGTTGTAATTATTGTTGTTATGTTGTGAAATGAACCAGACCGGTCTAGTTTAAATAGGCAAGGGTGGCCGGCAGTTTTGGTCCAGAGCCATAATGGTACTAGCCGTTTTCTAGCTGTTGGGAGAAACTAGCAGTTTCTGGCAGTTTCTGACTGTTGTGCATGTGGTAGTTACACACCTGTATGCTGGCTGTTTAGACTCAGTGGCTAGCCGTTTTCTGACTGTTGGGCTAGCCACATGCAGCTGTTACTGCAGGTCTGGACCGTT